>CM040127.1:259902317-260248854 GCA_022559845.1 Amorphophallus konjac
AATTCCTGGGTTTCTTGGTCACCCAGCGTAGGATCGAAGCCAACCCCGACAAGGTCTAGGCCATCCTGGACATGCGCCCGCCCACCTGCGTCAAGGACGTCCAGCGCCTGACTGGGAGTGTCGCCGCTCTCAGCCGATTCATGTCCTATGCGGCCGAACGATGCTTACCCTTCTATAAAGTGTTGAGGTGACCCAAGCTGGCATCTGCCACGTTCGCATGGGATGAGGAATGCCAGCAAGCGTTCGCCGAGCTCAAGGAGTTCTTAGCCTCGCCCCCGGTGCTCTCCAAGCCCGTGCCGGGTGAGGTCCTGCTGCTCTATCTCTCGGCAACGCCGTCAACTGTTAGCTCAGTCCTAGTCAGAAATGACTCGGGAATTGAGAGGCCGGTCTACTACACCAGCAAGGTGCTCAACAAGGCTGAGAGGAGGTACCCCGCAACCGAGAAACTCGTTCTAGCATTGGTTACCTCCGCCAAGCGCCTCCGACCCTACTTCCAGGGGCACCCCATCACCGTGCTGACCGACGAACCATTAAAGAAGATTCTGGCCCACCCCAAAGCCTCGGGGCGACTCGTCAAATGGGCAATCATGCTTGGGGCCTACGATATCTCGTACCGCCCACGCTCAGCTATGAAGGGCCAAGCGCTCGCCGACTTCAACGCCGAAAGCACCATCCCGACTGAGGAGAGATCCCCATCTGCGCCCAGGCCAACCTGGGAACTGTTCATCGACAGATCTTCCAACTCGGTCGGTAGCGGCGCAGGGATCCTCTTGAGGTCCCCCGAAGGAGTAGAGCTGCAGTACGCCTTGAAATTCAACTTTTAGGCGTCCAACAACACTTCCGAATACGAGGCCCTTATCTCGGGAGCACGCATGGCCCGATGGTTGGGGGCTGAGCGAGTCAAAATCCACACCGACTCCCAGCTGGTCGCTAGCCAAGTCAACGGCGAATACGAAGCTCGAGAGGCACCAATGATCAAATACCTCCAGCTGGTCAGAGGTCTGGCCCAGCAGTTTGAGGGATTCGAGGTAGTCCGAATAGCTCGGGAGGAAAACTCTCGAGCGGACGCCCTCTCTCGATTGGCCTCCTCCCTCGACCCTGAAGGTACCCGATCGGTCCTCCTTGAAGAGCTAGAGCACCCGAGCATCGACTCGGAGCTCCTAGCTGTTGACTCGGCCCTTCCAAGCGACTGGCGCTCCCCCTACCTGTCTTGGCTCCGGGACTCCCGAGACCCCTCCGACCCTCGAGAAGCCCGCCAAATGAAGTATTAAGCCCGACGCTTCGTCATCCTCGACGACACTCTCTACCGAAGATCTTTCTTCGGTCCTCTCCTGAAGTGTCTCGGCCCTGACGAGGCCAGCCGAGCCATCCAAGAGACTCACAAAGGCCTGTGCGGAGCGCATTCAGGAGGAAGGTCGCTGGCCAGGATCCTGCTACGGCAGGGGTACTGGTGGCCTACCCTACAGCGCGACTGCACGGCTCACATACAGCAGTGCGACCGGTGCCAGCGATTCGACCACTTGGTCCATCAGCCGGCCACGGAGCTCATCACCCTTACCGAGCCTTATCCCTTCGCTCGGTGGGGGATTGACATTCTCAGGCCGTTCCCTACGGCTCAGTCCCAGAAGAAGTTCATCATCGTCGCCATCGACTACTTCACCAAATGGATCGAGGCCGAAGCCACGGCGAGGATCACCGAGACAGTCGTCTGGAGTTTCGTATGGAAGTCGATCATTTGTCGCTTCGGCATCCCCCGGGTGATAGTGAGCGACAACGATCGGCAATTCGATTCTCGCTATTTCCGAGACAGATGCGCCAACCTAAACATTCACAACCACTTCACTTCGGTTGCCCACCCTCAGGCCAACGGGCTAGTCGAAAATACCAATAAGACTATCTTAAAAGGCATAAAGACCAGACTCGGCAAGGCCAAGGGTAGCTGGCTCGAGGAACTGCCCAGTGTACTTTGGTCACACCGAACGACTCCCAGAACGGCAACCGGTGAAAGTCCCTTCCAGCTGGTGTATGGCACTGAGGCCATCATTCCGTTAGAGGTTGCCAACCCGTCTCTCCGAGTCATCCGCTACTCGCCCGAGGCAAATGAGCAAAAGCTACTCGAGAACCTCGACCTAGCAGATGAACTCCGAGAGATCGCCAGCATCCGAGCCACGGAGTGCCTCACTCGATACTACAACGCCAAAGTCCGAAATAGACACTTCCAACCGGGAGACTTCATCCTAAGAAAAGCCGAAGCCTCTCGACCATTAGAGGCGGTGGGCAAGCTATCCCCTAACTGGGAAGGCCCCTACCGAGTGGTCGAGAAGCTCGGGAAAGGTGCGTACATGCTAGCTACAATGGAAGGGGAACCCATCCCTCGGACATGGAACGCAGCCACACTACGCAAATTCTACTTTTGAAATTGTGCAAACAAGTTGGATGAAATAAAATTCTCTTCTATTCATTCAAATAATTGTTGGTACATCAGATAGGCAAAGCCATTACACTGCACGACAAAAAGCAAAAAATCCATCTAGCACCACTGCAAGAGGCCATCGCTCGGCCGACTCGGTCTTGATCCCCTCGCGTCCAGCCACTGACTCTGTCTCGCGTAGAAACTGGCTCGGATAAAAAGAGGTCAATCCAGTTAGCCCGGGTGGCCCATGACAAAGGTGACAGAGGGATTGCGTTGACGAAGACTACCTTCCACGATGAGGAAGGCTACCTTCCAAGTTGGTAGAAGCCAGGGAGAAAGAACGCCTGTGAAGGCCTCCTCTCTTCCAACCTACCAACCCCTTGGAAGGGAACAAAGAGCAAGCAGCCTCCGAAGAGTGAAAGAAATGAAGAGCAGAAGAGAGAAAAAGAGGCTGCAAAGAAATCCAGCAGAGCTTGATGGGGAGGTAGGGGAAGGCATCACGGATGCCCCCATCCGTCCTCCATCCCGGTGCCCACCCGGAAGCCTCGCCAGAACTGATGGAGGAGGAACGGTGTGGCCCCGCACATCGAAGTCCTCCCCAGATCCGCGCGGCGACCGTCGGACCCGTCTTGAACCCGCGCGGCGACCGTCGGACCTGCTCGACCGTCCGAAGCAGCAAGAACTCCCCACTCCCCATCATCGGCAGCGTCATCTTCCGAAGGATCCTCCATGCCCCTAATGCAATGGCACCACGCAACGCGAGGAAGGGATGAGGAAAGACTGTTAGAGAAAGTCCCAAGCGGTGAAGAGGAAGGGGCGCCCTTCGGTCCTTCTTATAGGCCAAGGGAGGTGACTTGCCTTAAATGACTCCCCCCTTGAAAACACGCCAAAGGAATTCTCCCTCGAACGGTCACCTCCAACTCCTCATTTTTCACCTTGGCGGGATACACTAAGCAGCCTGGCATTCAAAGCATCAGAAAACGGAAAGACGCCCCGTCAGGAGCCTGCCCAATCAGCATGCGAAAATCACGCAGGACGTATCGGTACTTTCCAACTACTTCAGATACGCTAACCAAATCACGGCAAGGAACGCAAGAGGCAAGTAAGTCATTTATTGCCTTATAAAAAGAAAATCTTTCCTTTTTTTTCAGAAAAGGACAAGAGACAAACAGAGAAAAAAGCAAAACAAGGAAAAATACATCAGGCCTCGGGCCCACTTTGAAGCTCGGGAACGGCGGGAGTGAGTGAGTCGCCCCCGGCACCCTCGGTGACGGCCGACCCAGGCACTGACCTCATCTATGCGAGAACTGCCCCGGTCGCGAGCCCTCCCGAGGCATCCGGAGTTGGTGACCTCGCCGGAGGAGAACCCTCTGGATCTTCCCTGCCCGACGCAGAGGAGCTAGAAGCCGACTCATTCGAGTCATATTGCTGGCCCGAGGGGAAATCAATTCCAGAGTGTTGCTCGTCGGTGTAGTCCACTGCCCGACGATAACCTTGCTTGAACCCCTTGCGGGCGCCTCGGCGAAGTGCTATCTCATAGTAGGGAAGGGTGGCTTCCTGAAGGTCGGCTCGGTAGGCCTCTGAGCCCTTGTACTGCTCGATCGCCTCCGCCCCGACCTGCCCCATCCTTTCAGCAAGTTCGGATGACTTCCGCTCTGCCTCGGACGCTCGCTCCTCTGCCTCCGCCATTCACCTCTCCGCCTCGGTCGATTTTCGCTCAGCCTCGGTCGCCCGCTCCTCGAGCTTGATCGACTTTCGCTCGGCCTCGGTCGCCCGCTCCTCGAGCTCGATCGAGTTCCGAGCGACCTCGGTCGCCCGCTCCTCGAGCTCGATCGATTTCCCTTCGGCCTCGGCCGCTCGCTCCTCGGCCCTGACCGATCACTTCTCCGCCTCAGGTCGGTCCGCCTGGGCCTCCGAACGGAGGTGCTCGGCTACTTCCGCCCGATCCAGGAGCTCGGCACGCTCCGCCTCCCAATGGCCATCCAACTCAAGATGGCGAAGGCGCTCCTCCTCAAGGAGTTTGTCCTTTCTCTCGAGCGACTCCCGAGCCATGGCCAGCTGCTCGGTCAACGCTCCAGCCTCCAGCCGGCTCGACTGATCCAAGTCCCTGATCACGGAGAACTCCCGTTGCAGCCCCTCGTGCGCCTCAGTGAGTCGAGCTAGCTTCCTCTCGCGCCCCCCCGAGGGTCCAAGCGAGATTCGACCGCTCTGACTCCGTCCGGGCGTAGGTCTCCTCCATTGTGGCCCCCATCTGGGCCATGATAAGGCCACCCTCCATAATGACGTCGAGGACCCCGGAAGGAGAATGGCACCTATCTCCTCTTTTCATCCTCGCGAACACCTCACAGCAGAGCCGATACAGATTGCTCGAGATTCCGAGCCTCTCCAAGGCCTCCGGCATAGGAATCCGTTCCGCGCCGGGCCCCGCGCCGGAAGGCTCAGCTCGGGTTGCGCGGTCCATCGCCCCGCGCACCACGGTAGGTTGGGGTTGCGATGCCTCCATAGGCGAACCCCCAACCTCGATCGGCGCAGCAAGCCCGGTCGCTCCGGACACCACCGGCGCTTGGGGTTGCGACGCCTCCGTAGGCGAACCCCCAACCTCGATTGGCGCAGCAAGCCCGATCGCTCCGGACACCACCGGCGCTTGGGGTTGCGACGCCCTCGCAGGTGAACCCCCAACCTCAACTGTTTCGGCCCGCGCTTCGCCGCCCGAGACATCGCCGACCTCGACCAGTCCCCCGGCCTCGGCATCAGCTGCTTCGACTCCGGCCCCCTCTGTCCCCACCGAGGGGAGAGCCGACCCGCCATCACCACCCTCTGAGGGGCCCCTGGTCTCCTCGGCCTCCTCTCGCCCGGTGGATGGGGGAGCCGGCCCGGTAGGGTCGGCCCCATCTTGCCCCTGAGAGGGGAGCGCCGCCGAGCTAGAGTCGCCCTCGGCAGTGGTGAGAAGGCCGGCCTTCTTGGCTCGCTTCTTGGCCTTCGCGGCTTCCCGCAACCTTCCCTCGATGGGATCCTTGCGCTTTGCACCGCCCGACCGGGAAGTTCCCTCGGAAGCCGCCCCCTTGCCCTTGTCCTGGGCTTGGGAGCGACCCACAGGAGCGTCAGGCTCATCAGCCGCCGAGTCATCTCCGAGATCGATGACCTCAGTAGCCTCCTCCAGAGGCTCCCGCCTAGTGTCTACAGCAGAGAAGAAGGCATGGTCAGGAAAAGAAAGATGACCCTCACCCCCGGAGAGAAATTAGAGTGGTGATACCTGACGGTTTCAGCCGTGTGAGGAGACACCACTCGACATTCTCCGGCGTCACCAACTCCTCGGTAGACCGGCGATTCTTCAGCAGGCGAGCGGCGTGCTCCTCCACATCTGAAGGAAACTCCTCCTGGCGGGGAGGGATGTTCGGGTGGATGTTGGGCATCACCTCACACCTCCAAGTGTCCTCCACCGATTCCATCTTCACCCAAAAAAATTGGGTCTTCCACCCTTTATGCGAGGAATCCTTCGCCGCTAGCGAAATGCAGCTCCTGTTCCTCCTCACCTGGATGTAATAGAAGCCTTTCCCCGCCGAAGGGTGCGCCTTCAACTCAAAGAAATAATGAAAAAGATCCAAGGAAGGGCGAACCCTGCACTGACGGTAGAGGATTCAAAAAGTAGAGAGAAGGAGATACGAGTTGACCACCAACTGAATAGGCGCCAACTTGAAAAAATTAAGGAGCTTAAGGATGAAAGGCTCGAAGGGAAGGCGAAACCCGCTCTTTCAAGCCAGAATAAAGGAGCAGATATGGCTCGTGCGGTCGTCCAGACTCGTCTCGTATGGAGTAGCAGCGGTGAAACTGTACTTATAAGGCAACCGAAACCGGTGCTCCAGCTACTTCACCTCAGCTTCCCCCAGCTCGCTGCAGTTCGGGACTGGCGCCCTCACCTCCAACTCATCTCTCGAGCGCTGGTCCGCCATAAGTTTCGCGGAGGAACCCGAAGAAGAGCCCTCACAAGACCTCGAAGACTCCGGGGGAGAAGGCAGCTGCCGGACCGCCTCCGCGGTTATCCTCTCCAACTCCTCGAACGCCGCCGCAAGGCTTCGCTCCTCCGCTGTGATCTCACGGCACATCAAGGAGCCCCAAAAAGTAAAGAAGCAAAGGAAAGCCAAAACCCTAGAGAGTCTGGAATGACAACTAGTGCCCAACGCTTATAAACACTCACGGAAGGCGGCGCGCCGTTCCGACCTCCGAGAAAAAGGGGCCCCCCTTTATTTCAAATCCGCCAGGATCATTATTACTACGGGCCCAGGTGACCATGGCACGTGGCTACTTAACACCATCAGATCTCCACCCACCTGAGCCATGCCGGTCCAACGCCCTCAAACATTACTCAACCGAGCCTCATTTGGCTCGGGAGTAGGAGGGGGACAAGTGGAGAGGGGGATTTCTGCAGCCCAATGGAGCAGCCCAACTAGGCCCGACAGGGCCCAATGAGGCCAAGCTCACCCAAGTGACAGCCCACAAGGCCCACTTAGGGGAGAAAGCCCAATTTACAGCGCTCGAGGAAACAACCCTCCTAGGCGGCCTTAAGGCTCGGAGGGCCCGAGCATCGGTCAGGTCACTGGAAGGTCCGCGCCCGAGCCATCCCTCCGCCTGGGAGAAGGAGGCATAAGCCGGCCTATCTGACCCATCTTTTACCGAGCTAAGCCTACCGCCCAGATAGGGCCGGCCTCTCCGAAGCTCGGAACGGCCGACGAATACTTATCTTTGCAGCCGTTAAGAGTCCGCAACAGGCAAGAATCCGGGAAGACAGGGGACTTCTTCTTCCCCGCGAGGATAACGCTCCCACGATAAGGTAATAAAAGCCCACGATGAGGACGTAACCTCTACCTGAAACCCCTCGGCTTGCAGGACTCCTAGGGACGGCGCACTATTTAAACCAGGGGTACCCTCCGATGAAAGGTAGGCCAAAAAGGCAACCATACGCTCTAAACTCCTGAGCACGAACCGCTTCACCCCTTCGGTGGAGAGGGATCTCGCGCATAAACTAGCCCCTCCCCATTATTGCTCCCGCCATAGCTCTACTGACTTAAGCATCGGAGGGTTTGCCCCAGGGACTACCCCTGGGCCCTCTGATCCGTTTTCCTGTCTTGCAGTTCACAATCTGGTGATTATCAGCCCGCTCAGGAATAGCGTGAGATTTTGCCTCTTCACCATATAACCGACCTTTCTTCGGTATGCCAGTTGCTGCCACCAGCATTTTTCTGAGCCTTTACTCGGGCCTCATGCAAATTATGTTGGTAATTTGTTTGGATAGTAGCCTCCCAGACTCTACGACATCTCACCGTGTCCTGTCCACTCGTGAACTGATAAGTCCATTGTAAATAAATTAAGTTATGGGTTAGTACATATACTATTCTAAACTGACTTCAGGAAATACGTGAATTAAATGATTAAATTACTTACTATGAACATGTCAAACAATAAATCCCGGACGCCCATCGGAAATTGCCTGAAAGGTAGTGTCAGCCCGGGAACATGTGCCATTACTTGTTTCATAGAATGACGGACAGTCTCGGTAGGTTCAAATTTATCACTGCAAGTCCCAATGTTAACATAGTTGGCATTAGACAGTTGAAGGATAAATAATGAATGTAATTCATAACCATATAAATTTACCTAGAGATCCAACACGACAGACGTCCACATGGGCCCCACCTCCCTCGTCATCGTGAGTAGTGCCGAGGGACTGTGGCGACTGAGTGGAGGAGCCGACAAGGGCACTACGGCCTGTAAGAATTAAATCACATAAGCATAACATTTAATCAAAGAATATTTGGCTATAAATTGAAAGTGACATACCTGTAGTGGGAGGTGCTGAGGGTGTGCCCTGCATAGCTGGTGGGAGGGCACTGGGACCTGTAAGAATTAAATGTCATAAGCAAATGGAATATAATCGAAGAATATTTTGCTAGAAATTAAAATATACATATCTGAAGTGGGAGGTGGTAGGGGTGTGCCCTGCATAGCTAGTGGGAGGGCACTGGGACCTGTAAGAATTAGATATCATAAGTAAATGGAATATAATCAAAGAATATTTTGCTAGAGATTAAAATATACATACCTGAAGCAGGAGGTGGTGGGAGTGTGCCCTGCACAGTTGGTGGGAGGGCATTGGGACCTGTAAGAATTAGATATCATAAGCATAACATCTAATCACACAACATTTCATTGCATCTGGTAAAATACACATACCTGTCAGCTGCGGTGGTGGTGGTGTCTCATGTGTAGGGCGTGAGCTGACACTCGGACCTGTAATAAATAAATATTTTAAGCTGATATATAATTAATACACTGATATAGCTAAATTAGAGAATAAATATACATGTGCTTGAACTAGATGCCAAAGAGGAGGGAGTAGAGCCCCGCCCACTGCCCTGTCTCCTCCCACTCCCACTACGAGGTCCTCGGACCATCTCTTCATTAAGAACAATAAAATTAATGTATATTAATCCACAATTATATAAGATTTAGAACTCTCATTAAAAATTATGCAAAAATGTACAAATATCTTACTAAATTATCAAATATTATCTATTTCCTCTTCAGATGCTGATGATATATCTAACTCAGTCTCATCTTCATCATCCGTACTAGCCTCATGAGATTCAAACTCTTCATCTTCATCAGACTCCTCCTCCCCTATAAAATCAACAATTAGGTCCATCGGATCGACTTGTTCCACTTCATTTCTCGCATGTAACGACAGTGGCTCATCAGATTAGTCAAAATGAAGATGTGTGAAACCTACGCGCCAACTTTATCTGATTGAAAATATTCGACACTGAAACAGTTTCACTAAAATTCAACTCATAAGTGGGAAAAAGTCTTGCTTTAACCCTACAAACTGCCCACCAATCTTTATTCTTGGAGGATGAATAGCTTGAATAATACACTTGTTGGGCTTGTGCAGCCAAAATGAATGGTTCATATGTATTAAGTTTAGACCTATGTTTGACATCAACAATTCCATATGTTGTGTCATGTCGAACAGAATTAGGATCAAACCAATGATACTTAAATAGGAATACATGATTATCTTGTCCCAGATACTGCAATTCAATGACTTCCTCAAGAATACCATAATAGTCCAGTTCATTTTCATTGTATGCACTTCCCTTAACACATACGCCGCTGTTCATCGTAGACTTATTTCATCCATAATCCCTTGGTGAAATCTGTATCCATTCATAATATATCCTAGATAGGCATGTGCAACTTTTGAGGGGCCATAACTTAACTCCTATACTCTTTCATCAGAAATAAGACCTTGTTCGACCTATATGTAAATCAAAATAGTTAAAATATTAACATTTACCTCAACAGAAGTAAATTGGAATGTATAAATTCAATGATCGACACTAACTCGATATCTCAGCCATCTGGCAAAAAACTTCTCGCGTTCTTTTTCAACCTCCACATCCTAGATATTTGGATATTTTTGTACTAATTCTGAAGCAAATTATCTGCAATATGAATACACTACTACCTTAAATGGCAAGAAGAAGGATAAATAACTTATATACATAAGGAAATGTGAGTTAATAACTTACTCAACATAGGGTTCAATCTCAGTACAATTCAGAAGAATGTATATCTCTGTGGCGTTCAATTCTCCATCTTCGAGCGTCCGAGTCAAGCAATGTCCGAACGCATGTCCATGATGCTTAAGTATAGAGAGCTGATCGGACAAATCAGTAACTCCCCCATCATCATTATGTGGAGGTCGAGTACGACGACTTTGAATCTCTGGCTCAAAGTACATCGAACAGAAGTTTAAAATTTCTTCAATAATATATGCCTCAGTAATCGAACCCTCCACCTTCACCTTATTGCGAACTTTAATTTTTAATTCATGCATGCACCTACAACAACAATTCAGTTGACGATGACATAAATATCGTACACATGTAGCGGCCAAAAGAAAAAAAATTTCTCACATACCTCTCAAATGGATACATCCATCGAAATTGTATTGGCCCTCCGACTCTGGCCTCGTATGGCAAATAGATAATCAGGTGCTCTATCAAATCGAAGAAGCCCGGAGAAAATATCTTCTCTAGCTTGCAAACGGTCGTGACCACATTATCTTCAATAGTTTGTACATCCCAAAGTCTGAGTTCCGATGCACATAAAATTTTGAAAAACTGACTCAGCTTGGTCAGGGCTCCCCATATAGGCCTTGGCAACAAGTCACGGAATGCAATGGACACCAGTCTCTCCATGAACACATGACAGTCATGACTTTTCAGTCCATATATTTTTCCCTCATTAACACTCACACAACGACATATGTTGGACACATATCCATCTGGGAATCTCAACTGTTTCAACCATTGACACACTTCCTTGATCTCTTTACCGCTAAGCGCATAAGTTACTTTAGGTTGCACAGTTTTTCCATGTACAATATGTAGTTCCAGTTCTGGACGTTTACAAAGCATCTTCAAGTCCATACGCGCTTTGCCGTTGTCCTTTGTTTTACTTTTTATGTTCAGGATCGTGTTGAACACATTATCAAAAACATTATTCTCGATATGCATGACATCCAGATTGTGTCGTACCAGAAGAGTTGACCAATAAGGTAATTCCCAGAAAATACTTTACATGTTCCAGTTGTGATCCTTTCCAAATCGAGGGAGTTATCGTGCGCTACCGGACAGTTGTACTACTGATGTGGCACAGCCCAAGGATGACTAAATATGTAATGAACAACCTAGGACCTAGATCCACAAGCATACAAGCACTCAATGATTCTCACAATAGCGTCTTACTTACACGGCACACGCGATCACCCGGCGGGGCCGGGGGATGATGGCAAGGGTCCGAGGCGAGACCCAATGAGTCTAATGGACTTAGTTGGCTTAGGCTGACCCCAAAGAGTCTAGGATTCCCAACTTAGTGGGCGGCTGGCCCGCAAGGCGGGGTTTGGGTGGCACTCTCTCACGGCCCGCGGTGGGCACCAACAAATGAACATACAAGAACGGACCCTCTTCTCACCGTCCGACGAGCAATCAAAGCAATACTAAACTTGCAGAAGTAAGGCTATCAAGGTTAGTATCAGTGGCTCACCTGATCGGTGTGAAGACACCGATCCCGCTCAGAGACGAGGGCGCGCCGGGAGGCGAGGGTATACACCCGATCGCCGCGGCGATGTAGCTTGACCTGAAAATGCAAAGGTGTACAACACTACGCCTCGCACAGGAGAGGTGATCTTGGGGTGGGGATTAGGCTTATTACATTCAAAACTACCTCCACGCAGGGAGGGGCCTTCAGCCGGCCAAGCGGGGTGGGGGATTAAGCTAAGGAACCCGACTTGTCGAATCCCGCCGGTTCTGCCAATCTGCAAATTCGCCAGACAGTGGGGCGGTGTTGATGTTTCCAAAAATTCCACAGAGCGTGGATCTTGATGAAACCTGCGCCAAACGTTCCCCAACAGGACGGGGATGGTGTCTGAATTTTGGCAGGAGCTCTGGAACTCAGGGCTGGTCGGGCCGGCGACTGGAACAGGTCAGCAACTTCTTCCTCTGGCTGGTGCAGAACAGTCACAGCGAGTTGCAGATGGCACCACGGACGCTCCTGAACTCCAAATGAGGCGTGCCTGACGGTGAAGTGATCATGGTCGGAGTAGCTTCGAGCAGGAATTGACGGGGTCCCAATCGGAGGTCGGGGAAGAGTGAGGTAGCTGGATAAGAAGGGACAGGTCAAACCTGGACCCACAGGGGGCAGACGACACACCCCGACGAAGAAAATGGTAACTGGAAGCTCCGGAGGCCGAATGAAGTCCTTCTTCTTGGAGATGACAGCTAACTGGTAGTAGTTCCAGCCCTCCGAAAATGGCGCTCAGATCTTCAGGGAGGAAGCCGTGGTCGGACTGTGACTGCAGCTCTGGTTCCCTGCCTGAGAGCTTCTGCGAGGTCACGGGAGAATGGCTGCTGTGGACTGCTCGGAGCTCGGATGCCGACGAAACCACCTCTCCTTGGAAGCTCTCTGGACGACCTTTCTAGAGATGTAGGCCTTGCCACCAGGAGTATCAGGGAGCAGCCGCAGACGATGCAACTTCAGGACCCCACTCTGCTGCCTGCGCCCTGCAACCTGAAACTCCAATCTTGCAAGACCAAAGGGAGTGGGAGGGAGAGTAGCACAGCTTGGGGTGATGGCTGATGGTTTGTGGATATGGGAAGGACGTGGCTAGGGCTTCTGAAGGGTCTGGAGTGGCAGGGATAGATGGAGAGGGGGGCTGGAGCAGCTAGAGGTGGAGATGGAGGGTGGATGTGCACTAGAGAGAGGATGAGTGAGAGAGGAGGTGGGGGGCGAATTTGGCTGTAGGGAGGAAGGGAATTTCGACCTAGGGTGATTAAGGAGGTGGGGATATGGAAGGGCACAGCCCTAGGGAGAGGGAAATTCGAATTTGGGCTTTGGGAGGGGTTAATTCAGCCTTGGGAAGGTGGTGGGGTGCTTTGGAAAGTGGAAAGGTGCCTAGGAGAAGGGGTTTCCACCTAGGGGTTGGAGGGGGAATTGAATGAGTGCATGGGGAAGGGGAAGGGGCCTTAATGAGGGGTGAATGGGGAGGAGAGAGAATGAATTTTGAAATTGGGGTGGGGAGGAGAGAGAGAGGGGGTACAACCCACTTAGAGAGAGTGATAGTAAGAGAGAGAGAGAGAGGGAGATATTGAGAGGGAGATGGCAAATGCTTTTCAATATTCATCAAAAGTTGTTACAAATGAGAGAGGGGTGGGGCTATTTATAGACTCCACACTTTTTCTAAGACCAAACTGACCCTAACAAACTAACTAATGACCAAACAGTCTAAGGGAGGGGCGCCCCTGGGCCTAGCCCAAAGAATTGGGCCCATTAACCTATCAAACAAACATAATGACTCAATACTTAGGAAAAATGACTCAACAACCTAGGTACATGACTCAAATAAAGGAAAAATTACATGATATTGACTCAAAGAAAATGTGAAGATTACATGACTAGACTCAAAAATTTATGACTAACATAATGGCGCTTGCCGACGAACAATCCAAGTCCGGAGAAAATGTGGAGGGGCAAGGGATGCCCTCATCATACCCCCGGGGTAGGGAAAACTCGACCCCATCGAGTATGGGTCCACCAGGGAAGTAGTATATCGAACTGCGGCTCTGGGCGATCCACGATCTCCATGCTTAACCCGCGACCATAGTCGGGGAACGGCGCTTCAACCTTTCGAAGTGGCCCGGACACACCCTCATGCTGGCTATGATGTCTTGCTTGCCTAGTATTGCTGTCGTGTGCTCACGTCGGGCTCTCGGGCTAATTTGTGGTGGCACTCTGAAGGTGTCCCTCGCAAGGATAGGTGTAAGCTCAAGGCACTCACTAGGATCCACCGCGGTGCCCTTAGTGGGTGTTGGATCCGCTACATGAGAAATGGGGAGAATCCCAAAACCCTTTTGGAAGTTCAACCCATAAGCCGGGTTGCCAAAGCCACTCAGAACTTGGCAAGGTCCAAGTCCTCGTGCCCTCGATTTGGAGGTGACCCCAGGGTAGAGCCACTCCAAAGTCATCATCGTCAAGTTACCAACTTGGAATTTCAAGTGGCGCACACGAGTTTTTGCTTACTTATTATGAATCTCACCGCTTGCTGCTTGATATTTGCTTGGATGCATATGCCATGATTTATGATGCGGTGTGAGTGGACAATGTATGGTATGCAAAGGTGGTCCGGGACAGCCACATGTAGATCGATCATGCTTTGATGCCATGAAGATTGTGACAGACTCAGGGGGGCCGGGACATCCATAGATGAACCTTTTATGCATGGGTATGACAAATGTCGGGGGACCCGGACATCCATGTATGCTCCTCTCATGCTTAAGACTCATGATGAATGAGGGTGGGCCAATACATCCAAATACGGTCCACTTATGCTTCCTACTTGACATGTGGGTGATGTAAATGAATGTACCCGACTTATGAATCATGCCAAGTGGTGTTGTATGCCAAGACTTATGCATTATTGTGACAAAGATGTCTCCTATGTGTAGGCCTTTGGACTTCCATTGGAATGGGTTGAAGGGGTCTAGAAAGGTGGATATCATGAGATGGGGCACTTCCTCGATCCCTAGGTGTATACCACCCAAAGTCATGGTTCCCATGGTGTAACCCGGGTATGGGATGGGGTGGATTGGATCAAACATAATGGGTTGGGGTAGGGAAAGGTAGGTGGTGGTTAAGGTGGTTGGGTCACTCGGGTTCCTTGACTCCCATTGGAATGGATCATAGGGATCATAAAGTGGGTTACCAAGGGGGAGGAGCTCCATGTCCTCAAGGTCCTTAAAAGGTGATGAGTCGTCTTCTTCTAATGGAATGGTTGGGCCGGTGTATGGGGTGGGCTGGTTGGTCAAGGTTTTAGGAATCACAATGATAGGGGAGTGGACCGCGATGGGCTCTTCCACTATGGGGAGAAGGAAAAGGAGGTCACTAGTGTAGCAACCAATAGTGCAAACCGAGGAGATAGACCCAATGCATGGATGGATGAGGTTAAGGCTCTTGGGTCGGTCCGCTCCTAGGGCCAATAAAGAAGTCAAGTCTGATTGCCACTCTAGACCTTTGAGGAGATCATCCCAATCTTCTACCTCATAGTAGGATTGGATTGTGGTGTGATAGGAGTGGAGGGGAAAAATTTGGGATGGATATCCTAAAGGTGAGAGAGGTGGGGGTGAGCTAGGAAGGGTGGGTCCTTGCTTGAGCCATTGGAGTATATGCTCATTCATGGTGAAGGTGGGTGACTCTTGAGGATCCGGGCTATTTGACGTGGTAAAGGGTTGAGGCTCTTCCTTACCATTGGTGTGATCTTGGGCTTCCTTATGGGTGGGAATGGGTTCCGGACTAGCATCTACTCCCATGTGGATGGTTGTGGAGGTTTCAATTCCTAGTGTTAATGGGTTGGGTAGGTCTAATGCGGGAGAATTGGTGATAACTGGAGTATGGTGCACTTGGGGTGGTGGGCAAGGGTGGACTTGGATCGGAAGGGGAAGTAGAGGAGGCCTAGGTTGGGGAAAGATTGGTGTAGGAAGCGGGAGGTGGGTTGGGTGAGGGGGTTTGGGTTGGGGGGTGATGGTCATTATGGGCCTAGGTGGAGGGGTGGTCATGGGGTCCACTTGGGTTTGAGTGGTGAAGGTTGGATGAGTGGTGGTCCTTATGGAGGGAATCGGGCCGGTTAAGGGTCTCTTGTCTTTGGGATCATTTGGGGTGGAAGTGGGGGCTAAAGGGGCTTGACTAGTGTAGGTTAGGGAAGGGGGTTTTGTTTGTGGTGTGGGGGCCCTCATGGGGTTAGATGGGGAGGTGGAGGCCTTGGAGACTTGGGTTCTAGTGGTAAGGGTTTGGACGGGTGGGTTTGGAGGAGTGAGAGTGCTCCTCGAGTTTTGGTAACCCGGGTAGGAGGGAGGAGGTCGGGGAGTGTAGACTTTCCTAAGTTCGGCTTTCATGTTCTCCCATGTGTTAATAGGCTCTAGCCTCATAACCCTCCTAAATTGTTCAATGAACTTCCACCTATCCTCGGCATGGTACACAAGTCGACTCTTTGCAAGGTAGATTCTCATGGGTTCAGTCATTGGACTCCTCTTAAAGTATTTGTCCATGTTTTCCTCCCACTCTAAATATGCACTAGGGTGGTATCCGTTAAAGATAAGGTCCTCAAATAGGACTATGTCCAAAGGGGTGTCAATCGGACCTTTACGGAGGGCCGAGTGTAAGAGATGTGACTTACATGAAGTAGCCATGCTAGTGGACAAAAGAGATGCAACCGAAGACTCTAAATGCATATGAGTGTCCCAGGACCAACTTGATAGAGACAAGTTGTGAACTTGCTCTGATACCACTTGATGTGGCACAGCCCAAGGATGACTAAATATGTAATGAACAACCTAGGACCTAGATCCACAAGCATACAAGCACTCAATGATTCTCACAATAGCGTCTTACTTACACGGCACACGCGATCACCCGGCGGGGCCGGGGGATGATGGCAAGGGTCCGAGGCGAGACCCAATGAGTCTAATGGACTTAGTTGGCTTAGGCTGACCCCAAAGAGTCTAGGATTCCCAACTTAGTGGGCGGCTGGCCCGCAAGGCGGGGTTTGGGTGGCACTCTCTCACGGCCCGCGGTGGGCACCAACAAATGAACATACAAGAACGGACCCTCTTCTCACCGTCCGACGAGCAATCAAAGCAATACTAAACTTGCAGAAGTAAGGCTATCAAGGTTAGTATCAGTGGCTCACCTGATTGGTGTGAAGACACCGATCCCGCTCAGAGACGAGGGCGCGCCGGGAGGCGAGGGTATACACCCGATCGCCGCGGCGATGTAGCTTGACCTGAAAATGCAAAGGTGTACAACACTACGCCTCGCGCAGGAGAGGTGATCTTGGGGTGGGGATTAGGCTTATTACATTCAAAACTACCTCCACGCAGGGAGGGGCCTTCAGCCAGCCAAGCGGGGTGGGGGATTAAGCTAAGGAACCCGACTTGTCGAATCCCGCCGGTTCTGCCAATCTGCAAATTCGCCAGACAGTGGGGTGGTGTTGATGTTTCCAAAAATTCCACAGAGCGTGGATCTTGATGAAACCTGCGCCAAACGTTCCCCAACAGGACGGGGATGGTGTCTGAATTTTGGCAGGAGCTCTGGAACTCAGGGCTGGTTGGGCCGGCGACTGGAACAGGTCAGCAACTTCTTCCTCTGGCTGGTGCAGAACAGTCACAGTGAGTTACAGATGGCACCACGGATGCTCCTGAACTCCAAATGAGGCGAGCCTGACGGTGACGTGATCGTGGTCGGAGTAGCTTCGAGCAGGAATTGACGAGGCCCCAATCGGAGGTCGGGAAAGAGCGAGGTAGCCGGATAAGCAGGGACAGGTCAAACCTGGACCCACAGGGGGCAGACGACACACCCCGACGATGAAAATGGTAACTAGAAGCTCCAGAGGCCGAATGAAGTCCTTCTCCTTGGAGATGAAAGTTAACTGGTAGTAGTTTCAGCCCTCCGAAAATGGTGCTCAGATCTTCAGGGAGGAAGCCGTGGTCGGACTGTGACTGCAGCTTTGGTTCCCTGCCTGAGAGCTTCTGCGAGGTCGCGGGAGAATGGCTGCTGTGGACTGCTCGGAGCTCGGATGCCGACGAAACCACCTCGCCTTGGAAGCTCTCTGGATGACCTTTCCAGAGATGTAGGCCTTGCCACCAGGAGTATCAGGGAGCAGCCAGAGACGATGCAACTTCAGGACCCCACTCTGCTGCCTGCGCCCTGCAACCTGAAACTCCAATCTTGCAAGACCAAAGGGAGTGGGAGGGAGAGTAGCACAGCTTGGGGTGATGGCTGATGGTTTGTGGATATGGGAAGGACGTGGCTAGGGCTTCTGGAGGGTCTGGAGTGGCAGGGATAGATGGAGAGGGGGGCTGGAGCAGCTAGAGGTGGAGATGGGGGGTGGATGTGCACTAGAGAGAGGATGAGTGAGAGAGGAGGTGGGGGGAGAATTTGGCTGTAGGGAGGAAGATAATTTTGACCTAGGGTGATTAAGGAGGTGGGGAGATGGAAGGGCACAGCCCTAGGGAGAGGGAAATTCGAATTTGGGCTTTGGGAGGGGTTAATTCAGCCTTGGGAAGGTGGTGGGGTGCTTTGGAAAGTGGAAAGGTGCCTAGGAGAAGGGGTTTCCACCTAGGGGTTGGAGGGGGAATTGAATGAGTGCATGGGGAAGGGGAAGGGGCCTTAATGAGGGGTGAATGGGGAGGAGAGAGAATAAATTTCGAAATTGGGGTGGGGAGGAGAGAGAGAGGGGGTACAACCCACTTAGAGAGAGTGATAGTAAGAGAGAGAGAGAGAGGGAGATATTGAGAGGGAGATGGCAAATGCTTTTCAATATTCATCAAAAGTTGTTACAAATGAGAGAGGGGTGGGGCTATTTATAGACTCCACACTTTTCCTAAGACCAAACTGACCCTGACAAACTAACTAATGACCAAACAGTCTAAGGGAGGGGCGCCCCTGGGCCTAGCCCAAAGAATTGGGCCCATTAACCTATCAAACAAACATAATGACTCAATACTTAGGAAAAATGACTCAACAACCTAAGTACATGACTCAAATAAACGAAAAATTACATGATATTGACTCAAAGAAAATGTGAAGATTACATGACTAGACTCAAAAATTTATGACTAACATAATGGCGCTTGCCGACGAACAATCCAAGTCCGGAGAAAATGTGGAGGGGCAAGGGATGCCCTCATCAACTACATCTGGTAAATTTTTCACTCGTGCCGCCATATGTCGACCAGATACCCATTGTAAATCTGCTTCATCCATTTCAACAATGTTTCTCTGAAATGAGTCCCTTTGCCTTCAGAAAGGATGGTCACGCGGTAGAAACCGCCGATGGCAATCAAACCAACATGCTTTTCCACCATGTTTTAATACAAATGATTTAGTATCTTCCATATAGTAAGGACATGCTAACCTCCTATGTGTGCTCTAACCAGATCGCATTCCACATGCAGGGAAGTCACTTATTGTCCACATCAGTGTAGCCTTCATAATAAAATTTTACTTCCTACATGCATCATAAGTAATAACTCCATCAATCCATAAAAAATTCAGTTCATCAATCAACGGTCTGAGATATATGTCTAAATTTTTTCCCGGACTTTTTGGACCTAGAATTACTAAGGATAAAAATAGATTTTCTCGCTTCATGCACATGTCCGGCGGAAGGTTGTACGGTGTCATAAACACTGGCCAACAAGAGTAAGACGCTATGGAACCACCGAATGGATTAAAAGCATTTGTGCATAAACCCAACCTAACATTACGTGGCTCCTTTGAGAAAGCAAGATGAGTACGACTGAAGTGAGTCCAAGCTTCACCATTTGCAAGATGACTAATTATATCATCGGCACTGCGTACTCTTTCGGTGTGCCATGTTATATGTCGAGCCATCTTTGAGGACATATACAGCCACTGCAGCCTAGGCATAAGAGGGAAGTATCGTAATACCTTGTAAGGTACATCTTTTTGCTTTGAATTGTCCCCTCTCTTAGGTTTGAATCTGTCATGATGACAAATAGATCATGATATTTTATCTACATCCTCTTTGTAATATAACATACAGTGATTCGGGCATGCATCCATTTTCACATATCCAAGCCCTAGCTCTTTGACCATCTTTTTTGCACGGTAAAAAATTTCTGGCAACTTTTCGTCTCAAGGCAACATACTCTTGATCAAGAGGAGGAGACGGTCAAAACAAGTCTCACTGATGTGATATTCAGATTTCAAGTTCAACAACTGTGAGACTGCAAACAACCGAGTGTGCTTTTCACAACCATCCCACATCAGCTCATAAGTATCCCTAAGTAGTTGATAAAATCTTTCGGCTGTCTTATTCGGTGCTTCTTCCATGTATGCATGTTTCTCATGAACATTTAAACTAGGACCAGCAGCATCTACAACCACATCCACGTACCTACTTGTGCCTGCAATATTGCCGCACTCATACGACAAGACATCCTCACAATGACACGTCCAATTCATATAATCATCCATGAACCCTTTCTTGTACAAATGATGCTGCACATCCCATGGTGAACGCCACCTCAAGTTTTGACAACTTAAACATGGGCATCGAATGTGACCGTCGTGGTCTATTGCTGCATTTGGATTCCCCAATGTAAAATGAATGCAACTCTCAACTCCATGTTTAAACTCAACAGACGCCACCCGGTCAACTATTCTACGATACATCCATGAACGATCTGTCAACATTTTGCCTACACCCACTAAATGTTAGTACACAAATAACTTTGAAATCATTTCATGAAAATAAGCCCGACCCTTTCCTTACATCGTTCGCCATAGACCTTTTGCAGATGGAATATGACTATTATTTAGATTCTCACTTTTTAACCCATCCATGAAGGTTTGATTGCACAATCACTTACTATATCTGTTGTACGATTTGCTAAAGATTTCGACAGCATCTCCCCACACTTCTTTGATATACCAAAAATATTTATTGATTAAAAAATTTTCTTAAACACTTACTAGTAAGTGGTTAAGAAAATACTCAAAATCAATAAAGGTATACCAGAAAATAGTGAGAAGACGCAACCGAAATTCTCAACAAACCATACAAACACATATAGTAAATGACTGCCTAAGTGCGATCAAACATTCACAGACTGTCCAAATGGGACAATTTAAGACTTTAAGGTAGATATATACATTCTCGTAAAAAAATGAGAACATACACATCAATCCAAAGTCTTGAATGGGAAGGTTCATCGGCACGGGTTTAACACGCTTTCCTTAGGTGCGTGTAATGTTAGGTCACACCCACGCACCTCAGCTCACAAGGAATATCCCATGTAATTATATAACATAAAATTAAATAACATCTCACTTATCATTATGCATACATTGAATTAAACAACATCTAATTTAAAAAAACATTCAAATGAAGAACATCAAAGTTTCATAATGTAAAGGGAAAGATAATGAAGCTCAACTTTGTGGGAAAATGAAGCTCAAATTTTTTTTGGAATTCATGCATATAAGGGGGGTTTATTGTGCACTTAGCATGCAGGGATGTGCATAATGCATAGGGATGTGCATAATGCGCATGTGAATGGACATGCAGGAGGACGAGTAGCGGGATCATGAGGCATCAGAGCACGGGCTGGCTGCTCCAATCAGAAAGGTGCGTCGATGCACCATACACAGTGTGTCGATGCATTCTTCATGCCAGCGAGCTTCAAATTGGGTTCTGTATTGGGGATGCTCAGGCTGAACTTATGCATTGAAGACATGCAGAGAACAATGGGGTATTTATGAAATATTTTTTGAATTTGTGAATCAATGCACATGTGGCAAGTACGTGACACACATGAGTGGGGAATGCATGGAAGTGTATCCCAAATTCTAAAATGTAAAGCAAGAATGGTGAGTGTATGAAAGCCCAACCTAAATTCAGATGTGAAAACACCTACATGCATCAAATTAGATATGCCAAATAGAAATACCTGCAAGGCGCCAATTGTGTATTTGACTTTGAAATGAATGCCTTTGGTAGGTATATAACCCACAAGGGTAAGGGAATGCATGAAAATTTAACCCAAATTCAAAGGAGGATTTCGACCACATGAAAGTTATTCTCATATTTAGATATCATGCCAAGGTGCTCTCGTACAGAGATTTCAGCCTTGATTGGGGTAGTTTTAACCTTATGCTTTATCATTCGTTCCCTCTGTTTACTTTGATTTCAGAGGTTTAGAAATTGTATTGATCATTATTTCCCCCTCCCTTGGGGCTCGATATACACAGGTTCACATTGATTGAATATTCATCCCCGTTTGAAGAATTAGGCCCATAACTCTTCCCCGGTTCATTTTTTTCATCTTGTTCATTAATGGTTCAACGTATTTCTGAAATGGAGTTGATTATTGCTTTCGTGTTTGCTGTGTAGGGTTAATTGGGCACGCACCCACGGATAGGAATCTGAGGCGGCCCCAAAATAGAAGGGTGCGCATAGAAGCGGCAACACCCAGGGTGCGCACCACAGCGGCAACACCCTACTACCCGATTTGGGTGCGGAGATCCCAAGGGCTAGCCTACGAAGGGCCCCAACGACCCATGGGTTGTCACGATCTCATCGATAGGATGTGGGCTTAAGCTATTGTCGCATGCCACGATCATCGATATTCACTCTTTAGGGGAGTCACCCCGGGTCCACACTATGAGGAAATGAGCCCCCGAGGATCCATGAGCTATCGAAGCCCCAGAATGGTGAATTCTAAAAAAAAAGAACGGTCGATTTGGGATTGAATCCCCTATGCCTCACCCCTTTGGCATCATGGCCATTGGACTGGTCCAAATCCCAAAGCGAGGTTGTGAGGATTGAATCACAATTGGCCCATCTATCCTTTTCTTCTTCTACTCTTTTGGAATTGGGTTTGGCCCATTTTTTTATTTTCTTCCTTCTTTTTTTCCTCCTCTTCACTTATTCTTTTTTTTATCAACAGTCAGCAAGGTCCAGTATTCTTGGGGAGGCGACCTTGAATTTAACATATCATCTTTTTGAAAAAGCGACACATAAATCTTGTTCGTCAACCAAGTTTGTATAGTGGTCCTAATTCGTTAGATTTACACAATTTTCTACAATTGAAGCCGTAACTTCTATACAAGAATGCCTTAGCCATGGCCAAAATACGGTCACCCGTCTCCCCAAGTCTCAACGAGGCCACCAAAAGAATGATCATGGCTAGGGTGGCGGTTGAGGGCACTCGCGGAACACGTGCCCAACCCGGCTGTACCTGACACAGGTGCTCGGACAGTGCCCTGGCTACTATGACAGGCCATGACGTGGTCACCTCCGTGGTCGCCTCGCTGCTGGCTGCTCCACGGACTCGTCCGAGGCCTGCGCTTGCACCTCATCCTATCGCAGATGCCTGAGCTCTTGGCGTCGCCCGACACCACGCCGAGCCGCCTGTCGATGCCTCCTCCTGTCCCGTCCGCGAGGACCACGGACAGCGGAATAGGATGCAATTGCCCCCTCCTGAACCATCTGAGGGAGATCCTGCTGGAACTGCAATGCCCGACCCTGCTCTAGGGCGCGCAGTAGGTCTACCTCCAAAATCGTCACCGTCCGAAACGCTACCTCCATGTCGGTGACCTCGGACGCCATGAGGGTCCGATGAATATCTGGCCTCAGTCCAACAACGAACTGTTGAGTCAAAAATCGCGGACCCGCCATGGCCGACGGTGCATACGGCTCAACTCCCTGAACCTTTCCCAATACAAGGCAACTAGCAGCGCTCCTTGAGCCAATGACAAAAACTGGGTGGACAAATCAAAAATATCCGCTACTCTCGGCGCACCGAGGACCGCATCTATCGGAGGGGGCGGTGCTCCACGATGCACGTCCAGGGCCCCTACGGCCAGCTCTGCCAGGGACCGCGCCTCCCCCCTTTCCGCCATCACATATCCTTAAACATTTTAAAATCAGAACATACACATCAATCCCAAATGAGAACATACACATCAATTGCTAAATACAAGAGTTAAATCGAGTGAAATTTTAAGCAGAACGCATAAAGTTATTCTACTCATAAACACTTTCAACTTGATTCCGTCTAAACATCATGTGGAGTTTATAATATGAATAAGATCAAGGTTGGTTGTATTGCCGATTCATATCGACTTGGGATGGCCAAGAATGCAATAGAAGGGAGAAAGATGGGAATGATCGGTGGTGGTCCAGATTTAAAAAATCCCACCCAAGAATGCAATATACATTATCATGCTCCCTCTCTTCATAGAAATAGCAAACACCAAGTTTTTTTCTTCTTGTTGATTATTAGAATTGGAGGAAGGAAAATGATGCATACATTTTGAAGTCACTTTAAAACAATCATCTTTAAAAGATTAATCAGGCTTTTGTGACAGTCGATCATATATGTTATCAACTCCTGCCACACATGCAGGTATGTTCTTTAAACTTTATCATTGACATCATATATGCAGACTTCAGAAGATCAAAAAAATGCATGGATCTAAACTACTGTAGTTAACAAAAGTAAACTGTTGAATTGTGCAACAACAAAGGCAATGCACATATCTAAGTTTGCAGGAATTAGGCAAAAGTAAACTGATAGAATGAGCACAATTATAGAGTGTCATCTAAATAAGATTGGAACAAGCATTTCCAAGTGTGGCTCCATCCAAAAAAATATGACACACACACACTTAAATTTTAAAAAATAATCCCTCCATCCCACCCTCTCCTTTGGCCCCTCCCCTCCCATCACCCTCCCACCCTCCCTTCTCTACCCCCTTCCCTCTCTAATTTAGCTTGTTGTGTAGCAAAAAAGTATCAGATATGTCATACTGATGGTTCTTCAGGCTTCCTCTTCCTTCACAGAGGTTTCAATTAGTCAAACTGAACTCAACGATGAGCTCCACCACGTACGGCCATGTAACTTCCTCTGTGTTGTCAGACTGAACTCAACAATTACTTCCGTCGCTTAGCTCAACCATGCATGGTTCATACTTTAAAAAGAATCACACCCTTGAGTTTAAAGAGAAGCCGTAAGAATCACACTCTCGAGTTACAAGAGAACTGACAGCTTATCTTCTTGACATCATTGGTTGTGTAGGTATATGATTACATGCTCGCTTGGTCCCTTCGATGTGTTTTTAGGAGAGTGGGGGTGTGGGGGGTCTTACGGATTGATGCAACGAGGAAACAAGTTCTTTTGGTGACTCAGAAACGTGTGAAACTTTGTCATATAGGGTAGTGGGATAAACTGGGGTGCCATCATTTTAAGGCATTGACTGGCCTCTTGTGATCGTGTTGAGTTGAACCAGACACCAAATTAAGGTTAGTTATTGGATTTTTTAATTACAGAAATACTATGAACATTTTCCTATGTTTTCTTTGATTGTAATTTTATGATTTCTAAAGCAATTTTTCAGCTGCATACCTTTCAGTTCCCTTTCTTCTCCTCTTTCTTTTTTCATTCCACTTAATTTGATGTTCTCATCAGGATTGTTGGTCTGGGCCATCCATAATGTGGACCATTCACCCTTCCTGTCTGATCCACTTCCTGGTTATTCTAGTTGTTTTATTCGGTATTTAGTATTTCACAAAGTGCAAATTTTACGCCTACTATTGTATTGAGGATCACATCTATATGAACACGAGGTGTGTCTCAGTGGTTCACTGTCTCTCCCACGATGGGGAGGTAGTGAGTTCGATTCGACGTGAACTGTCACCCACTCTCAAATTATTCGATATTTTTTTCATTCTTTTTTTAGTAACTGGAAACCTAAATTATATGGATTCTAAAAACACATCACATGTTCCTAACAATTTTCTTCTGTGTTTAGTTTTTTCTAAAGGCCTAAGCGAGATCATTCCAACATTGAAATGTCAGCAATGCTGGTAACCGTAAGAGAATGCAGCAGACCTATTCCCAAGATTAATGGCTTAAAGCTTGAACCTGCTGACGCTTTTTAAAGTTCTTCACTGGCGAGGCAAACTTCGTTGGTATCTGGATTTTGTATGGCTACCTGCCCCAAATACGGGATGTTCATGCATTTAAAATTTCATAAAACTCTGTTTCTTATATCTCTAAGACTTTAACACAACGTAGCGCCTTTATATTGCAATCCTATATGTGAATCCCTGTGAGATATTTTTTACATAGTGAGATTTTCAGACCATCCAAAAAAATATACGGTGGAATATTTCATCAACCGATTAATAGAACAAGCAAAAAAGTATCAGATAGGGAGAGGGAGGGAGGGGGAGGGTGTCGGGCACCCCCGGTCGGCACCCCCTCTGCCAGTTGGGTGCGTGCGTGTGTTATAGAGAGGGAGTGAGGGAGCGGGAGAGGGAGAGGGAGAGGGAGAGGGAGAGGGAGAGGGAGAGTGAGACAAAAATAATTTACCCCATCACAATAATTTGAGCTCTTATGGGCAATTGATCAAACATAGAAGATGCTACAAATCTCTACTTTCTAACTCAAATTGACAGAATTATATGCTACCAACAAGCCATCCAAAATAACTTGTGTATCAAAGTCGTGCAACTCCTAGATCTGTCTTTGTACATCTCATAGACAATGCGTACAATATGCAGCAAATGAACACTATGAAGGTGGCAGCATGGTCACCTGAACAAACGAAGCCCACTAGCGGGCACACACGGCAGCAGAGCGGCCTATGGTGGCTGCACACAGAGGAGATGGTGGTGAAGCTAGTTCGTAGCAGAGGTCGGGCTGAGCAGCTGCAGCGACAGATTGCGGTGGGCTTCAACGGCAGCGGGCTGGCTCGAGAGCTCTTTGCAGGCGGTGGAGCTGACAGGCTCCGGCGAGGGGTGTTGTTGCGGCTGTTCGCGGGGCAGCGGAGGTCGCCGCTGCTGTGCGGTAGAAGGCCTAGCCGTAGACAGCAGCGGCGGCAGAGGCCGATGGCGGTCGGGCACGCAGTGTAGGGCCGGAGCGACAGTGGATGCAGGGTGGTCCCGCAGTGACGGGCCGCGGGTGTCTCACAGACAGGTGACCAGCAAGGTCCAGCCATCCAGTTTGTAGGAGTTGCAGGCGGGATGATCGGCGGCGGTGTAGGCGGGATGACCGACTACGGTCTGCTGAATACGGGCTCAACTGTGGCATGGGACGGTGGTAGCGGCAAGGGCTCGCAGTGGACAATCGGAGGCGGCCGACTGGGATGGGGAAGATGAACAGTGGGTTCGGATGAAAAGGAAATAAAGTGGATAGTGATGGGAAGGGTTTTGCTATGAGAGTGAGAGTGAGAGAAGGTGAGAGCAAGGAGGGGGAGGGGGGCCAACGGGAGAGGGAATGAGGGAATACCGATAGGGGGGGTGAAAGATCCACCGGAGCTCACCGCGTTCGGTCCCGGATCTCACCGCGTAGCTCCGCCGCCGGCGGTGGGGTCCCTGCGAAGCTCCGCCGATGGAGAGATTGAGAGGGGAGTGAGAGTAGAGGGAGATCAGACCGATGGAGGAAGAAGGAGGAGAGGAGGGGTTAGGGCACGGGGCCCGCCCCCAAATTTTTTTCATTTTATTTTTTAATTTTTTTCTTATGTTTCGACGAAAACTTTCCATCCATACATCCGTCGAAACTTAAGACATATATTCCCATGTATAATTATGTGTTGGCAATACCGATGAAATGTCCGACGGAACATAATCCGTCCGCAATTACGACTAATATTCTGACGGAATAATTCCGTCAGAGTGGAAACTCGTAAGAATGTTCCGACGGACATTTTTCCGCCCGCATATCCGTCGGAACTTCCGACATATGTTCTGAAAAAAAATTATTTTTCCAAAATATCGATGCACTGTCCGACAGACTTTAATATGTCCTAAATTACGACTTATATTCCGACGGATTTATATCCGTTGATAAAGTCTGTCGCTAATACCGCTTTTTCTTGTAGTGCAAGTCATGTAATTCGCTAGATTTCTAAGGAAGAAGAGTGTCTAAAAAAAGAGGTCCACGGGCAAATTCTTTAAGTGGATAAGTGGTTACTTAATTAGGTCCTTGTTAATACGAGGGGAGCCTCCCACTGTCCCACCTCTTACCTGGTCGTGATTCTTCAGTTTTCTAGTTAAGCTCCGATTGCGAAAAATGGGATAGAATTTCCGCTAGAATTGTTCCTCATTCTAACAAGTCGTGTAATTAGCAAGATTACCAAGGGAAAATGGTGTCTAAGGAATGAGGTCCACAGGAAAACACTTTAAGTGGATAAGTGGTTTCTTAATTAGGACCTCGCGAATGCGAGGGGAGCCTCCCACTGTCCCACCTCTTACCTGGCCGTAATTCCTCAGTTTTCTTGCTAAACACTCGACTATGAAAAACTTGATCTAAACCCATTTTACGAGATTTTTCGTAAGGGATGATTGTGCCTTGTCCGACAGTCCAATCTTTTATCGACTTAATGTCGTTAAACATGATGCCTTAAATCCTCTTCGAACTTCTCTTTCAACTACTTGTAATCTTGTACTACTCATACCTCGAATGATAATTTTTGCTAGATCTATACTTTATTTAGTCAGCTTTACCTTGAAATTCTTTGGCCATACATATTATGTAGATGTCTAAATATACTTGGGATCTATGATCCATAACCCCAATGCTTGACGTTAATGGGGCCCGGTCTGGTCCTGGGGGGAGCGCCCAAAAGTACTTGTGCCCATGGGAGTTGAATGACCTGGTGTGGCATTGCACCGAAGTGCTTGACTTGCTAAATTAATTTATGACATTCCACAGTTCGTGAATTACTTGACTTGCTTGAATACATGAAGTACTTGAATTACGTGAAATAGTTGACTTGTATATACTTGCGTGAAATGGCCAATTCCATGATAATACTTGCTACATGGTCATTCTCTACTTGAACTTTACTCTTGATATCTTGTCTACTTGTGATTCCAATTACTTGCATTACTTTACTCTCTCTCTTATTCTTGTTCCATGTTTTATTTACGTTTCTCAGCATAGCACATACCTTTATCTAAAAATGTTAATTACTTTAAGTTGTCTGGTATAGAGATATAAATCATATTGAGCATCTCGCTCACCCTACGTTTTCGGTTAACATTGCAGGTAGTTCCGACGATGAACCCCAAACACATGGGGATGGGTAAGAGTGAAACGAGGGATCAAGTTCATCTTAGTTACCTAGGTTTATGAGTGTTGCTCTTGCTAGAATTATGTACTTGAAAGTTGTATTATGCCTCTTAAGGCATAATGTTGTTGTAAAACTTTACTTCGATGAAATAAAAGTATCCTCTTTTCATTATCTCCCTTTGTGGTTGGACCATATTATACATTCTCTGATCAACACGAGTGTTACGACTCGTCGCGTCTCGATATTCCACATCGAGGCGTGATAGTCTTTGTGGTATTAGAGCTTAGGTTTCATAAACCCTAGGTTTCCCTTGATATAGGTTCTAGATGTTGATCTAGAAATTTGGATAGAATCTTGAAACCTTCCCGATAAGATTGGGTAGAGCCATTGGCTAAGCTTTAAAGAATGATTAATCAAGAAATAAACAAAACACTTAAGTTTGGTAGTTGTGGCTGCAAGCTTAATTTTCGCTAATGGTTGTCGAAAGAGCTCAACGGTGCGAGATGCAAAGGATGGTCCAAGGACTGACCCAAGCATTGTAACATGTGGCTCAAGGAGGAGCTAATCGAGGAGCGGGAGACTTACATCAGAATTTCAAAAGTATGAACCCTCCCAAGTTCACTGGGTCCACGGACCCAGATGAGGCCGAACAGTGGTAAAGGAAATCGAGAGGATTTTTCTAGTCATACAATGTGCTGATGAGGAGATGATCCTATTCGCTACCTTTCGGCTAGAAAAGGATGCATGTACTTGGTGTGAGTCGATCGAAGCAACTCTACCACACGACCATGTGTTGTGGGAAGAGTTTATAGAACACTCCAATAACAAGTACTTCTCTGATAGGGTACAAGAAAGGAAGGCTGCTGAATTCGCTTCCTTGAAGCAAAGGAGTTTGACGGTGGCGGAATATGAAGCCAAATTTGCGAGATTATCCCGGTATGTGCCATATCTTGTGGGTACCAAAAAGATGAAGGCGAGAAAGTTTTTAAATGGTTTAAAGCCCCAGTATATTACACAACTCGCCCCGATGGATATCCATGTATATGCCAATGTGGTGAGAAGAGCCTAACTCCTAGAAGATGCAGCGGAGATGTCCGATCGCATCCGGGGAAGAGATGCCAAGAGGAAGCCAGTAACTAGCTCCAGTAACTTCAAGCTCTCCTTTAGGAGAAAGAGGCCCAATTTTAATGGGCGTAACTTTAATAAGGATGGGCGTGACTTTCATAAAGATAATAAGCCGAGATCGTTTGACAAACAAAGCGTCCCGGTTGCTACTCCATCGAAGGAACTATGCAAGTATTGTGAGAAGCCCGGACACAAGGTTGATGAGTGTTGGAGAAGACTTGGGGCTTGTCTTTACTGTGGGAGTCGAGAGCATAAAATCCAGAATTGTCCAGTTCTCAACGAGCAAGCTCCGCCGGAAAAACTTCCAGTCGCTGTCAAGAAGGAAGGAAGACTTCAAGCCCTTATGGATGCGGAACCTACTGAAGATGGAGGTGTTGTGGAAGGTACCCTTTCAGTTTGCTCAAAGCCCGCCTCTGTTCTATTTGACACTGGAGCTACGCATTCATTCATATCTAAGAGCTTTGCTGATATTTTACCTATGAGGCCTGTTCTGTTAGAATCCAAACTTGTTATTACTTACGACATGAACCTAAAAAATATTTTCTTCCACAAAATCATAGGTATATGTTAGTCTATTCCAACGACTAATGAACCCATAAGTATGTGTCGTAAGTAAAAGTCCTTTTTGATGTAGTGAGAGAATACAATATAAGATGTGGATTACTATAACATGCCTCATACAATGTTTTTCAATAATGGTGTTAGAAATGCCAGTACCATGGAACACTTCTCATAAACACATAAGGTAGAAGGCAGACCCATAGCGTCATACAATTACTCATGAGCAATGGATGCAGCCTACCCCAGCCTCACTTGTATGTGATATATATTTATAGTGTGTTAGTGACGTAAATTAATTGATAAGAAACCAAGTATGATTGGTGATGACACCTCAAATTAATCCAATATTATCCATTTCCTTTTAAGATCCTGATGATATATCTAACTCAACCTCATCTTCATCATCCTCTTCAGCCTAATCGGATTCAAACTCTTTCTCTTCAGAGGACTCCTCCTCCCCTATTTCGTCGGATCGACTTCTTCCACTTAATTTTCTGTATGTAACGAAAGTGGCTCATCAGATTTGTCCAAATGAAGATATGTAGAACTTAAAGTGCCAACTCCGTCTGATTGAAAACATTCGTCATTGACATCCTTTGAGACAGTTTTACTCTGATTCAACTTATAATTGGGAAAAAGTCTTGCTTTAACCCTACAAACTACCCACCAATCTTTATTCCTGGATGATGAATAGCTTGAATAATACAATTGCAAGGCTTGTGCCGCCAAAATGAATGGCCCATATGTATTCAGTTTAGACCTATGTTTGACATCGATAATCCCATATGTTGTGTCATGTCAAGCAGAATTAGGATCAAACCAATGACACTTAAATAAGAATACATGATTGTCTTGTCTCAGATACTGTAATTCTATGACTTCCTCAAGAATACCATAGTAGTCCAGTTCATTTTCATTGTATGCACTTCCCTTAATACATACACCATTGTTCATCGTAGACTTATTTCATCCATAATCCCTTGTGTAAAAGAGGGGAAGGGGAGAAAGAAGACATTGTGCGATTTGGGGGGAAGCAATGTTGTGTGATTTGGGGGAAACAATGATTTCGAGTGAAAAATCCCCAATTTCTCTTAGGCGGGGCCGTGCGGGAGTGGGTGCTCTCTGGCACCAAAAGATGTAAAACCAATTCCTACCAAGTGGGGTGGGGGTAGATCCAGTCTATACTTATGATGGGTAAAGTCCCCTATTTTTTCCTATTGTAGGTCCAGTTTATTCTTTTACAGTGCTGCATAGTCATAGGTATGAAACAAATATTACTTATGACACGAACCTAAAAAATATTTCTTCCACAAAATCATAGGTATACATTAGTCTATTCCAACGACTAATGAACCCGTAAGTACGTGTCGTAAGTAAATGTGGATTACTATAACATGCCTCAACATGCATCATACAATGTTTTTCAATAATGGTGTTAGAAACGTCGATACCATGGAACACTTCTCATAAACATATAAGGTAGAAGGCAGACCCATAGCGACATACAATTATTCATGAGCAATGGATGCAGCCTACCCCAGCCTCACTTGTATGTGATATATATTTATATAGAATGTAACACCCCTAATTTTTCTAGAAATTATTCAAGAATTTTCTGGGATTAAATATAATTATTAAGTATTTAAAAAAGGCTTACTGGACTATTAAAAATAATTAAGGGATAATTAAATCCATTTAAAGACCCTATAATAACCAAAGGGTTAAGCCCAACTCAATTAGGCCCAAAGACCCAATTCAAGACCTTTAGGCCCAAGCACACTTCTGCAGACGTAATTAGGATAATTTACGGAATTACATTGGATAAATAGGATAAATAGGGGATAATTAGTTGATAAATAAGAAAATCTAAAATTTTTGGAATAAGAGCCCAAACGCAGTCTATCACACGACCGCTATATCATAATAGCGGTCCCTATTCGACCGTAACTATGTTCCGTAAATGGAGGTGTTAGAAGCATGGAAAAATTGGATATTTCCCATCACAATCTCGATGATTCAATGCTACCTAGCATGGAAACCTAGTCTAGGACTCTTGGGCATAGATCCTACTCTTAAATAGGACTCACAAATCGATCTAATCCGTCAAACCCTAGCAAACCCTATAAATAGGACCAAGGTTTGACCTGCGCGAACCCTTTTTTTGGCCTGCGTTGTTCGACGGTAAGTCATGGGTATTTCATGTTGGTCCTTTAGACTTTATCTTTCTCCTTAGTTTTGTCTAATTCCCTTCAAAATCTCATGCTAGGAGGACACGCCGTTGGAGAGTTAAAAGCCCTACAAGTTGCTAGTTCGCAAAGATCTAGAGATTGGAAGCCCTAATCGAGGTATTTGGAAGATCACCCTTTAGAACAATTTGTTAACATTTATATCTTATACTTACCCTCCAAATTTCATGGATTTAGGTCAAGTGGTTGAGGAGAACGAGGGACGAGAAGTTGTTGGTTTAGCACGGGACGTGCAGAAACTAGGGTCCACTTCCAATCAGAAATTTGAAGTTTAGGGACCGAATCAAAGGTAGGTTATCTCAACAAAAGGCTAAATTAACATGTTAGGAACAAAAGCCCTCTGGTTTCATGTAGTTTCATCCTTTCTACTAGTCGTATTTCATGTTTTAATACTACTGCGCATCTAGGTTATTTCTGCATGCATAGTCCTGCACTTTCTAATGAAAGATAAGAACTTTGGCATGATCCATGTATTTCTATGTACCCTCTTCGTTATAAACATGTTCTTATATGTTATCCATTTATTCCCGATGCTTCTTATGCGTTTATTGCCCTAGGATAGGCCTTGTGCTCTATAGCTATGTGCTGTCAGATGCAGGATAGAAACGGTCTACCAAGGACCGCTAAACTCTAATAGCGGTTCCCAAATGACCGCTACTGTATAAAAGTGGTCCCAATAAGATCGCTACTGTCAGAAACGGTCCTCATAAGACCGCTACTATATTTCAGTGTTCTGCACTTGTTAACTCCAAACAGATTGCAGATTGACCCTATTGTATATATGTTAAGCCTAGTTAATGAGGTTCTATTCCTAGTTATGACTTTACCTGTATGAACTTGGTTCTATTGTTCATCCTTCATGATAGATTTCATGTCCTTAATGTGTTTTAAACCTATTTTTAACTCATGTTACTTTCATGCCAAAATCATATAGTTTGTGTTAAATTGAATTTCCACATGGATTATGAGACTTGTTTTATGCATGTTTTGATCATTATTTTACACGATCCACTCTCACCTTGAGTCTTTCATAAGTACATAGTGCGTACTTCGGTGCGTGGCTATTAGTTACACTTTGCACTCAAAGGCACACAATCTTAGACTTGTGAGCCTCTCCGCTGGATATTCCTTCCACCGGACTAGGTGATCATGTTTCAAGGACTCCGTAAGTCTCCACGAGCCTGGGATTCCCACTAGGTCACCGAGCTGGTTGTACCCTCAAAGCCCAATTGTCTAGAAAGCACTTATCGGCATTTTTCTGTGTCTGGGTACTCGCGGCCATCAGGCAACCGCTACTGTCAATTTGCGGTCATCCCGTGACCGTGTTAGTCCAGATTTCACCATTGCGTTGACTCTTCTCTCGCTGGTGCCGATTCTATGTAGAAAAGGTCCAAGCATGACCACCTCTTCATAGAAACAGTCCTAGCATGACCGCCTCTCAAAGAAACGGCCCCGATATGACCGTTTTATGTCTAAGTATTGATTAAACTGGGGTTTGACTCAAGGGTTGATTTTCCTATGTTCCTAGATGGTCTATTGATTATCTAGAACCTAACACCTTGTTCAAGAAGTTATTAATGAAATATGAAAGTTAAGGAATACACCATTATGCTGTCGGGTTTCTTCCGTAGCATGACCTTGTCATTAATACATTCCTTGAACTCACATGTTCTAAGCTTGGTGCATTCTTACCTTGATATTGATTATCATAAGTTTATTGTTGAATTGTATATTACTGGTCTACTTTATTGATATTTCTCATGGGAGTAGCTTGATTTATAACGTGAAGATGCAGACCAGGCACTTATTGTGTCCAAGCGCTCCATGCTAGCCCTCTCGGCTGATTGTCGGAAACGTGCTAAAAACTATGGGGTACGATGATACTGGCATCGCATTGCGCTGGGAGTACTTGTTTTTATAGATGAGTGAAAACCACGAGACAATCTAGTGAAATTACATTCTTGCGTGTTAAGTGGCTTTCTAGTGCATAGCCTTTATGGTTATGAAAAGTGCATTCTCGTTACATTCTTGTTCGTGAAATGTCATATTTACATTCATTCTATATTCCTTGATCATATTTCCAATCTACATGAACTCTCATTTCTCATCTTGATCATGTCTTGTTACCTATGTTACTTTGGTTTATACCCCATGTGTTTCCATATTTTCTTTATCTTATTTTCTAGAGCTAAAATGTTAATTACTTAAACATTGCCTTCATGTTGATACGAAGATACGTACTGGGCAAGTGTACTCATTATCCTACTTTTCCAATCTTTTCAGGACATTCTAGCGGGTCAGATTCAGATTATTCAAGTGATGGATCCGAGAGCGATTGATGGTTCAAGAGAAGCCGTAGCTTGTCTAGAGAAGAGTCAATTATGTAATTTTCACTTTATTGAGTCTAGTTAGTCAAAGAGTCTTTGTAAACTTTTCATTATGATTCAATAAAGTCAATATTTTTGAAATTTAGCTTCTTGTGTTCACTTTTATGTGTGAATGATTAACGCTCTGATTGTTATTATCACTTGAGGCTTCTCTTGCTGACTGTTCATGTTCCCGATTGGTTCCGCTGGATAGTCTCGGGACGTGACAGTTAAAGTGGTATCAGAGCCTAGGTCTTAGTGTTGACACCTATTTTTTGCCGATAAGTTGAGTCGTTCCTCTTACTCCCATTTATTGATACCTCGAGTTGTCCATCACTCGTTGGGGCTCTTTTCAGGCATATTTTAGGCCAAGTTTATGGGTAGCCTCCCTCCCTGGCTAGGTTCGTTTCAATTCTAGGCTTAATGGGCCTTGGTTTTTGTTGATTGAGCTTTTCTATGAGTTTCAAGTGCCCATATACATGTACGGTTCATCCCAGGCCGCTCAACCAATGTGCGGTTGCCTGTGGACCGTCCATATATTTTGGAATATTTTGGTTAATTTTTTGAATTTCCACCGACAAGCATTTATGCGGTCTTCCCCTAGCCGTTCAACATGATGGACGGACGGATAGTAGTCGCTCATCTCTCAGAGTCCTGCGTTTCGTGGTTTTCTCAGATAATTATCCAATTAATCTATTTATCACCGACAAGGCTAGAATGGTGGGTCTTTGACCGCTCTACCTTTGAACGGTCTCATCTGAGCTGTTCATCTATAAGAGTCCAACGGTAAAGATTTCGACCAGTTCGATGGATAGTTGGATAATGTTTATGATTTATTGGAATTTCCACCGACAGGGTTGGACGGTCAGAACATGGCCACACATCCCGTTGAATAGTCTATCGTAAGACCGTTCATCCGTTCGATTCCTGAATTTTAACAGATTTTCTCTCTCTATCCGTGGTTTTATCCATAACTTCTCCCGTCATTTTCTCCCATTTTGAGTGTCGTTTCAACTGGATAAGAGATAATTCGATTATCTACAATTTTCCTTTGATTATCTCGACCTGAAAATGCCTAAAAACCTTAGTTTTGGGGCTGTCTTTCTAGGCTCTATAAATAGACCCTAAAGGCTACCTTTGAAAGGGGGGAGATTTTTGGTCGACGGTGAAGCCCTGCCGCATTCTTGAGCGACCTAGCACCAAGGAGGGAGGCTTTCCACGTCCATATAAGCCTCCAGTTCAGGGAGTAGTCTAGTTTTTAAGTCTTGTGTGTTTGATAGGTTTTGTCCATTTTTTTCATTGCATGCATCACTCTTTTCACTTTCTCCCCACATTTTTCTTCACCCTCATTGCCATGCACACACCTACCCACGTTTGTGACACCCTAGGGGTTTAAAATCCCCCAGGTATCCCCCTTTCCACTTATTCATGTTCATCTCTTCTTATTTTGGCATTTACTACACTTTTCAGTTCTAATCTTGGGTTTCTTCTGTCTTCTTCACATCATTTTTTTGCAGGTCAGCAATCCCTAGCACGAGGCCCATCCCCTCTGGCCGGCCGGAGAGGGTGGAGGTTGGACCCTTTGTAACTTCTGGCGTGGTGGTCTTGCACGGTTCTATACCATCCGTTCAAAGAGATGTACGGTGCTACCTGGACCGTCCTTCTTCTTCCCGCGGTCGTGATAGAGCTGTCCATCAGCCAGTAGTTCTACATCCCACGTCCTCTGCAGCGTTCTTAAACGATCTGTCGTTAGACCGTGCATCTTATAGGCGGTTCTTCCTGAGCCATATATCTTTACAGTGCTGCAGGTCAGGCGAGTACCTCTCCTTCTTTCCAAGGTACGGCGTGTTCATCACATTCGGCGCCTTGGTGGCGATCACAGGTTTTTTTATTCCTCCCTTTCAGCCTTCATTCATTTCCCATGTTAGATGTGGTAGGATAGACATGGGAAGGCATTAAAAGAACGGACAGGAGGAGAAATATATCTACACCCTTCTTTTGTGGCGATCACGGTGGGACGCCTAGTGCCCATCGTGTTAGTGATTTGCTGACCTCTTCTTTTGTTGTGTTAGTCCTCTTGTCGAAGTGATTTCAGGTTGGTCTGGGCGCGGTCTCTGTCCTCTGGAGCATGTGCGGATCTCCATGAGCCGTCCATCTCTTCGGCGGCTGGAAGTCCACCGCTCTTCTCTGTGAACATCGCCATATCTTCTGCAAAGCCTTCTGCGATAAGCGGTCCAAGGCCATCCGTTCAAGTCTTACACGGTCTATTATTGGCCGTCCATCTCGCTGGCACAGGTACTCCTCTATCCTCTGATTGTTGTCTTGGTTGCTGTTACACGGTTTATGCAAGTCCGTTCCAGTCATTAAGTGGCTGCCCATAGGCCGCTCATCCGGGTACGCAGCTCATTTCTGTCACTGTTCATTTCTAGCATTCTCTGGTTTGCATGTTATTTTGTCGTTACTCCTTGCATTATACGGTCGTCTATAGACCGTCTATCTCCCTGAGCGGTCTTGCAGAGACCGTCCTTGTCATGCTACAGTGCACCCGTGCTTCTCTTTCATTGCCACCTTATGTGCGTTTCATGATACTTGGTGCCGATTACTGATCTCCCCCTGCTCCTATATCATTGTTGTATACTTGCTTTCACCTCTTACATATTTGATTTGATCATTGCTTGCTAGTCTTTAGGCTAGATTTTGCATGCACTCTGATGCGCATAGGATTCATGCATTTCATTCATATTTAGTTGTGTTCCTACCGAGGTAGAGTTTCCTCTCATCTCCATACTCCTTGGAGCTGACTAGGGGACCTTGCCAAGGACCTCTGTAAGCCCCCGTGAGCCGTGGACTCCCACACGGACGCAAGGCAAGTTGTACCATACCACCCCTAGTCTAGGGTCTGCATTCATGAGGGAGAGAGAGTCCCTTAGAGTCTGCCATTTTCTCGTCCCCCACCCTATTTAGGTACCTTGTAGTTGAGTGAATTCACATTTTAATTAATCCACTAAGGTCCTAAAGAGGAACTTATAAAATCTTCGTGCATCATTTACAACTTGGGTGGTTAATTGGTGGGTTCTTTTCTCATCTCTCCCCTCCATTACATGTTGCTGTGTCATCATTTGCAGCTCTTTGTCAGATTAGGCTCATTAGGTCTAGTTTATCTTCGTGTGTCTCCATTTAGCTGCATTTGTCCTAGGTTCATTTCCCTCCTTGTATTCATTTAAAATTCACTGTATAAAGTCTCCATTCTTCCCATGGAGCACTTCTCCCCTGTACCTTCTTCGTATACTTCTCCATCTTCTTACCCCCGTGTGGATTCCTCTTCCCATGCGGGCCCATCTCCTTACTCCTCCAGTGGACCCTATTTTGTTAACGGGCCTTCTTATCCCGCCCGTGCTGCTGTTGGCCCAATCAATCCTCATTCCCACATTCACAATTCTTCCAGGCCCATGCATTCCTCCATTCCCGGAATGGGCCTTCCTTCTTCTCAGGCTGGGTCCCTCTATCCGGCCCATCATCATTATCCTGGTTTAAATTCATCATCTCTTGCTCAGGCCGGCTTGTATCCTTCTCAGACTCTTCCTACCGAGAAGATGTTCACTCAGGCCCAACGCCAGCTTGATGAATTGCAACGCCGAATCAATCCTCAGACTCCTTTGGATATCCCATTTGCCTTTCAGGGTCTTCATCTTCCACCACGTTCACAGATTCCTACATATCGTCGCTATGGTGGAATTGGTGACCCCTATGTCCATTTGAAGGATTTCTTATATGAGTCGGCTCGGTTCTAGCATGATCAACGCTTGATGGCCTATTTGTTTGGCCTATCTTTAGAGGGCTCGACCAAGGATTGGTTCTTCACATTATCGCAAGACCAGATGATGAATTTTTAAGCCATCCAAGCAAGATTTATTCAGCAATATCGAGACCAGGTGGGGCCCAGACATTCTTTGGTTGATCTGGCCCAAGAGAAGATGAAGCCCGACGAGGAGTTCTCAACCTTCACCGACCGCTGTCATCGCCTGGCCACGCAAGTCCCGGGGCATATTCCGGAGGGCGAGCAGATCAAGATGGTTATTTCTAATGCCATGCCCGAGCTCAGGTGCATCTTAGCCCTAAATGATATTACATCCTAGCAACAACTTTATAGTCGAGCTTGCTTCATTAGCCAACAACTCCTAGTTTCCTTTGACCATGAGTCTCCTCCACCGTCACTTTCTACATACACTTTACCTCTGCCCTCCACTACATATTCCTCCACGAGTCGGCCTTCCGCCCACACACACCCTTATACCTCCATATACTCCTCCACATGTCAGCCCTCCACGAGTCAGCCCTCCGCTATTTTATCTCCCCACACCCCTCCACTTCCGGTCAATGAAACACTATACCCAGAGCAGGTAGATGCCGTCCATTACATTCCCACTCCCTCCACACCGCCACATCATTCTAGCCCTCCGCCTTCACCTATGCAATCCCCCTTGCCTATGCAACCCCCGCTACCATCTCCATTACCTTTTCATACCCCTTGGCATCCGCCTTGCCCGAAGCAGGCTTCTCACTCTTCGTTGCCAGAATCTCTTGCAGATGTTTTCAGGGCTTTGATGGCCACCCATGCGTTGCAACTCCCTCCGGTTATGCCTTGCCGACCCGCGGTCGGGAATTTGCTCTAGTTCTGTGAGTTCCATCACCAACAGGGGAATTTGATTGAGGACTGCCTCGAGCTCCAGGAACTTGTTTACAGCTTGGAAGACAAGAAGATGATTGATTGGGCTGTCATACGCCAAGTTATTTCAGATCTCAGCAGCAAACAGCAACAGCGGCAAGCAGTGCCGCCTAGGCAACCGTCTCCACTTCAAGACCAGGGGCACCCTGGTGTTTCTTCAGTTGATAAGATACCTGCTCCGTTACCCACTTCTCCCTCTATCCCATCTCATCCACCACATTTACCTACTCCAGCCTCCGCTCGGGTAACTTCTCCTTCACCCTCCGTTTCCACCACCACTCCTGTCCCCAACACCTCTCGACGTGTTGTAAAGATACGCCGAAGAGCGCCACCACCCGCCATTCCTCCACTACGCCACTACCTTCCTCTCCTCCTTCTTCCCCACCCCTACCTTCACCTCCTTCCTCTTTACCTTAACCATCTCCATCAACCACATCACCCCCTTTGTCACCACCTTCTTCACCCCCATCTTCGCCACCTCCATTGGCCACATCTCCATCAACACCTTCTCCAGTATCCCCATTACCGTCACCACTACTACCTTCATCACCTCCTCTCATAATAATCCCTATTCCGTCACCTTCACAACCATCCCCACCTCTTCCACTCCCCCTTTCGCCATCATTCTCTGAGCCCGAGCAGGCCGACCCTAAACCCATACCTCCACTTTTGCCTTTACCTCCACCCATGCCCATCATCATCAATATTTCCCCATCACTTGGACCATCGCCACCCGCGCCCTTCAAACCTCCTCCTTCTAACCTCCCTCTACCACTTCCCACTTCGCGGAGCAGGTACACGTTACTTTGGTGCCCCTCGGGTCTAGTCCCCAGGGAGATAAAGAGCCGAACTAGGTTTTGACTGTGCATCACAAGCTTCAAGACTTCATTTGTCACATGCAGGTCCAAGTCTTGGTCTCTGGCTATTCGAGCGACGATGAGCATGCACTTGCTATGAAGATGGTTGCTCAGAAGAGTTCTTTAGCACTGGTGCCAGTTTCTTCAAAAGCAAGGCCGGTGGCAATTTCTTTGCACACTGGAGAATTCACTCTTGATGTTGTTATTACCTCTCACCTGATTGCTATTCAGTGCACTGGCCCAGAAGAGTTTTCCGCCTGGATCGTGCTAACTCACGCGGCCGCCAGAAGTTTAATCAATTCAGCATTCAAGGTGCAATTGGCCGTGTCCTCAAGATTGGCCAGGGGCATTCTGCATTTTCTGTCTCATCTCCCTCAGTTTATTGGTGAGGCGGACACACCAACGCCGCGCATCGCCCTCCCTCAGTTCAGTCCCCCGCTTCTAGCAAGGGAGTTATGCTTCATGCCCAACTGCCGAGTGAAGATGCCAAAGCTCTATGTACTGGTGCCAAATGACAAAACTCCATTGCTTTCTAATGTTCATCACAAGGAGTTGACTGTTCTGGAATGTCCTTCTATGGTTAGCACCGTACAGCTAGGGGCAACCATCTCGATGAAGCTGCATATTCATGACCGGGCCAGGCCGTCTGCCAGGTGGGCCCATTATTTGAGAACGTATTGCAAGACAAGAAGCCCGAAGGCCCGAGTCCGCGTCGGACGGCGTTGTTTCAAGAAGATTTTTGCCAAGAAGAGGCGGCGGCATAAGTTCAAGGGCCGTTAGTTGTGCATTCGGGGGTCCACTTCCTCCTCTCATTCTTCTATCCATCCAGCATTTCTCTTGCTCAGTTCCTATCCTTGGGTGGTGTACTTTCCGCCACCTGACCATCTTTCTATCATCTTCTCCTATCCTTACCATTTTAGGCCTCAGCCTATATCCTTCTTTTCCCCTGATCCAGGGGCATCTTCTAGCTTTCCTCCCCGGATACGTCCGGATTTTACTTCTCATCTCTTTCCCCCGACCCTATTGGGGATTCCTTGTGCTCGTTCCCCGACCTTGTCGGGTGATTTTTCTGATCCTTCCCTGACTTTGTCCGGTGGTTTCCATTTCTTTTCCCCGACCTTGTCGGGTGTTCATACATTTTCTTCCCCGCCTCTGTCGGGTGATTCTAATTCCTTTTCTCCGACCACGTTGGATGATCTTTCTTTTTCTCCCTTACCTTCACAAGAATCTTTTCATCGTCTTTCTGTTCTTTCCTCCTCACCCTTTCGAAGTCATTACCCTTTTTCGTGCTATTTTTGAGGCTTTAGCCCGCCTTGATCTCAGTCAATCCTTGTTTATTCTGTATCTGGTTCCTTGTTATCAGGGCCTCAGTGCCTTAACGAGAGAGTTCTAGCCCTCGTCTCTCTTCCTTTTTATCCCTTCTTTGTCCAGTATGATGTCTGCCACTCCTCTGTGTCGAGAAATCCAATCCTTTGCTCTCCTTTCATCCTTTATCCTGGCAAGCAAGGAATGCAAAGCTACTCGCACTCCTCAAAGCTCGATGATCGAAATCACTTCAGGATGCTGGTTTCCACGCCATGGATCTGTAAAGGTATCTTTATTTTGTGCAAGAACGTGCTTTCATTTCCATTATTTCTATTGTTTCTGCACATGATTCCTTAACATGATTGAGTGGCTTTAGGAGTCTTTGTTTAATTAGATCTTAACTTTGTGTCAAATAAAAAAGTTAGCTTCTGCAGCATCCTTAGGCTGGTGATAGCTCCACGCTGGGAGTCCAGTTTCTTTCCTCGATTGTTAAGGGTGACCTATGAGTATGGATTTTTCACACACTACACGGCAAGCCATAGCCTATCTCTCTAAGGCACACCGTTGCTGCTTTGGCCATACTTTGGGTATGCACGAAGGTATTTTCTTTTTTCTGCTCGGCCAAGTGCAGGGGCAAGAGATTGATGGAAGAGATGACTAACCTAGGCGCTCCCTAATACGGGAGAGGTCTCAAATAGGGGCAGTCTTGACCCTCAAAAGTGAGCTTTCATGCTATATCTGGCCAATAAGAGCTACCAAAATGAGAAAATGAATCAATGCAAAATTATGAATCAAAGGCATGGCAAGAGTGGCAGTACAGTTCCCCGCGGGACATCATGAGCCCGGTCGCATGCGTGCCTGGTAAATATGGGTCTAAAAATCAAAGACACAAAGCCCCAACGCAACAGGCTATCTCTTTGAGGGGTAGTGCCCTGGAAGGAATTCGAGCCTTGATATCTCCCATCCTGCACGAAGCTTGTCTCCAATCTTTCTTCTACTTCTCCCTCTTAGGCTGGGTTGTATCTCGGGTATGGCCTTAGTAGGGGCACCGTTCTTTAGAAGCGGTTGGTTATGGTAAGCCACCCTCACATGCACGCCCTGCTTAAGGGAAGCCTTTAATGAAAGGGGTAGGAATGACGATTCATGGCCAATGGTTTGAGCCCGTCTTTAGGTGCTGCGGATTGCTATGTCAAAATTCAAAAATCAAACAAAACAAAAAAATCAAATATTGTCAAAAAATCTAAAAAAAATCAAATACTTCAAAATTTTAAAAAATAATAATAATAATCAAATATTTCAAAAACCTAAAAATCAAATACTTCACAAAAAATCCAGAAAAATGAAATACTATTGAAAATCTAAAAAAAAATTACAAAAAATATAAAAAATGTGTCTTTTTCATGCATTTGCATTTGTTTTAAGGACATATACGTAATCCATTTGCTAAGTGTGCAGGTTGCAAGTACTCAGGCATTCCTTGCTCTTTGTGCTCTGCCTCCTGTCTACATCTTTGATCTGTTCTTTCCTTCTTCAATCATATCTCTCGGTCTGTTCTGAAGCTCATGTCCTTCCCAGCTTTTGTTTGCAATGATCATATCTTTATGAGAGGGCTTTACCTCACGATTATGAACCTAGCAGTTCTGCTTCATTCTGATCTTGGGTTTTGATTGAAGTGTGTATTTGTTCATGTCTTTTGTCCCGCCGTGTCCTTGTCTCGTGTCCATGTCCCACCGTGTTGTCCCACGCTTGTTATTTTGTTCCTCACCACATGTTGTTTAACGTTCAGTTAATCATTGTGTTATCTCTACTATGTTTATACTCATTTGTCTTATTCATAAAAATCTAAAAATGAAAATCCAAAAAAAGCATGCCGTTTCACCTACACAGGTAAGTCAGGTATGGCTTTCTATCCTTACATCCCTTATTGCATTATTATATGGCACTATGCTATATTATCTCGAGAACCAGTTTGTTATCTACGTGTTCCAGGATATGATGTTCCCCTTCAACAAAAATGATGATGATCCAGGTTCACGTGTTTCATCTTCGGATAGGCCGTTAGGTTGGGATGTCATGGGAAGGATGGTTCTATCATGCACGCTGTGGTTGCGGATGGTATCTTGACTCTGATTTTCTCAGCTTAGCAATATTATTCTCGAGTATTTTATATTTTAATCTTTCTTTACATTTATTTTAACGATTTCTTTTATTTTAGCCCAGCATGCATCATACGCATCCTTTTGAGCATTCATGCCCCATGGTTTGCTTGAAGAATGTCCCACCAGCGATGGTTAGCTGTGCGTTCAGTGTTTGGGTAAGAGGAACTAATTCCACTCTGAGTTGGAAGGTTCTCTTTGGGTCAATTCGCTTGGTTTGGTTGATTAAGAGGTCCCCGTCTGGAGCTTTAGCTTGTTTCCTTTACTTTTACTGTCTGCTTCTGGCCTCCTCATTGGACCGCGGGATTGTGTCCCCCATGAGGTTGGTCTTATCGATTTGTTTCATTTCATTTATTTTAGTTTCTCCAGACTGGTGTCACTTTTGGTTTTATCATTCCTTGCATTTGGTTCAGAGTTTTCCAAAAGATTCCTGTCGCTTGTTGGTAAAAACGGGTGTCGTTTTACCTTAACGCCCACTTTCCGCTCCACTCTGCTGCATTTCCGCTTCATCTCCATGTTCCATGTCACTTTCGCATCACCTCCGCTCGCTCCCCTGCAAAGAGGACGCTAAGGAGGGGCATCTATTGACACCCATTTTTTACCGATAAGTTGAGTCGTTCCTCTTACTCCCATTTATTGATACCTCGAGTTGTCCATCACTCGTTGGGGCTATTTTCAGGCATGTTTTGGGCCAATTTTTTGGGTAGCCTCCCTCCCTGGCTAGGTTCGTTTCAATTCTCGGCTTAATGGGCCTTGGTTTTTGTTGATTGAGCTTTTCTATGAGTTTCAAGTGCCCATATACATATACATTTCATCCCAAGCCGCTCAACCAATGTGCGGTTGCCTGTGGACCGTCCATATATTTTGGAATATTTTGGTTAATTTTTTGAATTTCCACCGACAAGCATTTATGCGGTGTTCCCCTAGCCGTTCAACATGATGGATGAACGGATAGTAGCCGCTCATCTCTCAGAGTCCTGCGTTTCGTGGTTTTCTCAGATAATTATCCAATTAATCTATTTATCACCGACAAGGCTAGAACGGTGGGTCTTTGGTAGCTCTACCTTTGAACGGTCTCATCTGAGCCGTTCATCTATGAGAGTCCAACGGTGAAGATTTCGGCCAGTTCGATGGATAGTTGGATAATGTTTATGATTTATTGGAATTTCCACCGACAGGGTTAGACGGTCAGAACATGGCCGCACATCCCGTTGAACGGTCTATCGTAAGACCGTTCATCCGTTCGATTCCTGAATTTCAACAGATTTTCTCTCTCTATCCGTGGTTTTATCCATAACTTCTCCCGTCATTTTCTCCGCGGATGTTGAACCATTTTGAGTGCCGTTTCGACTGGATAAGAGATAATTCGATTATCTACAATTTTCCTTTGATTATCTCGACCTGAAAATGCCTAAAAACCCTAGTTTCGGGGCTGACTTTCTAGGCTCTATAAATAGACCCTAAAGGCTACCTTTGAAAGGGGACAGATTTTTGGTCGACGGCGAAGCCCTGCCGCATTCTTGAGCGACCTAGCACCAAGGAGGGAGGCTTTCCACGTCCATATAAGCCTCCAGTTCAGGGAGTAGTCTAGTTTTTAAGTCTTGTGTGTTTGATAGATTTTGTCCATTTTTTTTCATTGCATGCATCACTCTTCTCACTTTCTCCCCACGTTTTTCTTCACCTTCATTGCCATGCACACACCTACCCACGTTTGTGACACCCTAGGGGTTTAAAATCCCCTAGGTATCCCCCTTTCCACTTATTCATGTTCATCTCTTCTTATTTTGGCATTTACTACACTTTTCAATTCTAATCTTGGGTTTCTTCTGTCTTCTTCACATCATTTTTTTGCAGGTCAGCAATCCCTAGCACGAGGCCCATCCCCTCTAGCCGGCCGGAGAGGGTGGAGGTTGGACCCTTTGTAACTTCCGGCGTGGTGGTCTTGCGCGGTTCTATACCATCCATTCAAAGAGATGTGCGGTGCTACCTGGACCGTCCTTCTTCTTCCCGCGGTCGTGATAGAGTTGTCCATCAGCCAATAGTTCTACATCCCACATCCTCTGCAGCGTTCTTAAACGGTCTGTCGTGAGACCGTGCATCTTATAGGCCGTTCTTCCTGAGCCGTATATCTTTACAGTGCTGCAGGTCAAGCGAGTACCTCTCCCTCTTTCCAAGGTACGGCGTGTTCATCACGTTCGGCACCTTGGTGGTGATCACATGTTTTTTTATTCCTCCCTTTCCCTCTGTCTACATTCATTTCCCATGTTAGATGTGGTAGGATAGACATGGGAAGGCATTAAAAGAACGGACGGGAGGAGAAATATATCTACACCCTTCTTTTGTGGCGATCACGGTGGGACGCCTAGTGCCCATCGTGTTAGTGATTTGTTGACCTCTTCTTTTGTTGTGTTAGTCCTCTTGTCGAAGTGATTTCAGGTTAGTCTGGGCGCGGTCTCTATCCTCTGGAGCATGTGCGGATCTCCATGAGCCGTCCATCTCTTCGGCGGCTGGAAGTCCACCGCTCTTCTCTGTGAACAGTGCCATATCTTCTGCGGCTAGAAAGGGGGAACCTTTACACTTGCTATATTCTCCTTGCTTTAGTCTTGAGAGATCATTTGGGGTCTATTGTATCCATTTGTGGATTTTGTGCTTATTTTTGAAAGGATATTGTGTGTGTGTGTGACCGTATGCTTACGGTCGTGTGGCTACGGTGCTGCGTAGCATGTGTGTGTGTGTTGCTGCTGGATTTACGATCCAGAGCGTTTGGGGTTAGTCCCCGAGTTGCTGTGTCTACAGCGTGAGGAGAGTTCTCCTCGTGGGGATTTATCCCCGTGTGTGTGTGTAGGCGTCGTCCTGCGTGTTTGGAGCGTCGCCTTCGTGTTGGGGATTTATCCCCAAGTAAAGCCTTATCGGTTTGGTAAGGGGTGGACGTAGGGAGCCCGTTGTGGTCCCAAACCCCCTTAAAATCCCTTGTGTCTTATGGTTTGCATTGTGTGATTGTGTGTTCTTTGCTTATCCGTTAAGACGATCATGTGAGATCGGAGAGATTGAGTGAACTTGAATTACTTTGTTAGTTTATTTCCTTCAATCTCGTCAAAGTTGTTAATTCCGCTTAGTAAGTCTTTAAAATTGCCATATCGCGTGGGGGATAATTCAACCCCCCTTCTTGTCCGCTCGCCTACCCCGGGACCAACAATTGGTATCAGAGCCTTAACTCTATTTTCTTAGATCTAACGACCTTTAGAGTGATCCCTGTTGGTGAGTTTCATTTAGCAACATGTTAGCTTTACTCTTCCTTCTCGTTATAATGGTAATAACTATATTTCTTGGAGAAATAGCATGTGTGCTTATCTTGGTTTTAATGAACATGAAATCTGGAAAGTCATATGTGATGGTCCACATAAACTTCCATCAAATGAAAGAGAATGGAATGACAAGCATGTGAAGAAAAATGAAATCAATCTTTGAGCTTTGAGTATTATAAGGAATAGCATAGAGCCTCATGTTCTTTCCCGAATTTCCTCTTGCAGGTCAGCCAGAGATTTGTGGGATCAACTGGCAAAGTATGAAGCCAATGAAGAGACTTCGCAAGTAAGTTCAAGCTTAATAGCCAATGATGAAAAAAGTAAAGAAAGCTCAGGGGTAGAATCCGAATGTGAGGAAATCTCCTTTGAAGAGTTAATGGATCTTTATGAGGAACTGTTAGGTGGATATAAAAAGGTCAAATCTGAAAATAAGAAATTGACAAAGAAAATTGAAGATGTTGTGATTACTTCTGTTTTAGATAAGAATGTGCATGCTAATTCTTCATGTGAAAATTATAAAACTTTGGAATCAAAAATTAAAAATCTAGAAGATCGAAATGAAGATTTAGAATCCAAAGTTGAACTATATTCAAATGAACTTTCTTGTATGACTGAAGACCTTGAAATAGTGAGAAAAATAAATTCATCTCTTGCATTTGAAAATGATTGTTATGAATTACGTGAGCAAAATGAAACTTTATTGTCTAAGATTTCAATGCTTGAGAAAAATGAAGAACGTCTTAAGAACAAGCTAGCTTCTTTATCTGATGATGATAAGTTGTTTGAAAAACTTCTTGACACTGAATTAGATAACAAAAGCATCATGAATGAAAAGGAATATCTTAAAAAGAAAAACGGTGCCATGCTAATTCAAATTTCCTTACTTGAAGGTAGATTGAAACGTTTTGATATGTTTGAAAAAGAAAACTCATTGTTGAAACAAGAGAATGAACAGTTGTTTGCTAAGATCTCAAGCTTTGCTGAAACTGCAATAGTTCTTGAAAAATTAACTGAAAAACTGCATGATATAAATGATGAAAATAAGAAAGTCATGGAAGAAAATGAAAATATCAAATCAGTGAATTACTTGTTAAGTGATAAAGTGTCTGCATGCGAAGAAGAAATCACAAATGTTGAATTACATGTTTCTGATCTAGAGGAAGAGGTGAAAAGGTTAAAAGATGATTTATCTAGATTTATGAAGGGGGAAGAAAATTTGGATAAGGTGTTGGGTGTGAACGTGAATTTTCAAAAGGAAGGCCTTGAATACACCCCCGGTCAAGAAAAAATATTTTGAAACTAAATTGAAAACCTCTTTCGTTCTTGCATCCGACATTCCAAGTACTTCAAAACACCTCCCTTAAATGCTCAAAAGAAAATTTTTGAAAATAGTTTTATGAAAAAAGAAAAATGTCAACACTAAGCCCTCCATGCCAAATAGATCTCAAAAATTGAAATCAAATGTTGAATGTTTCTATTGTGGTATATTTGGCCATGAAATGAATGAATGTGTTGTCATGAAAATAGATGATGAAAATACATGCAAAGTTAAATCTTCTTTCAAAAGACAAAGAGATGTTGCTTGCTTTTATTGTCATAAACTTGGTCATGTGATGAAAAATTATTTTGTGAAGCAAAAAGATGAACTTCATGCTAAGAATGCTAAGTTTGATTTTCAAAGAAAATTCAATGATTAACATGCTTTCCATGCTCAAAGGTTTTCATCTTATAAGGGAAACTTGTTTAAAAAAAACTCATGCAAACAATAGAAAATTATTCCGTAGACCCACATCTCCTTATTATTTTCATTGTGGGAAATACGGTCATGTAATGAAAAACTGTTGGTTTTTGAAAACTAACAATTTTCATGCTTCTAGAATGAATGATAGGTTTAATTTTGTTAAATCTAGATTTTTTTAAAAATAGAAGATGGAATGTATTTTAAAATTCTTTTGCTAAAAAAGGAAAATCTTTTGCTAGAGTTGCCAACCCTCAATACTTTTATTGTGGAAACCATGGACATGTTATTGAGGATTGCAGGAGTATGAAGAATGATGATATGGTGGCAATGAAAATGTCAAAGAAACCTTTTGCCAAAAATACTTCTAACCTCTAGGGACCCAAGAAAGTTTGGGTACCTAAATTTGTTGAATGAGTTGACTTTGATGTAGGTGTACCTTGAGGAAATAAAAATTGAAAGGGGTTCCAATAAAATGGAACAAGGCACACTCGTTTGGTAAAACCCCGACCTTGATTGTCTTACTGTCAAATTTGGTGGTTTTGATGTTTTTGCTTCTGCTATTTTGTTATGCTATAGTATCATGTCTTGATTTCTTCACAATCCAAACAAGCTTTCATGAATGAACAATTGGTATATCAAATGGTGATATGTGAAGTGATAGATTAAGTCTGTCAGAAAACTATCACTATGTGTGAGTTGGATCTTTAGATCAAGACCTCCACCTTGTACCAATATTCAAAATTTTAATTTGGTTGGCTTATGAGGATTCATGTATTTTGAATGAAATCGATTTACCTTTAATTTGCATATCTTTTAAATTGAATCTGAAAAACTCTCTTGTTTCAAAAAGGTAAAAATTTATGAACTGTGGAACTGCTTGTTCTCTAATACATCAATTGGCATTGAATGATAACCATGTGTGATTGCTTTGCAAAATTGATAAGTTGTTTGACATGTTCAAAAATCTCTTGTTGTTAATAGATGTTCAAACACTGGTCTTGCTCATTTGCCAAATTCTGTGTGAAATCTGTTGGACACTTGATTATGTGCATCAAAATGCATTTTGCATATTCACACATGTAGGGCATATCATGTTCAAACTGAAGCTCATGTCTCATGCAATGTTATCTTTGAATGATCATGGTTGAACATTTGGATTATAAAGAAAATGGTTTTTCATGATGAAATCTGAAATAAAAATGCTTATGGTTCAATGCTAAATTTATTGAAAAATTCATCTTCTGAATTCATTGGTTTCATGCTTGCTTGAATATTCAAGAATGCACAAAAAACTGAAAATCTGCATAAAAAAATCGCATTGGCATCTTTGCATATTATTCACATATTATGCATGCATTGTGAATTTGAGTCTCATGCATACTTTGACTTATTTATGCTTGAATGTCATGATTTACAGGTATACAAAATGGCAAAAAGATGCATATTGCATATTTATGCATATAGGGCATATGCATATATTTCATGATAATTACATATCTTGAATCATGAGTGCTTGCATGAATGTTTCCTAAATCCTTGCATGTGTGTATGTATTTAGCTTATGAAACTTTTTCTTGACTATTCTAAGGCCTCACCTCCTTCCTAAATAAAAATGCAGTGATTTCATTCATAGGTGATATATGTAATACACCAAGGGGGAGGATTTATTTCTAACCATGCATATATTTAGGGGGAATCATAACTGTATCTTATCAAATTCATTTTATACATGCAAAATAAATCAATATTCCCACACTCTTGCACAAAATGAATTTAATGACTTTATTTGATAAGGATTTAAGAAATTCTTTCCAACACTTTAATGGGAACTTGAATCTCTACATGGATATTAAAGAGTAATCGTGAGAAAAAAGCTGCCTACCCCATAATGACCAAATGTGGAATGTTGAACCTACTAGCCGGGAATCCCCATTGAGACAAATGAGAAAACTCGCGCCGAACTGTGAAACTAAAAGATCCACAAGAAAAATGAAAATGTGTGAGTAATCCAAGTAGCCGGGAATCCCCATTAAGACATATGAGGAAACTCGCGCCGAACGGTGAAGTCCATTAAAAGAATCAAGAAAAGGGGTTGTGCGAAGCTACCGAAAGTCAAGAATCTAAAGTGAAAGTGTAAAGAGGAGATTACCTTCTAGTGTTCTTTAGAAAATCTGAATATCCATATATTTTGAAGCTCATTGTTCATGCATCACATTTCACATATGGGTATCTTTGTGATGAATGTATACTACAAATTTATCTACATTCATGGTTTATGAAGTATTTCTAGTTGTGTATGCAAAACTCTTTTAGTTATGTTTCATGTCTTACATTTTGAAATGGATTCACATGCTCCATTCTTAACATGTGCCTCAGATAGGGAGAGTTACTATAAGTAATATTTATGTGCATGGCGGTTGTGCTTGTGTGTTTGCATGTTCATGCATTCCCCTTTGATCTAATTCTGAGCATAAACTTTGTATTTGAAGGATAGAAATCACAATGTGCATTGCTACATGTCTTGCATTCTTAGCATTCACTTGGTGCATATTTTTAGCATTTGGAAGATGAAACTCATGGTGTGCACTCGTGTATATTTGACATTTTCAGCATGCATATAGTTCATACATGATATCAACTTGAACACTTCATGTTGCACATATCTTCCAACAATTTGAACAACATTTAGAATCATATCTTTGGGCCAACAATTAGTAATATTTGGCATAAGAATTGGTATCATATCTTCAAGCCTCACATGTTCATTTCATTTCTAATAACTCCACTGTCAGTTGTCTTTTTGTAGATGACAAAAAGGAGGAGAATGTTGGTTGTGTGCTCAATGAATGTTGGTTGTGTGCTTAATGCCTTTCGCTCAATGCTTTATGCTTAAGGAGAGAGGGTAGCTTTGTGGGGGAATGTGATTGAATGTCTTATCTTTAATTCTCATAATGATTCATTGAAATGCTTCTACTCTATCTTTTAGAACTCTCGCACACATCATTTTATCATCATCAAAAAGGGGGAGATTGTTCCAATCCCCTAGTTGATGTTTGGTGTTTGGTTTTAATGATAACAAAATGATTGAACTTGTGTGTATGTTTCATTGAGCAATATATTTACATCTTATTTTGATGAGTTACTATATGACTTCAAGGTTCACATTTGGAAGTCATATGAATGCTTGCTGTTTTAAGAACTCATGCTATGTTCATCTTGGCCTGCAGGATAAAAGGATCAAAATCTATGGTTCATGCTTGCAACTCAAAGGAGTCCATCAATGAAGTTCTTCCTCAAAAAGGGAGTCAACTCACTCGTTGTATTATGTCGACTCCCTCTATGTTTTATGCATCTCATCAAATAAGTTTTCAAAGTCTTGGTCGGGTATTTTCATACATTTTTCCTCATGAGATTTTTGGGCTTGAAATATGCTCAACCTATTAACTTGAAATTTGATGAATGTGATTTTAATGATGCTTAATCATTATATGGACTCATGGTCATTTGATTTGTAAATTCAAGTGGATGTGCTTAGTGTGTGTTTGAAAGTTGATTAAGCTAACTCATGTGAATCTTGGTGAAATTGGGTTTTATGATACTCACATGTATCCCTTATATGCATGTCTAAACGATCACATCTTTATTTGAGGATTTGATGATTTGAGAATGTGTTTCATGTATTTTCAATGTGTTAAGTTGCATGGCTTGCTAGCCTCATAGATTTGCTTGGATGCATGGTTTTTCATTTTAATCCTTAGTTGGGTGGATGTGTGTAATATGCATCTTGAAAATTGTGGAGAATGGCCTTTATGGAATGAAGATTCAAAAAGTCTTTTGTATTATTCATGAATGCATTCCATGCATATTTTTCAAGGGATGGCAAAAGTCATAATAGTGAGTTCTGGTTGAGCCTTTCATATAAAACACTTTAAACTAGCCTATACTCACTTACATGTTCATGCATATTCTTATCGTGGTCTTTGTGGCCTAGAATACAAATGGAAGGGCTTTTGTGAATCTTGGTAGAATATGGTTGATATGTGTTCTCACATTGCATAGATACCAAGGAATACGTGATTTTTCAATGCTCACATCAATTTTGGTAGATTTGGTTAAATGATGATCATTCATGTGGTTTAAATTCATTGTCACATGAACTTGATCTTTTGGTGTGGATAATTAACTTGAGAATGTGTTTTTATCCTCCTTGATCAATGAGTTTTCATGAGTGTGTTTCATATATATTAACTTGGGGTGATTGAGTTTAAATCTTACATATTGTCATTCATGAAGGTTGAACACTTGGGCAAAGAGGTTTCATCACATTTTGGACTGAACTGCTGCATGTTTGAATGTTGTAGAGTTCGGTCGACTAAACTGGGCAGTTCGGTCGACCGAACTTTCCAGTGTTCTCTGTAAATTTTCCTGCAAAAGTTTGGTCGACCGACCCTATCTTTAGGTCGACCGAAAACGGCAGAAATCCAAAAGCGTGAATCTGAAAACCCATTAAACCCTATCGATTTGTGCTCCAACCTTTATCCATTTGCCGCTAGGTTCTTGGGAGACATGTTAGGGCCTCTTTGGAGGGTTCTAGAAGGGCTATAATAGTGTTTTGGTGTCTCTTATATAAGCATATGTGAGAGCTACGAATTTGATAAGAAAAACCCGTATGTGCTTATTGTTTCTATCTTGTAGGTGAAGAAAGGGAGAAAGGAAGGAAGAGCTCAAGCTAAGGTGGATTTCATCTACTTCAAAGACTTTTTGGAGCTTGTGGAAGAAGGAAAAAGAGAGTGACTTGAAGAGAGGATCGAGAAGACGTCAAAATCTCCATCATCCGTCTACAACCGAAGAAGGGTTGGATCGTTTAGAAAGGGGGAACCTTTACACTTGCTATATTCTCCTTGCTTTAGTCTTGAGAGATCATTTGGAGTCTATTATATCCATTTGTGGATTTTGTGATTATTTCTGAAAGGATATTCTATGTGTGTGACCATATACTTACGATCGTGTGACTACGGTGATGCGTTTGTTGCGGTGTGTGTGTGTGTGTGTGTGTGTGTTGCTGCTGGATTTACGATCCATAGCGTTTGGGGTTAGTCCCCATGTTGCTGTGTCTATAGCGTGGGGAGAGTTCTCCTCGTGAGGATTTATCCCCGTGTGTGTGTGTGCAGGTGTCGTCCTACGTGTTTAGAGCATCGCCTCCGTGTTGAGGATTTATCCCCGAGTGAAGCCTTACCGGTTTGGTAAGGGGTGGACGTAGGGAGCCCATCGTGGTCCCGAACCACCTTAAAATCCCTTGTGTCTTATGGTTTGCATTGTGTGATTGTGTGTTCTTTGCTTATCCGTTAAGACGATCGTGTGAGATTGGAGAGATTGAGTGAACTTGAATTACTTTGTTAGTTTATTTCCTTCAATCTTGTCAAAGTTGTTAATTTTGCTTAGTAAGTCTTTAAAATTGCCATATCGCACACACACGGATACAACATGTAAACCACATAAGTGCACAAACCAAACCATAGTGCACAACGATTTTTAAGGTTGTTCAGGACCACAACGGGCTCCCCACGTCCACCCCTTACCAAACCGGTAAGGCTTCACTCGCGGATAAATCCCCAACACGCAGGCGACGCTCCAAACATGAGACGTGATGTGGTTCATTTCTGAAAGGTGTTGTACTATAGTATCTCTGTTCAAAATGAGGTAAAATTGTTCAATATTCTGAGTAACCGGGGATTCTAGCATGAGCTCCATGTGTCTCCTCACGTAAAAAGGAATTAATTGAACCTGATCATTCTTAGAAAAATTCTGATTGTTCTTGTGAATTTGTTGAAAATTTTGGAGTGAAAAATTAAGGAGGTAGAGCGTAGCCTCCAATACGATGTTCTCTTAAAATGAAATGCAGCCTGTATAATCTCTCATTGTGTTGATCTGAAAATCTAAATATCCATATTACAACAATCTATTTTCATGTTATTCACTTACATATATAAAAATTTGATTTAATATGTATTCAGAAAATTGATTGACTGCATTGACTATTGCATAACTCTTCGATATGTTTGCACAATCTCCTAGGTGCTATATATGAATATTCCGATTGTCATGACTCTCATGCACCTTTCTTATACCTATTCCCTTCTTAAATAAGTAAGGGGGAGATATTTTACATGTATATATATACATATTTGCTTGGTTGCATTGTGTGCATCTCATATGTCATCAATTGTTTGCATCTTGCTTCATGCATTTCAAAATAAAACTAAAAATCTGAAAATCTGAAAATCAAAGAAAAGCTTTGATGTTTCAACTGTTATGTTTGTTGACAAACATCATGCCTTTGCCTTGTCATTGCATCTTGTGAAAATCTAAATTGGGCTTTAGGCTTTGAATTGTAAGTCTTAAGTCTACACACCCACCATCTCCATAATCAGCAATTGGTATCACAAACAATCCATATGTTTTGATCATCTCATCATTGCTTTGCTAATGCCTCATTTGAATTTCTAAACTGAACTCTTATTGATTCATGAGTATGCTTTGCTAAAATTTGAACTTCATTGCCTTCCTCCCACTTTTTGAAAATGTCAAAGGGGGAGAAAGACTTATGTTAGTGTCAAATGAAGAGAAGGATCTTTGTGTGACTTGTGTCATCATAAATCATATTGTCATGTCAATCATAAAGTCATAAAGTTTGTCATCATCAAAAAGGGGGAGATTGTTGTGTGCCTTGCACTTGTTTATATTTTTGATGATAACTAAACCTTATATATGTTTGCATATGATTTTGATGATAGTGTGCATTCATGATTATTGCCATGTTTCATATGTTTCAGAACTACAAGACTTGCCCATGGTATATGAGACTGTATTTCTTGAGATAATAAGAGCTTAAGACTGTCATACAAACCTTGGTGATACATGGCTTCATGATGTGTTCACTTGTTGTTCAAACACATGACTATTTGATCATTACTTATAGTTGAGGAGAATTGGAGAATTGTGTTGTTAATTGGGTTTTCATGATTATACTTCATGCAATTCTCACATGGACCATGTTCAAGTATGGTTGAGATGTAAATGGATCTTGAGGCTCATACATGTTTGAATGCAATGGCCATATGAAGTTGGAATGAACAAGTTCTTTATGCTTTCCATGTTGCATATATTCATTTGGTATCTCCTTGCATATTCTTAATGGGGTCATTATGGCCTAGAATGCAAATGGAAGCATTTTTGGTAATCTTGGTAGAAACCGGTTTGATGTTGCTCATTTGTTGAAATTGATGCATGGGTTTTTGGCATCATGTGCTCGTGAATGTCCATAGAGTGCTTGTAATGAAATCTTGACAAATGTGTTAATGTGCAAGTCCTCTTGTGTATGATTCGGATTCCATGATTGAGATCATAGCCTTGGGTTGGTTTGAGTTCTAGCTTGAACTTCATGTGAACCTTGGTAGATGTTGGCCAATTTGGCCTTGAACCTTGGATTGAGAAAATTGGGCTCAATTTGTGTTTCATGTATCTTCTACAATAAGCCTTTAAGTTTCATGTATTGAATCATATAACTCTCTTGTTATGAAGTGTTAATTGGCTCTTGGTGTTAAAATTGGATTGACAATGCTCAATAGAATCCCAAGACATCAAAACATTGATTAAATGTTAGATGGCATCGAAGTGGATGAACTTGCATTGTGTTGAGTTCGTTGTGCTCTCTCTTTGTCTTGGATAATGGTCTTGATGATAACAAAATATTGTGTGCGTTGCGTGTGTATAGAGTGACATACGTGTGTTCAAGTGTTGTGGCAAATGAGCTAATATGTTGCATCTTCTTTTGTAGGTTGTTGCATTTCGCATGGCTGCATGGTATGCAATTATTTATTTTTGAATGAGAAATATGTTTCAGAAGCATCATGCTTATATTGGTTCCTATATTTCTATTCAAAGTATTGTTTGAATGGAGGGTTTTAAGAAGCTAGTCTGGTTTGAATCACTATGTGCATCGACCCATAGGAATGTGCATCGACCTGTTATAGGTTGTTTCAGAATGTGCATCCACCAATCAGAATGTGCATCGACCTGATTATAAGGTTTTTCACAATGTGCATCGACCTTTCAAATTGTGCATCGACCTGATTAGAGGGTGTTTCAAATGTGCATTGACCTTGTCTATACATGCTTAGACTTGGTTCTTCATGTGCTTAGACTTGTGCTTTATATGCATAGACTTGGATCCCTTATATGCATCGACCTGGATTCATTATGTGCACAGATCTGTGTAAGCTTGTTCAATATATGTATCGACCTATGTAAGCTTGCATTGGATTGTATGAGTTCTATTTGCCTTGGACTATTTTTGTAGTTCATGTGTGACTAGATATCAAGGTGGTCAAGGTTTGCTTGAACCATAATTGAAATTGGGTTTTCCTTGCTTTAGACTGAACTGACTGAACTTGGAAGTTTTGAACTGAACATGCATTTATGAATGGCTTGAATGGTGAATTGATGAAACTTGTATTCCTTGCTTCATCTTTATGGTTTCTCTCCATGAGTCCTATGAATTAGAGTCTTGCCAGAGTTTTGTTCCATAAACTTCAATGAAACCAACTTTTATTGCTCTCTCATTTAGCATGAAAGCATTGGAAAGACAGTTTATACTTGGCCTTGAAAAACTGGGTTCTCTAGTGTCTTCATGCATTTTGACATTGAGGATTTAATGTCAGTTGCTCAAGCATTATTAATGGTATGGCATTTGTGTGTTCAAAGGTGTAACCCATTCCATGAGTTTATGGCTGTTCATGGTGAATTTTTGAACAATGTTTTTGATAGGTGGGTTTTCTTTGAATTGGCTAATGAATGTTTATTTGACATGCAAGATCCTGTTATTGTTTACACAAGAATTGACATCCCTTTGTTAAATGAAATCTTGCGACAATTCTTGAAACAATGCACATCATGTGAGGATGTGGTTTGGTGAGAACATGGCTAGGTTTATTAATGCTAACTGCCATTGAAGTTGTCCTTTGAATTGGAAATGGATTTTCCATGCTTAGGCTGAATCAATATTTGTTATGATCTGCTGAAACTCAGATCTGGTGTTAATATCTCAGTATTTGACAATGTGAGCTTGTGGTGTGAATGAATTGAAAGACCTTATTTTGTTCTCATAGGTGAAGTATCACATGGGTTCTTATAGCAGGTTGAAAGGGTCAGTACCAAATTTACATATGGCAGTGTTACAAGGTTCTTAGTGCAGGCTAGAAGATTTATGTGAAGGACATAATGCAAGACTTCTATACTTGTCAATTACGTTGATTAAAGTCTGAACTTGGAAGTTCTTGGACTGAACTTGATAGTCTTTTTCTGAATATGGAACTCATGTGCGGGTTGCTTGAATCATATTTGATGTGTGAGCTTTTGGATAAAATGGTTTGAATAGCTCTGAGTCACTCAAATTTGTAGTTGCATTTCAGTTTATCAATATTCAGATTGAATAGCTCACTCTCTTGACGAAAGTCAAGGAGATTGTTCTTTTTATCTCTATTCATGTAAGATTGACAAATTTGAGTTTCAATAGAATGTGTAGGTTCCATTTTGCTATCAATTCATTGGGGTCCATGGTAATCATCCACTCTTGTTTACAATCCCGCTTCCACTCTTGTTTACAATCCCTTGAATCTATGGTAAGTATCAATGGTTGAATGAATTTCAATGTGCCTAGATTGGGCTTAATGCATTTATAATGCTTTTGGGTTGGCTTTATTGCTTAAGGCCTATTTCAGTTCTGGCACTGCAAGTGTCGACTCTTGGAGTCGACACTTGTACCCAGCTTGCTGCCTGGGCACTGCAGGCTGCAAGTGTCGACTCCAAGAGTCGACACTTACAGTCCTGTATGCTATTTTTGTGGCTGGTAGAATGCCTGAGAGTCGACACTTTTGTCCTGGGTGTTTTTTCTTCTTCGCAGGCAGAACACCCACGAACAAGTGTCAACTCTGAGAGTCAACACTTGTCCTAGGTGGTCCGAATCAGGTCTGCCGTAATTGGTTCGAACCCTTTGGTATCCAACCCATTTGCCTTGCTCTTTTACACCCTTACCCTTAGGGTTACTATTCATGTTTAAGGGTTTTTTTGAGAAGGTTTTGAAAGGGCTATTGTGGTCTTTTATTCATCTATCTGCTGCCCTATATGAGTGCTGCGATTTTCATCCTAAGAATCAAGAGGATAATATTTTCTATTCTCTTGAAGAGGAAGGAAGAACGAGGGCAGCCACAAGGTGGAGAGGAGAGGGCTTTGTGAGGTTAACCATTTTCTGATGTATGCAGGTTCGATTGGAGTTAGGATTTGAAGGATATATCCTATACGAGCTGTTGAAGTTGCAGACAAACCCGGATCTTCATGGAAGACGATCGACTGCTCCATCCTACTGCAGATTCGACTCCCTCCGACCTGAACTTCAAGGAAGATCTTCAATCGGCCATTGGAAAAATGAAGGGGAAACATTCTACATCCCTTATCCATCTCTTGATGATAGTTTTCTTCATTTACATACTGCTGTGAGCTATATTGTATATCCTCTTGTTTTTTAGAACATCAAAATATCTGTGTGTGGTGTATGGAGCTATGTCTCTGTTTAAGGTATTAGTGCGGGGTGAGTTCCCCGAGTTTGTGTGTCTGTGTTGTAGTGGCAGCGATCTGGGGCAAGGCCTCGTGTGTGTGGATTGCTTCAGAGGTAGCGTGTGTAGTGTTGGGGTTCGTCCCCATTGTTGCTACATCTGTAGCATGTTAGTGAAGCCTCACCGGGTTTCGTTGAGGAGTGGACGTAGGGAGCCCGTCGTGGTCCCAAACCACCTAAAAATCTTGGTGTTCTTTGTGGCATGCCTGTGTGATTGTCCATTTCTCCTATCTCCATTCACAGGTTAATATATAGATTTTTATTCACTACACCTCTACACGTTGCTACATCTGCTATTCGTGTTTGGCTTAGGCTCAATCATTCAGTGCATGATTATTCGAGTGAGAACGGAAAGATTGAGTGAACCTAAATCTCACTTCAGTTAAGTTTAGGCTAATTAACATAGTTAATTTTAATTCCATTGTGTTTAGTTTAGATTATCTTTTAAAATCCACCATTTCGATTGGGGGACAATTCTACCCCCCTTTTTATCCGCCATCTATTCTGGGCCCACAATTGGTATCAGAGCCCTATCTCTGATTTTCATTCACGGACCTCATGGTCTAGGAGAAAAGATCTCATCATGATGGCTAGTGTGAATTTGGTTCCTATCTTTGATGGTTTTGATTATATATCATGGATTGGAAAACTCTATATTTGGATTTCTAGTATTGATCTGAAGCTTATGAATTTAATTACTCACTGTGCTTACAGTCTTCCAAAAAATGAGTCAAGGTGGACCGAGGAGGATAAGAAAAAGAATTCTGATAATTTGTTTGTTTTGAATGCTCTTAAGGCTGCAGTGAACACTGATGTATTTCCTTCTGTTTCATCTTGTAGGTCAGCCAAAGAGATCTGGGATGGGCTAAGCGAAGCCCAAGAAGAAAGCTAGAATAGTGAGTGCCTCGTGGCAAACAATGAGATTGAGCGTCAAAGCGAGGAGAATTCAAAGGTAAACTCTGACTCCGATGAAGAAGATGAGCTTAGCTACGATGAACTGGTGAATGCTTATGATGAATTATTTGATAGATATAAAACATTGAAATATGAGAACAGGAAATTGAAAAAGAAGATTGAAAACTCTCATGTTGATAATTTCTCATGTGAAAAGTGTGTTGTGTTTGAGAAATTAAGTAAGTCTTCCATGCTTGTGGTTGATAGTCATAAAGAAACAATTTCAATTCTGAAAACTGAAAATGAAACCTTAATGGCTAAAATTTTAGAATTGGAAGATATTGTAAAGGAACTAAAAAATAAATTGAGCTGTTTGGATAGTGATCAGATTTTGCTTAATGAACTTGTTCAGAATGAAAAGTTTACTCAAGAAATTGAGAAATTAAAAGATCAGAATAATTTGCTGGTTGATAAACTTAATACGTTTGAGAAAAGAAAAGGTGTGATTGTTGATGATAGTGACAAATTGCATGCTATTGAACAAGAAATTGAAAGTCATAAAAGTGTTAATCTCTTGTTGAATGAGAAATTTTCATCATGTAAGGAAGAATTGATCAGTTCTGAATTGTATATCTTGTCCTTAGAAAATGAAATCAAAAAATTGAATGAATTCTTATCCACATATGCAAAGTAAAAGCGCAAATCGAAAAATAATTCCGGTTTCTCTAGTGTGCATGCCAACTGATCACGTGACAAACACCTTCACGCAACTAAAAAAAAGGAATGTCTCTTGTTTCTATTGTGACAAATTTGGCCATGAAATGTATGATTGCTTTCTAATGAAATTTGATGATGATGAGGCATTAAAATGAAGAGTGAAAATGTTTGTTGGCTCTAAAGATCATGAGAAACTCATAGAGAAAAACCTCAATGTTCATTGCTTCTATTGGGGATTGCATGGTCATGTAATCGAAGATTGCTTTACCAAGAAAAGTGATGATGAGTGGTCTGTCGAAAGAAACTCTTCTTGTTGTTTTTATTGTGGTGAAGTTGGACATGTGATGATTAATTATTTTTCAATGAAAAATGATGAAAAATGGTCAATGAAAAGAAAATCTTCTCACTGCTTTTATTGTGGTCAAAATGACCATTCAATGGATGATTGTGCCATAATGAGATATGATGATGATTGCTCTGCTAGGAAATATAGGAATCTATTTGCTAGTGATGTCACTAACTCACAGGGACCCAAAAAGATTTGGGTTCCTAAATCTGTCAAATGAGCTGATTTTTATGCAGGTGTGCCTTGGAGTAAATGAACATAAGAGGGGTAAATAAATCAGGGCACGCTCTTCTAGTAAAACCCCAACATTATTTTTCCTTTCACTATTAGAGTTTGAGATTTTGATGATTAGATGACTTGAACACATTTCACTGCACATCTTGTGGATAAGTCTTTCATACTCTTACTCACTTTTTGCAAATAACAATTCAGTCTTGTATACATAGAACACACACTTAATTGCATTATACATATTGCACATATCATGCATATATTTGCATACTTGTAAATAAAGAAAGTCCTTGATTATCTGTCCATTTACATGCATATACTTGCATATACTTGACATATTTGTGTGCTTGAATGCCATGATTATCCAGTATATCAAATGGCGATTGTGGAAGGTTGGATTTTATCTAACTGGAAGCCTTCCCCATGCTTGATGGTGGTCTTCGGACCTACGTTCTCAACCACGTACCGGTAATCAACTTGTTTGAAAACTTTACCTCGATGCATGTTTGAGTGTATATATCATATCACCCTTTCCATAATTCATCCTATGACCTTTTCCCTTGCTAGATAAAATTACTTTGATTTAGACATATTTGTTACATGGCACATATTAAGGGAGAGGTTCATTTCATATCTGTGCATACACTTAGGGGGAGACATAACTGTGATTAGACTAATTCATGTCTTACATTCAATACAACCACCCACACACTTTGCACCTTTTTGAGATAAATGATTCAATCTAATAAGGATTACAGTTTTTCTACTCAACACTCCAAAGGGCTCTTGAATCTCTACATGAAAATCACATGTCTCGTGAGGAAAAAGCTGTTTGCCCCATCAAAAATCTGTATAAGTGGAATGTGGATCCGAGTAGCCAGAAATCTTCCCTAAAACAAAGGAGGAAACTTGCGACGAAAAGTGAAGCAAATCCACTATAATAATAAGTGGGATTTGGCACCGAGTAGCCGGGAAGTGCCCCTAAGACAAAGGGTACAACTCGCGTCGAAAAGTGACAAAATCCGCATTTAAGATAAGTGACGAAACTGAGTAACCGAGAAATGCCCCTGAGACAAAGGGTATAACTCGCGTCAAAAGGTTAGTCACCTTGTTTTTAATTAAAAAAAAATAAGTTTGGGGGTTATACGACTCGAGCATTGTGTATGGAAGTGTATGGAGGAACGGCTCCTTTTAGTGTTCGTTGAAAAATCTGATGATCCATATTGCCTTAGAATTCATTGCTCAATTTTCACATATACACTTTAGATTTGATTGTGTGAATGTACTTTATGAATATGTCATCTTTCATGGTTAATGCAGTACCATCTTTTTATAAGCACGACCTTCTTAGTATTGTTCTTGCACATCATGCTCCATAATCAATAGCATAGTTCTTAGACCTATCCCTAAGGGACTTGCTTGCTTTTATATCCTATTATCTGTGCTTGAGTGCTTGATTGCCTGAGCTTGTTCATACATATCATACTTCATTTCACTTTGATGCAACTTTAGATCATACATGTAAATAACAGGTTAAATAATCCCATTGTCAGTCAATTTTTGTTTGTGACAATAGGGGGAGAATAATGTGTTGTTAAGCATAACATTTGCATATAGTTTAGTTTCTTTATACACATTGTGCATAGTTGGGTCATACACTCTACATACTGTTAACAAATTGAGCATTTGCACATATTATAGTCATTTTGTGCATTGCACTTTAAATTTTATCTTCTTGGTTGGTGTTCAAGGCTCATACACCTTCCTCTCATGGTAGGTTAATTGCTGGGTTTGTGCACCAATGACTTTATATTTTATCTCATTCATTTTTTGAAAACTCCACATTTGATCCGCTAGTCCCCCACTTTTTGATAATGCCAAAGGGGGAGAGAGAGTTTTGGTGTTCATAATATTTTGTCATCATCAAAAATGAGGAGATTGTTGGGTTCGTTGCACTCCGTCTTTGTCATTGATAATGGTTTTGATCATAACAAAATATTGTGTGCGTTGCGTGTGTATAGAGTGACATATGTGTGTTCAAGTGTTGTGGCAAATGAGCTAATATGTTGCATCTTCTTTTGCAGGTTGTTGCATTTCGCATGGCTACATGATATGCAGTTATTTATTTTTGAATGAGAAATATGTTTCAGAACCATCATGCTTATATTGGTTCCTATATTTCTATTCAAAGCATTGTTTGAATGGAGGGTTTTAAGAAGCTAGTCTGGTTTGAATCACTATGTGCATCGACCCATAGGAATGTGCATCGACCTGTTATAGGTTGTTTCATAATGTGCATCCACCAATCAGAATGTACATCGACCTGATTATAAGGTTTTTCACAATGTGCATCGACCATTCAAATTGTACATCGACCTGATTAGATGGTGTTTCAAATGTGCATTGACCTTGTCTATACATGCTTAGACTTGGTCCTTCATGTGCTTAGACTTGTGCTTTATATGCACAGACTTGGATCCCTTATGTGCATCGACCTGGATTCATTATGTGCACAGATCTGTGTAAGCTTGTTCAATATATGCATCGACCTGCTTCGAATGTGCACCAACCTGTGTTAGCTTGCATTGGACTGTATGAGTTCAGTTTGCGTTGGACTATTTTTGTAGTTCATGTGTGACTAGATATCAAGGTGGTCAAGGTTTGCTTGAACCATAATTGAAATTGGGTTTTCCTTGCTTTGGACTGAACTGGCTGAACTTGGAAGTTTTGAACTGAACATGCATTTATGAATGGCTTGAATGGTGAATTGATGAAACTTGTATTCCTTGCTTCATCTTTATGGTTTCTCTCCACGAGTCCTATGAATTAGAGTCTTGCCAGAGTTTTGTTCCATAAACTTCGATGAAACCAAGTTTGATTGCTCTCTCATTTAGCATGAAAGCATGGGAAAGAAAGTTTATACTTGGCCTTGAAAAATGGGGTTCTCTAGTGTCCTCATGCATTTTGACATTGAGGATTTCATGTCAGTTGTTCAAGCATTATTAATGGTATGGCATCTGTGTGTTCAAAGGTGTAACCCATTCCATGAGTTCATGGTTGTTCATGGTGAATTTTTGAACAATGTTTTTGATAGGTGGGTTTTCTTTGAATTGGCTAATGAATGTTTATTTGACATGCAAGATCCTGTTATTGTTTACACAAGAATTGGCATCCCTTTGTTAAATGAAATCTTGCGACAATTCTTGAAACAATGCACATCATGTGAGGATGTGGTTTGGTGAGAACATGGCTAGGTTTATTAATGCTAACTGCCGTTGAAGTTTTCCTTTGAATTGGAAATGGATTTTCCATGCTTAGGCTGAATCAATATTTGTTATGATCTGCTGAAACTCAGATCTGGTGTTAATATCTCAGTATTTGACAATGTGAGCTTGTGGTGTGAATGAATTAAAAGACCTTGTTTTGTTCTCGTAGGTGAAGTATCACATGGGTTCTTATAGCAGGTTGAAAGGGTGAGTATCAAATTTACATATGGCAGTGTTACAAGGTTCTTAGTGCAGGCTGGAAGATTTATGTGAAGGACATAATGCAAGACTTCTGTACTTATCAATTACGTTGATTAAAGTCTGAACATGGAAGTTTTTGGACTGAACTTGATAGTCTTTTTCTGAATATGGAACTCATGTGCGGGTTGCTTGAATCATATTTTGTTGGGTTTGATGCGTTCGATGCGCCCCCTCTTTGTCTTTGATAATGGTTTTGATGATAACAAAATATTGTGTGCGTTGGGTGTGTGTAGAGTGACACTTGTGTGTACAAGTGTTGTGGTGAATGAAATGAGCTCATATGTTGATATCTTGTTTTTGCAGGTTGCATTACAGGGTTGTGAACCATGGTCCTTCATGTACATATCCTTGATGTTGACTCATGCATGCTGCTCATGAGTCTTTGGAGCTTTCATGTGAAAGATGTGTTATTCAATGGAGTGTCAAATGGCTTGGTAGAATAACTCTTGCTAGGCTTTTCATATGCTTAAATCTTATCACACCCTTGCACTGTATGGAAATGATTCATGTTGTAATCAATGATAGGTGTGGCTATCTTTAAAATATGAATCTTGTTTTAGAAAAGAGAAGCTTGTGTTTTTGGTGCATACACTAAGTTGGGTTTATTGAGCTCATGCATGTTTTTGTATGGGACTGATGAGATTAATGTTCTTGCTTTAATGCCCATACTAGTGTGAAATGGTTGAGTATTTGTAGATGTGAAATTGTTTGCATGGCATTGTGTAAATACATTGCCATTCCATTTCAAGCCTTTGTTGAAATGTTCATCCTATTCCTTCGACTCATGAAATCATGCCTCAATGTTACATGTGTTTTCAGGTGGTTAAGGTGGTCATCATCCACTTTTCAGATCTTGCAGGTGAGGTGTCGACCCCTGGGGTCGACCCTCCCCAGGCCTTTGGCTATCTGCACAACAGATAGTCCAGGCAGTCAAGAGTGTCGACACTAAGTGTCGACACTTCTGCTGGTGATGTCTCACGTATGATATTTGTTCATGTTTGGTCATGATTAAATCTTGATTTTTGGCATTCCTATATTGCTTGGTGGATGGTAAATTTTACTAACCTTCCATTTGTGAAACATGGTTTCTTAATGCAGAAATGTGTTTAAACTTGTATTCATGAATGACATTCAATGAGGAAGCATATCATTTACATTTGTTGAAATAAGCTCTGATTTGGCTCTCTATACTTGTATGTGGAGAATGAGTTAAGGCTTAATTTGACTGTACTGGGAAGTTTATTTTTGGACTGAACTTGGATTGTATGCATTGGATTGTGAGTAATCCCCTGTCACATAGCTGCATTTCCATGATACTAATCTGCAAGTTTAAATTGCCTTTAAACCAATGGATTCATGGTAAGAATCTAAGCTGAATGTTCACTCATAATACATTGAATGGGTTTTGAGTTTTGCTCATAAACTGGGTTTTCAAGTGCCTCATGCATAGTTTTCATGGGTTTTTTGAGGTGGCTTTTTGCTCATCATCCTTTTTATAAATCTTATTTAAACAAGTTTGAATGTTGTTTCTAATCCTTTTAATGCATGCCACCTGATTGTATTTGAAAAGGGTTTATTGGCTTTTAATGTTTCTGTGCTTAATTGGGTTGTTTTCTGCTTTGGCTCTGAAAGAGTTGACTCTCATAGTCGACCCTTGTCAGGGACTAGCGAGCCTGCCTCGACGCTGGTTGCACCTGCCTCCACGCTAGGCAGCAAGTGTCGACTCCCAGAGTCGACACTTACTAGTCTGGGGTCTGTCCTTTACGTTGAGAGAACCCCTAGTGAAAAGTGTCAACTCTGGGAGTCGACACTCTTACTGTGGGTCCTGTTTTCCTTTAACAGGACAGAACACCTTGAAAAGAGTGTCGACTCCAAGAGTCGACACTTCTTCTGGGTTGTCTGGATAGTGATTTCCGTTTTGGTTTCAAATCGCCCATTTGAAGATCCGATTGACTTGATCTTTTACACCTGCCTCCACGCTGGTTGCACCTGCCTCCACGCTAGGCAGCAAGTGTCGACTCCCAGAGTCGACACTTACTGGTCTGGGGTCTGTCCTTTACGTTGAGAGAACCCCTAGTGAAAAGTGTCGACTCTGGGAGTCGACACTCTTACTGTGGGTCCTGTTTTCCTTTAACAGGACAGAACACCTTGAAAAGAGTGTCGACTCCAAGAGTCGACACTTCTTCTGGGTTGTCTGGATAGTGATTTCTGTTTTGGTTTCGAATCGCCCATTTGAAGATCTGATTGACTTGATCTTTTACACCATTACCCTTAGGGTTTCTCCTATGATTTGGGTGTAGTTTTGAGATATTTTTACAAGCGCTTTTGTGGTCTTTTGTTTATATTCCTGCCCTATTTGTATCCTGCGATCTCCATCGAAGGAGACAATCTTGGTGCTAATATTGCTCTATTTGCTGCAGGTGAAGAAGAACGAGGAGGAGGCATGCTCATCTGGAGGAGGAGGAAGAAGAAGATCAGGAGACCGTCGTCTGCAAACCATGCCGATCTGAATCCTTTACCATGTGAGTCTCTGTGGATGCACTTTTCGACACGCTCATTTGTTTGTTCTTTAAGTCGGTTTATTCGGTGGGTTTATTAGTTTATTAAGTGCGTGGGTGTGCCAGTGATTTATTGTGCGCTCAATCTAACTAATCAGACGATTGTGTGGTTCGTGTCGGGACCAAAACCCGCTTCGTCATAAAGGTCACGACGTCTTTACATCCCCTCAGAGAGGGGAACACCCTTGATTAATCGCCAAGAAAAGGGGCCTCATGGCCAGAAAATTAATTGCATAAAAACCTATTAGAAAATGCTGAAGTCCTCGTACGAGGGTTTGAAGAAAGTATCTGAGCTCATGTCGGTCATATGTTGACCATTTAATGTTCGGACGAATGTCCGGCTTGAGAATAGCATAATCATCGCGGGAAGACCAAAACATGTGTACATCGGGATACGACAAATTTATTGTTCAAAGGAAGGGGAAACGTTCAGTTAAATCTCGGTTAGAGCGATCAGAAACCGATAAGTTTGTCGGCCCGATGCAAGACCAAGCTACGACCATACTGCGGTGGGCCCCCCGCGGTCGAAGTCGGGCTCGCGTGGGCATCGTCAATATTTCCGGTGCCAAGGGGGCAACGGGAGGATGTCCCGGGACCGGATCTGAGAACCAACATGCGTTCAAAGGGAGCGGGCTATAGGCCGTGGATATGGGTCAGGCAATGACCATGATCGGGGCGGACCCGTGGTCTAAGCATGGCCCATGGAGGCCTTATTGATATTCCCATGCAAAGGGTCCGGGGATGACGAGAGTCTTCTCGTTCCATTCAGATTTTGTCGGTCACTCATGGACCACTTTATGTTCGGACAAAGGTCCGTGTTTGCAGCGTAAGAGACTGTGACAAACCGTACAAATATCTGCCGTGAGTACGACAAGTTTAATGCAAGTGCGGGATTAGATCTCGGGATATATGTCGGTCACTAACGGACCATACACTGATCGGACGAGAGTCCACATTTGAAGCATCGAAGATAATGACAAAGCCGTACAGATGTCTGCCGTGGATAAGGCAAGTTTAACGTGGATGCGGGATTGGATCCCGATAGAGGTGGGTCAAGCTGATGAACTATCGGCCCGAGATGGTTTCGGACTATGGCCATAACGGGGTTCCCGAGCTCCACGCCCGATGCCATGGGGCGTCATTACTTTTCTCTTCACACACAGTATGAGGAAACGAAGGTTCCAAGGTATGCGTGCATGTCGGTCACGGTCGAACCATTTCTTGTTCGGACGGAAGCCCGCTTTTGTAGTGTAAGAGAGGGTGACAAACCGTACAAATGTCTGCCGTGAGTACGGCAAGTTTAATGTAAGTGCGGGATTAGATCTCGGTAGAAGCGGGTCGAGTTAACAAGCTATTGGCCAGAGATGTGTTTGGATCATGACCATGTCGGGGGTTCCGAGGTCCACGTCCGATACCACAAGGCATCATTGATTTTCTCTTTGCACCCAGTCGCGGGGGTCAAGGGGGCAGCGCCCCTTGCGGGGGTCTCCGGGGGCGGAGCCCCCGGAAGGAAATTTTGATTATAACTTGTTAGTTTCAGGCCTTTTATTTTGATTGGTTGATTGTTTTCATAAGGGTGGTTCATATGCTTTCATTTGTTTTATTGATTAGTTTCGATCTCTTCTTTTATTTGGTTAATCACTCTTTCTCTTTTAGGCACGCCGGTTGAAGGAAGCCAAGTGGGGGCGCGTCGGTCAATGGAGGCCCAGGAGGGCGCGCCGGAATAGGAGGTGCAAGGGCACGCCGATTTAAGTAGTGCCATGGGGCGCGCCGTTAAGGGGGGGTCCAAGCCAAGGAAGGGGAGCGCACCGGGTAGATGCCAAGAAAGTGGAGGGGTGCGCCGGTTATGGGTTGCACACGAGGGAGTGAGGGCCGCGCTGGTTTAATGGGTGTAATAGGGCGCGCCGGAATAGACTCAAGAAGAGGGGGCGCGCCGGATTAGGGGCACTATTCATTCCAGGAATTTGGAAATGGTTTTGAGTGTGAAGCTAAACCGGCGCGGGGGGTACCGCGCCGGATTAACCCACGCCGGATTAGAGGCACGCCGGGCTAAGTTTTGTGGGTTTTATTTCATTCTGTTTCTTCTTTCTTTCACCCGTGGGTTACTTTGATGATTGATTTATTCATCTTATTGATGGATTAAGCTTGTGGAGAGAAAGTTTAAGTGTTTGATCATTTGTTAAGGTGAATTGGCATGATAATCTGAATGTTTTATTAGAAGTGTTTGTTGTGCAGGGTAGTTCAGTTTGGTTCAGAGGCTTTAAGCATGTGATGTTCTGGCCCCCAGAGAATAGTTTGTTCGTTTGTTCTTGTATGTTCTTGTTCCTGGCGAAAATTGGGCAGAATCTCCCCCGGACTGAGGTTTGCTAGAGAAAATAGAGGAACACCAAACAGATTGCTCTAGGGTGAACCTCAAAATGCAGACCTCATGGCAGTCCGATAACCCATAAGTGAGTGTATGAAGCTCGAGGACTACCCTTCAAGAACTACCACAGCTCACGGGTGATGGTTTTATGAAGCGGGACAAATGTATGCCATGGGGCCATGAATGTTCATCCCCTGACGGACTCCTCCGAAGGCCATGCTATGGAGAAGTAAGCTTCGAAGGGCCCTGGATGAGGAGAATACAAAGAGAAAGAGAGGGAAGCAGAAGAACACCATATGTTGCAACGGCTTTTCCTTTATTCACCCACAAGAGGAAGAGGAACGAAATACACAAGGGGATCTATCCCAGAGCAAAGGAGAATACATCTCGAGGAAAAGAAAGATAGCAGGGGGAAGAAGTGAATACATCGGTGCCGGAGGGCGGGACGGAGCACAAGCCCCTCCCCCGGGCTCACCTCTCACTCTCACGCTTAATCTCTCTTCTTCTTCACCTAGCAGGCACAGGGACGGGGCTTCTTCATTTTCTTCTGAGGGAACTCCAGAATCTCCCAGTCTTCTCTTCAATAGCCCATTCTTCTTCTTCTTTGTCGAACATGTAGAGCATATATAGCCATCTGCCCTTTCTTTCCTGAACGGAGGGAACTCCCGCCATCTTCCTTCTTGTTCGTTGAGGCATCTGGAGCTGACATGCCGCGGTGTCATCCATTGATTTGCGCAGTACGCTATCGTTCATCCGAGGACAGGATGTTTACGGGTTTGCCGAGAGATCTTATGTTGCTTCCACTGTCTATGCGTGCCTCGCCGCTACGCTGTCGAACGGATGTGGAGACACGGCTTGATAGCATTGAATGCTATGCCATTTTGAGTCTGCGCCCCAAGCCGACAGGAGAACATAGTATCGAAGGATGGATGGGATGGCATTTGAGTTAAACCGGCGCGGTGTTGTGCGCGCCGGATTAACAACCTACAAAGGGGCGCGCCAATTTACAGCCAAGAAGGGGGGCACGCCGGTTTAAGGTTGTATAGGTACAGCCACGCCTATTTAAGATGCACTAGATTCCTTCCCAGCTTAGCGGTGATTCGGATGGACGCCTGCCCTCCCGTGTTACTTTAGTTGTTAGCCTCCGAGTCCCGGTTCAAGACTTTGAGTGATTTCTGGTGCATGCCGTACATGTGTTCGAATTCTCGAGTTTCTTCTGATTCGGCCTTCGGCACCGCCGACTGGGGAACCGGGGCTGTCTCTTCTGTCCGAGGGGCTTCTTTGTTGGGTGGCGGAGCATCGGGTATATATATTCATCCTGCTTGGAGGAGGTATGGGGTTTGTTCGACCTTTCCGTCTTTGACTTGCTCTCGGGGTGTCGAGACGTCTGTTCCACAGGAACGTTCCTTTTCTTCTCTTCTTTTTTTGACGTCCACAAATGTCCCCCACTCTTGGGCATCGCAAGCGAGGGACGAGTGTGTGGGGACCGCAAGTGCAGAGTTCTTCGATAGGATATCTATTCTTCCGAGCCAGTGGGATGCTGGTCCGGTGCAAATTCACAGGAAAGCGCTCACTCCTTCAGCGAAGGGATGAGGGGATCTGCTGTGACACACTAATGGGAATGCAGCAAACATACAAGGATCCTTGTACCTATTCCACAAACACAATCACAAAATAGCGAGGTTCTAAATAGGGGCCGAATCGCCATCGCACACACACGAACCCGGGTGACTCGGTGATGCCGAGTGGAGGTGATGGATCAAGACCCTAGCTGGTAGAGTGCCAGCAGGGCTAGGGTTGCCCTCCCAAAGGTACGAGGCCCACACTTTAGGGGCTGGCCGGGTGCCAATTGGGGCACTAGGTCCCGCTCTCTCACAGCCCACGGTGACCGCTCGTAAGTGGAACACACGGGGTCGGGCGCTCTCTCTCTTGCTCAACGGAGCAACTCCGCGGATATTAGATGAACAAGTACTAATAATGAAGCAAAGGTCAGAGCTTACCCCGGTTGGTTTGAAGAAACCAACCCCGTTCGGAGACGAGGGCGAGCGGGGAAGTGTGGGTTCCCCGCACACTGCGCCGATGAAGCTTGACCCATGTTAAATAATTACAAGCACTACGCCTCACACAGGAGGGTGGACTTGGGGTGGGGATTTCAGTATTACAAATCAAACACTACCACCGCACAGGGAGGGGCGTTAAGCCAGCCAGGTGTAGACACGCCATTCCTGACGTCTCCTGAGAAAGTCCCATATTACTATACAACGCCCCGCAACGGCTTACGCGTTTTTGAATCACTTTAGTGCTTCCTTTTCTTGAGTCTTCTTCCGCCCTTTTTGGCATCCGGAATCATCTCGTCACGGCATTCAGACAACATCAACACCAGTCAGACGCATCAGGAGGTTCCGGAACCAAGAAGGGTGTCTGCCGGGCGACCGCCAACGGCTGAACTAAGGACCCGGGTGGGTCTTTATGGGGGCGTCCAGGCCCCTGGACGCCCCCATTCTTTTAATTTATTTTTCAAGCCGAAAACCAAATAAAAAAATAATATATTAATGGAGGCGTCCAGGCCCCTGGACGCCTCCATAAAAACAAGTATAAAAAATATAAAATGCCAGCTTTGGCATAAAAACAAAACAAAAAATAAAAATAATATATTTATGGAGGCGTCCAGGCCCCTGGACGCTTCCATCAACTCCCTCACGGGCGCCGGCCACCGAACGACGGTTTGTCGTATGTGAAAAAATCCAAATTATGAAGACGTCCAGCCAGTTGGACGCGCCCATTTCTGAATCACGGGTCGCCGCTCACAAAACCACGCGTTGTGCCAAACCGCGTGCGGCCGTCGGTAGGGTTCGGTGGACCTGTTTGAGGCGTCCGGGGCCCTGGACGCCTCCATAAAAATATTTTGAAAAAATAAATAAAAATAGAATAAAATATTAGTTCGGCCCTGATGGAGGTGTCCAGGGTCCTGGACGCCTCCACCCTCCGGAGCCCTATAAATAGAGGCCCACCCCCTCAGTTCTGAAAGAGCTTCTAAGAGATCCGATAGGCTGCCGGAGCCTAGAGGCTACCGGAGTCATTTCTAACCCGTGGGGTCTTTTGTAGGTGGAGGTTCTGCCGGCTTCTCGGGTGCCCACGCTCGCGAGAGGAAGGTCGTCTTCATCCACCGTGCTTCCACGTCGTCCCTACGCTGCCGGAGCTCTGCTGGATTTCACCATCGGCACATCCAATAAGCCAATCCTTTCCCTTTCTTCGTAGTTCTTTTGCATTCATCATCTCGCATCCTCTATCCCCCTTCATAAGGGCGCCTCTTCTTATATACTTCTTACATCCATCATCTCATTTTCCTCCTACTCGAGTCCGAGAGGGGTTTAAAAGATAACACCAACTAGGTGTGTGTCTTGCCATCATTTCGTTATTTTTATCGCAAGGATTTGAATACTACACCTTCATCTTTCTAATCCACTCGTTACTTGTTTATCGTTGTTTTACAAGGGTACCCAAAGAAAGCCCTCTCCATCAGCCGGACGAAGGGGGAGGAAGAAGCAACCCGCCATCTCCCGCTCTTGAGGTAGGCGCGATCACTTTCTTTATTTTGGGGTCTTTTGGCCCCTGGCGATCACATCTTGTTCTCGAGGCCGCGGCGAGTCACTTCCCCAATGGCCGTTTAAATTTTCGTTCCTATATTCTCTTTATATTCTGTTATATTCTGCTCATATTCTCGAGGCCGCGACGAGTCACTTCCCCAATGGCCGTTTAAATTCTCGTTCTTATATGTTATATTCTTATCTATTCATATTCTCAAGGCCGCGGCGAGTCACTTCCCCAATGGCCGTTTAAATTCTCACTCTTATATTCTCCTTATATTCTGCTATATTCTTATCTGCTCATATTCTCGAGGCCGCGGCGAGTCACTTCCCCAATGGCCGTTTAAATTCCCGTTCTTATATTCTCTTTATATTTTGTTATATTCTTATCTATTCATATTCTCGAGGCCGCGGCGAGTCACTTCCCCAATGGCCGTTTAAATTCTCGCTCTTTATATTCTCCTTATATTCTGTTATATTCTTATCTGCTCATATTCTCGAGGCCGCGGCGAGTCACTTCCCCAATGGCCGTTTCAATTCTTGCTATTTAATTTCTGCACCATTCTCGTCCCCCCGAGGCCGCGGCGAGTCACTTCCCGCTATGGCCTTTTAACCCCCATATCTTGCTATATTGCATTTGTCCCGCTCTCCCCGCCGGAGCAATCTCCCGTGGTGGCCCCTTCTCTTTTCTCTTATTTCTGTGTTGCAGCAAACAAAAGAGGAGCCCGCGCGCTCCGCGTCCTCTTCGCGCCCCGAACCGCGTGACGTCGCTCACAGATTGGCGATCACGGTGGGACCTCTACTGCTTCCTTTCGGCTACCCTTGCAAGTTCGGCACCATCCGTGCCTCTCCACCTTGGCGCCCGCGCGCGCCCCCGTTGTGCTCACGGCAACACTGTCAGTTGTGATTGGTTGTTTGCTTATTATATGTCTGTTATTTATGTTGTTTTCCCACTCCATATCTCTGTCAGCATTTCATTGCATGCATCCATCCCTCTTTTTTATCCTTTTTTCATTTTTTTGAGGATCACCCTTTCCCGGTGAAGGAAGGACTCTCCGTTTGGGAATTCCTCTCAACGGACTAGAATCTCCTACACTGGGACCTCCGTAAGTCCCCAACATCGAAGAATCTCCTCTTCGTTCACTGGGCTGGTTGTACCATTGAAGTTCCCCGGAGTTAGTCGTTTCATTCGTGGTGAGACGAGAGACCCTAGCTGACACGGCGGTGAAACAAAAATAAACTAGGGTCCCTATTTTGTGTGAACTTCGGATCTCGCTAAAAACACAAAAAAAAATCATCAAAATCAAAACACAAAAAAAAGGCGTAAAGGCATCCACTTATTTGATAATCTCTGCTACCTGCTTGCTAGTGTATGTTTTTGCGTTCTGGGAAAACTGTGAGCATGGCTCACGAGTCTTTTGAGGAGAACCACCCTAGTCGTGGTTTGTCAGCCGACCCGCGAGTCTATGCGATGGACTCGGGTCCTTCTCATGAGCCCTCGCATGAGGTGCAGGTTATTGTCGGGGACACATCCCCACCGTAGGATATCTCTTCCTTACTGGGCGTCCTTGCCAACACGGAGCTTACCTCTGAACAGCTCCGGGCCTTCCAGGCCATTCTGAAGGGGAAATCTGTTTCCCCCACACTCCAGGAATCAACTCCGGCCATCGCACCTCTCCAAGAGTCCGTGCAGGCCATTCCATCTCCTTCATTGGCGCAAGCCATCCAGTCTCCCTCGCTTCAAGGACAAGCGACCCAACAACCACCCTCATTCAGTTCCCGTCACAATCTCAAACTCCCGTTGTTCCCCACACACTGCTTCAGCCAGGGCCAACTGTCGGCGGTCCGACAGCTCCCTCTCATTCCGGGTTCCCCCCTCAAGACTCCGGGAGACAGTTTCTCCCCCAGTGGCAAGTGCCACCTTCACCTCTAGAGGAGCTCGCCCAATCGCTCCTCAATAGGTTCAATCGCATGGACGAGCAGTTTCAAAATCTGAGAAGGATGGTGGACGTGAAAGCCACCCCAGAGGTTGCTTTGCCAATCCTTCCCGTCATTCATCTTCCTCCCTCCGAAATGCCCACGTACCGCAGATACAATGGTACCGGCAACCCCTTCATTCACCTCAAGGATTTCATGTATGAATCCTCCTATTGGCAAAACGATCAGAGGTCCCTGGCATACCTCTTTCGGAGATCATTGGATGGTCCCGCGCTAGAGTGGTTCTATTCTTTGGAGCCCCGCGAGGCCGAGAATTTTGAAATAGTCCAGAGAAGGTTCTTGCAGAAATATAGGGATAGGGTCGGTCCCTCACTCTCCATTACCGACCTAGTGGCCGAAAAGATGAAACCCGACAAGGATTTTGTCCGCTATGCTGATAGATGGAGGTCTCTGGCGGAAAGAATAAGGGATACCCTCTCCGAGCCCGAACAAGTGAAGATGATTGTGTCTAATGCAACCCCACAGTTCAGACACGTCCTGGCCATGAATAAACTTACTACAATGGAAGAACTCTATGAAAGGGCCCGGTACATCCAAACTCAGTTAAAAGACTCCCCCATTATGAACATGTTTGAGTCACCGAAGCCCAAAGTGGTCAGAAAGATAGGCGCTGGTGTCCCGGGCGGAGCCACAGAAGGGGTTGTGACAAATGAGCAAGGTGGTGCGGTCAACAATGCCAATTATGCAGTCAACCCAAGGCCTCCACAAATACCCCGACTTCCCCTCCAACCAGGTCCTTTCCCTCTTCGTCCTCCACCCCAAAATAATCCACCCCAGGATAATATGCCTCCATTACGTCAACCCCAGCAACAACAACCACAACCTCAGCAACAACAACCATCACTTCAGTACAACCAAGTTCCACCCCCGGGGAACTATGGTCCCCAACAGCAACAAAGGAGGCCGCTCGGTCCCAAGAGAGCCTACTATCCACCATTGCCAGAAACCTTAGCAGACATTTTTAATGCCCTCATGGCATCAAACCAACTCGCCCTACCCAGAGAAAGGCCCGTGTGGCCCCCAAATGTTGATACCTCCAAATACTGCGTCTACCACAGGCAGCCAGGACACACAGTAGATTACTGCTTCCATTTCAAAGATTACATCCATGATATGAATGATGAACATCAAATAGATTGGGATGAAATGAGACGATACGTCGCCGCTCTTAAGGCTAGAAGACCTCCTCATAGGCCACAACAGCAGTTACAACAGCAGCAGCAGCAGCAACCACAACAATAACAACAACAGCCTCAGTAGGCCCCACAACAACAGCCCGACATGGGCATAATCCAGAATCTATTACCGGAGCACCAACAGCCCAATCATCAGGTTAACCCCATCTCCTCCTTCCCGGAAGTCGGGAGAGAGCAGGTGTGGCACCAGGAAAGTACCGCCATTCTTTCTACCGCCAATCCTATCATCACGCAACACCCTTGCCTTGCCCGGGTAGCACCTCTCTCTCATCAACCCACGTCAGTATCACCTTCACCATTTCCACTACCATTACGCCCTCTCATCCGTACCCCGATCCCCTATCAACCGACACTCTCCACTACGCCTTCACACCCTCTCATCTTCTCCCACTCCCCCACTTTACCATCCACCTCTACCACATTTACCCCTACGCCTTCTAAACCCCTTATCATCCGTCAACCATACATAACCCCGTCTTTCTCCACCGTATCACCACTAATGCCTTCAAAACCAATCATTAACCATCACCCACCTCAAAATCAATGCTCGCTTCAAGCCCTACCCACTTCTACTTCGTCTCCACCTCCACCTTCCAGACCCCTTATCCTTCATAATCCACGCGATATCCCCTCTACCTCCACCATGCCTCCACCTAACAAACCCCTCATCAGAATCCCTGCTCCCGTCATCACCCCTGCTTCATCGACCATTCCTCCACCACTACCCCTCAAACCTCTGTTAAAACCCACTGCTACCCCCACAGAGGTACAAAAGCCGCAGGCAATGGTGCTCCGGAGTGGAAGGATTTTTCACAGGGTTTTCCCCCACAACAGTCAGAATCCTGAGCAATCTCAGCCAGAGAATGATGATGGAGAACAACCAGAAAGAGCTATCCCTGGAACACAGTATGATCTATTGAAACACTTGGACAAGACACCTGCTCGGATCTCCATCCTGGAGCTACTTCAAAGATCCACATCCCACCAGGTGACCTTGATGGAATACCTTCAAAAGGTCATGGTTAATGAGGACCTCCCCGTGGAGAAGATTTCGACCGTCCTGACCCCAACAGACACACAACCGGCCATCATGTTCCACAACTACGAGCTCGCTCCCAAGGAAGCTCGGAAATATGCATTGTGCATTTCAATAAAAATTAATGGGGTATCCATAAACCCGTGCTTGTGGACACGGGTGCGTCCATAAATGTGATCTCCATGAGCACTCTTCAGTTGTGTGGGGTCGACGAGAAACAAATAAGACCTTCCTCGATCACGGTCACGGCTTATGACAATAGCAAAAGGCCGCCGCAGGGGATGATTATTCTGAAGGCAGAACTAGGCCCCATGTCAATTCCCACGGAATTCCATGTCCTCGACATGGACCCCACATTCAAGGCTATACTGGGTCTCCCTTACATCGAAGCCATGGACGATGTGCCTTCCACCAACCATCAGTGCATGAAGTTTCCTTACAATGGGAGAATTATTAAAGTGGTCAGTACACCTGTCCTTCACACAGTGGATGCTATCAACACCTCTCTGCCCTCTGTTTGGCCGTCTCATCGACCCATATTGTCACTACTGGACGTACGTGATTCATCTCACGTTCCACTAGCACCAAAGGAGCCGGTCAGGACAACCGCAACATCATATCTCCCTTTTCACTCCAAAGGGTGGGAGATTATGAGGAACATCGGCTACCAACAGGGTAAAGGTCTGGGTGCACAATTACAGGGTAGGCTCAAACCGCCAAAGGAAATTAGGCCGAATCGCAGGTTTGGCCTAGGCTTCAAAGGACCGTTCAAGGCGGATTGGGAGCCACTCACATGGACTCTATCAAACCACTTCAACAGAGGGCCCGTTGTTCAGATGGGAGATCACCCACGAGAAGCATATGGGGGATCACATGCTGTATATTTGGCTGAACAATGTCCGAGGATCACCAAAAGAGGCAAGATCAAAGATCCAGAATGCGAGTGGAACAAATGGTTCGACATACGGGACATTTCCGTTGCACTGGAAAGGATGTTCTCGTCTCCGCAGCTTGAAGGACCGCCATTGATCTCCGGAATACCAGAGAATATTACCACTCTTGCCAAGGTTCCAAACTATCCTCGTCCTCGCCAAAAGGACCCTGTCATCAACGGATCTTCATCCGTCCTCAACATTGCCGTCGACGGCTCATTAGCCGCCATCTTCTCCATCCACTCGTCTCAGCCTTTGCTGATATTTTCTTCCTGGGCCAGACAGTTGTCTGATGATCTTCCTAGGTCCTTTTCTCTGCTTACATACCTACGCGGGCTTCTCAACCCGCGCCAGGTCTTCAACCATGATCTGCTCTATGAGCCTCACAATCCTCTAGCCATAACCGCTTTCCTCTCTCCTCCAATCTCTTTTCACTGCTTTGTCATTAAAAATGAAAACGAAAAAAAAAACGTCAATTTTCGAACTCCCCAACAACACATCTTCGTTGAGGAAACCTCCTACATCTCCCACGGGTGCGTACCGCCCTGCGGACCACCCGTCCAAGGTCCGATGAGCGACCTTTTCTACCCCTCCTCTGAGGAGTCTTCTCCTGTACATTCTACACCATCCTCTTCATCTTCCTCTTCTTCTGTAAATATTGTCAGTCAATCTAGGAATGATAGGCCAAGGGTAGTAGCTAGGAAGAAATTCAAGGGTAGGCAGATCCCTCGTCGATTCCTTCTGGATTTGGCCGCCAGGTGTCAGGCCCTTCTTGCCATCCCCCAGTTGTTAGAAAATCCCATCCAGCTACCAGAAATAGAATGTGAGGGCGACTGTGCATTTGATGAAGGATATGGAGTCTACGAGATCATGGATGAAGAATGCCCCACTGAAGATGAGGGTGAAGAATATGAGGATGCGGCAGGCGCATACGCAAGTGGAATGAGGAGATTCGACGAGCCGTCAACCGCCGTAGAAGAATCCACCAAAGAAGTCAACTTGGGAACTGAGGAAGACCCTAGGATCATCCTCATAAGTGACAACCTACCACCCTCTAAAGAAGAGGCATTAATTGAGGTTCTCAAGGAATATAAGGACACGCTTGCATGGAGCTACGAGGATATGCCGGGTCTAGATTCAACCTTGGTCGAACACCGTTTAACCCTAAAACCAGTTTCCGTCTCGGTAAAACAAAGGTTAAGGCGTTTCCACCCTCAGATGGCTTTGAAAATGAAAGAAGAGGTCGATAAGCTCCACAAAGCCAGGTTCATTAGAGTCGTCCTTTACCCTCAATGGGTGGCGAACATTGTCCCGGTCATGAAAAAAGATGGGAAAGTCAGGATTTGTATCTGTAACACCCTCAAATATAGCTAAGTTGTACTCTATATCACCGAGGTACCTTTTGAAGTATCGGCTCAGTTCTTGAAAAGAACTCCGAAGTTAAGCGTGCTTAATGGGGAGTAGTACTGGGATGGGTGACCTGCCCGGGAAGTCCTCCATTCTGGAGCCGATCACTGTTAGAAAGGGATAAAACCGTGAGGCTAGTAGGCCAAAGCGGACAATACCTCGATGGTATAGAGTACGGGGCGTGACAGAATGGTATCAGAGCCATACCCCAGCCGGAAGTGTGGGAGCTAAGTGCCATGCAGGGCAAAGTGCTACGCTATGGGAGCCACCTCTTGAGTCTGTAATGGAGCAAAGTGCTACATAGTGGGAGCCACCTCTTGAGCCTGTAGGGGCCACCTCTAGAGTCCTACCTGCCTGGGGGCTTGATTGCAAGATTGCGTGCTATATGTGCCCAGCGACGAGGACGTCGCCTATATAAGAGGGGTAGATTGTAACACCCTCAAATATTGCTAAGTTGTACTCTATATCACCGAGGCACCTTTTGAAGTATCGGTTCATTTCTTGAAAAGAACTCCGAAGTTAAGCGTGCTTAATGGGGAGTAGTACTGGGATGGGTGACCTGCCCGGGAAGTCCCCCATTCTGGAGCCGATCACTATTAAAAAGGGATAAAACCGTGAGACCGGTAGGCCAAAGCGGACAATACTTCGACGGTATAGAGTATGGGGCGTGACAGTATCGACTTCCGAGACCTTAATCGCACGTGTCCAAATGATGATTTTCCCTTACCTCACATTGATGTGTTGATCGATAACACGGCAGGCTACGAAACCCTCTCATTCATGGATGGATTTTCAGGATACAATCAAATTCGTTTGGCAGAAGAAGATCAGGAAAAGACGTCATTCACTACCCCTTGGGGAACATATTGTTACGTGGTCATGCCGTTTGGGTTAAAGAATGCTGGAGGTACTTACCAAAGAGTGATGATGGCCATATTTCATGACATGATGCACATATATCTAGAAGTGTATGTGGATGACTTGTTGGTGAAATCAAGGACCAGGATGGAACATCCAGAAGTTTTGGCTAAGGTCTTGCAGAGGTCAAGGGAGTTCCAATTGAAAATGAACCCGAAGAAGTGTGTGTTTGGTGTGTCGTCAGGTAAATTGCTGGGGTTCATTGTGAGTAAAAGAGGGATCGAGATAGATCCCGACAAAGCTAAAGCTATCAGGGATATGCCGCCTCCCAAGAATTTGAGAGAAGTCTGAGGTTTAATCGGGAGGTTGCCGTTTATTTGTCGGTTTGTGTCCCAACATTCACAAAGGTGTAGACCTCTCTACGAGTTGACCAAGCCAGGAGTAGAATTCCACTGGAATTCTAAATGTCAGAAAGCTTTTGAAGGGTTGAAGGAATATCTGGCTAGTCCACCCGTTCTCATTCCACCCAAACCAGAAAAACCTCTAATCCTTTACGTCTCAGTCTTGGATGACTCCGTGGGAGCCATCCTCGCACAAGCTGATGAAGAAGGCAAGGAACGGGCAACCTATTACTTATCCAAACTTCTCAATCCCTGTGAGCAGAAGTACACCGTCATGGAGAAAACCTGTGCTGCCCTCGTTTGGGTAGTGCAGAAATTGAAGCACTACTTCTTGGCTCATGAGGTCCACTTGATTGCTCGAATGAATCCTATCAAATTCCTTCTGGAGAAAGCCGTCCTTACAGATAGGCTAGCATGCTGGCAAAGTTTTCTCTCTCAGTTCGACATCACCTACATCCAGCAAAAGGCGATTAAAGGCTATGCCATAGCCAAGCATCTCGCTCACCATCCTCTTCCCAAGTTTGATCCCGTCCAATCAGAGTTTCCAGATGAGGAACTAATGTCCGTCAACCAATCAGATGAGCCAATGTAGACGCTATATTTTGATGGAGCTCTGAATTCTCAAGGGAAAGGAATCGGCGTCGCTCTCCTGTTGCCCGAAGGCCTCACATTCCCATTGGCATACCAGCTCAAATTTCTAGTTACCAATAATATAGCTGAATATGAAGCTCTTCTAGCTGGCCTTGAACTCGCTCATTCTTTTCGTATCACTGAGTTGCGAGTCGTAGGTGATAGTCAACTCATCCTTCGCCAGGTGCTCACTAAATATCGCACTCGCGATCCCAAACTCAAGCCATACCAAGAACTCACTACTGCCTTTGCCAAACTGTTCACCAAACTGATCTTTGTTCATGTCCCTCGTCATCAGAATATTCTCGCCGATGCCCTCGCCTCATTGGCATCATCCATAAGGTTCCCTCTAGGAAGATGGTTTGAGTCCATTTCTATCTACAAACTTCACGCCCCTGCAATCGATGATGCTTCCTATGTAAACATCAAAGACAGGATAGTAAGGAAGATCCTGCAGGAAGATATCCTTGAGAAGAGGGAGATCATGTTGGCAGAGGTTGAAGAAGAACTGGCTGATGAAGAGAAACCATGGTTCTATGAAATCGTCAAATACTGCCAAGATCAGTCTTATCCTGAAGGGGCCACCACAGAGGACAAGAAAGCCATAAGAAGGGTGGCTCAGAAATATACATTGGTTGGAGGTCTACTCTATAGGAGGAGCCTTACTGGTATTCTGTTAAGATGTCTTGGTGACGATGAGGTTTGGAAATGTGTAGAGGAGACGCACTCGGGTGTGTGCGGTGGCCACGTGAATAGTCAGATGCTCGCCAAAAAGATCATTCGGCAAGACTTTTACTGGCCCACTATGGAAGAGGATTGTGCTGTCTATGTCCATAGGTGTGTCAAGTGTCAACTTCACGCCGATAAAATCCATTCACCATCTTTCTCACTTCACCCAATATCCTCCCCGTGGCCTTTCTCCATGTGGGCATTCGACATCATTGGTCCCCTAGGTGATCCCAATTCCCTCACCAAGCAGAAATCTTTCATCCTTACTACGACGGAATACTTCACCAAATGGGCCGAAGCCGAAACTTATGCGGAAATCAAGGCATCAACAGTCTGAAAGTTCATCATGAAGAACATCCTCGCCAGATTCGGCGTCCCAAGCACAATCGTCACTGACAATGGGCCACAGTTCATTTCTCAGGACCTACAGGACCTCTGCAAAAGGTACGCAATTGCATTGCATCATTCATCGCCTTATTACCCACAAGGTAACGGCCAAGCGGAGGCCACCAATAAAACATTGCTCAAAATCATCAAAAAAACCTGCGAGTCTAGTAAGTTTTCAGACTGGCCAGAAAAACTTATCGAAGCCCTATGGGCCTATCGCACTTCAATCCGTACCCCCACCGGGCAGACTCCGTTTGCCCTTACTTATGGTATGGAAGCGGTAGTCCCGTACGAGACTCTGATCCCTTCTCTCAGGGTACAATTGGACGAGGAATTTCCCCTCGACGATCGTCGTAATTCACTCCTCGCCCAGTAGGAACTCTTGGATGAGAAGCGACTGGCCGCTGCCGAACACGCGCGTGTGTATCAAAATAGACTCGCTCACTTTTACCAAAAGAAAGTTGTTGAGAGAAAATTCAAATTCGGTGAGATGGTTGTAAAAAGAATTTTTGTCAAACCTGGAGGGCCGCGTTCTAAGCTCCAACCCAATTGGGAAGGATCATTTGTAATTCAAGCCGTGTACCCTGGCAACGCCTACAAGCTAATCAACGCCGAAGGGATCGAGTCATCCCACCCTTGGAATGGGCTTTATCTTAAGAAATACTACCCTTAGCACAAAACAAAAAAAATGATGAAAAGATAAAAACATCAAAAATAAAGAAATACCGAAAACCACTAAAAATATGGAAAATTCAAAATGCCGATGCCTGGTGGTCACCATGTAGTCAAGTCCCTGCATCTAACCTTCATTTTAGGATAGGGCCCATTAAGACTTGGTAGGCACCAGGTCTCGGTTTGCCAGAACCGTGGAGATCCCTGTCCGGCCACGTCGGCCTATGCTCGCTCAAAGGAAGCAAACATGTGCTCACTTATGTATTTTATTCAAAAAAGTCGGTAGCATCACCTACGGTGGGGCCCCACCCAGAAGATCTCCGGAAGCTGTAATCTCTATTCTTTTCTCTTCGACCAAATGAGACAGTCGGCGCCCTTAAAACGCTGAGCATGAGAAACCGAAACTCAAACCCCAAAGGCAAGAGTAGGATCCATTTCCTCGATCATCGATCAGAGCACGAGAAGAGGGCAGTGTCCCCGCAGGCATACAAAAAGGGAGCCCACAAACGTCAAACGACTATATCTCCCTCACAAAAAGAAATACAAAATCAAAATCAAGAGAAAAGCCTGGTCGTGACAGTGCCTGATGCGATAAATGGAACCCCTCAAAGCAAAAGTTCGAATCCACAAAAAGGGGGGGCTATGGAATGTAAATGCTCGAGATTTGGTCCGAAGTTGTCCGAAAGAAAAGAGTTAATGGGCCCTTATTCGCTCGCCGGGTTAACGGCTTTACCGGTCCTCTCGGGAGGTTTATCCCCTACACTCTTCCTTCTCCCTCTAAAGATGAAGGTTCGATGGAGTTTCTGAAGGGTGAAAACTACCTAGGGTCTGCGACCTTATTTTAATATACACATTTGGTTGCCTACTTTGAAAAGTAAAAGCTATCGCTGCGAAGGAGTCTCCGTGTTTCTGGCTGGTCAAGACCCCTGTTTATCGCCTTGATGTCTTCTTGTTTAACCTCGGGCTTAGGCCAATGCAAGCGCGTCACCTATGGGTGCGACGGCGTCTGATTCCGGGTCAGCGTCGCACGGTTGGTCGTTAGGATTCCAGGGTGTTCCATCATATACCATCTAGAGTTGTGAGGAAACAGACCCGGGTCGGGTAAATCTCTTACCTCAAACACCTTTTTGGTGAATCCCTGTGGTCGGAAGCGACTGGGAGCCTAAGCATGGCATGACGATATTATCATCAGGGTAAGTCTTAGCCGACGGGATCATCATTCGAGGAGTCTAGAGGCCCAAATCAACCTAGATGTGCACTTAGGATACCTGGGAGGTTAGTAAGAAACCCCTGTTCTCACGTAGGTTAGGTGCCATTTGGGTGCTTGCCAGGCGTTAGCAAGAAAAAAATTTGAAATGATAAAAATAACAAAAATACAAAAGAGAAAATGTACATATTTACAAATAAAAAAATCTTTTTTATGATAAAACAAAAAAAAATGCCAAATATAAAAAAGAAAAACAAATCAATTTTGTATTTTGCGTGCAGCATCTCACTTTTTTAAAATACCACTTGCATTCGTGTGCTTGCCTATCGCATTTATCATCACCGCATCTTTCCCTTGCCTTCGTTAAATAAAGGCTTGGCCCCTTGACCAGTTATCAAGGACAGTCACAGGACCATTTGCTTATTGAGCAAGGGGCCAAGTCAGAACAGAAATTCTGATTTGTTTGTTTCAGTGATATGTGCAGGGATTCAGGCAACAGAAGCAAAGGTGAAAACCAAACAAACGGAACCTTGTATTTTATTCCAAAAAACCAAAAAATTTACATCAAGTTCCGCCCTATCTCTCTGCATTACTCGTCCCACTACTCTCCGGGAAAAACGCTCTCAAAGGTGCTACCCAACTACGAAAAGCGGTACTCCTACCGCTCTGTACTCCCCTTCCTATTCCCACATCCCGGCGTTGATCCACGGAAGCAGCAGAGAAGCTACCAACACGAAAGCCACGCTCTCGTGCTCTTCGGTAGCGCTCCTCACCATCTCTCAGCCACTGTTCAGCAAGACCAAGGCTGATTCGGAGTTCGAATAGTTGGGCCTTCATGGCCCTTCGTTCCTCCCTTTCAGTCAATTTCTTGGCTCTTTCTCTCTCTGCGTCTCTTTCATTCTCTGCACGTTCTCTCTCGCGGTCTTCCCTCTCCAACTGGAGAGTGATCCTCAGTTCCACGGCATCCCTAGAGGAGTCGTCATCAGGATGACGCCGCAGTTCCCTCTCCAGTTCTGCTATCCTAGCCTTCTTCTGCGCAGCTTGGGCAAGCACTTCTTCTGTCTCCTTTTCCTACCAAGTGTACCATCTCAAGATACGCGATAAGGCGTAAATAAAGAGAACTCAACACTGAAACTTTTACCTGTATACAGAGCATCCCTTCTGCCTCCGCAGCACGCTGCGTGGCATGAGCAAGTTGCTCATGAAGCAAGTCAAGTTCTGAGGTGGGAATCCACAAGCTGGAAGAGGCACCACCTACTCCCATCGCTGGGGAAGCCGTGCCAATCTGGGCATGCTACGACCGCGTGAATTAGCAGCCAACATCTGGAATCTGGGGTTTTAATTAGGAACGCACTGTACACCTACCAAGGCGCTCGTAGCTCCGCGGGCATCACCCAACCGTTGCTCCATCTGATGTAACACCACCTATGGACCTATTTTGCAAGCATTCAAGTTTGAGCAGTGGACTCACACTAGCGAGCTCACCCGTATGGCGCACACTAGTGCCCGATGGCGACTAGGCGATGTTGGAGAGGGTCCGAGGTGGGACCTTGAGGCTCCAATGGTTGGCTAGCTTGGGGAGAACCCCAAATGGGCCTAGGATGCCCAAATCATGGGCGGCCAACACACCAAGGGTGTGGGTTAAGTGGATGCTCTCACAACTCGCCCGCGGTGGTCACTCAATTTGGGTAGCAATTTAAAATCGGACACTCTCTTACCGCCGACGGAGTAACTATAGCAACACTAAGCTAAGCAAGTCCATTACAGCAATGAGAGATGTTCAGGAGCTCACCTAGCCGGCGTGAAGATGCCGACTCCGGCCGGAGACGGGGGCGAGCGGGGAGGCGAGGGTATGCACCCGCACGCCGCGTCGGTGTCGCTTCAACCTGAAATGGAAAGATTACACCACTACACCTCTCACAGGAGGGGTGATCTTGGGGTGGGGATTAATCTTATTACATCCAATACTACCTCCACGCAGGGAGGGGCCTTCAGCCGGCCAAGCGGGGTGGGGACTTATGCTAAGGAAACCCGATTTGCCGATCCCCTCCGGTTCTGCCAACCTTCAGAATTGTTGGACAGGGGTCCGGTAATGTCACTGCCACAAATTCCACAGAGCTCAGATCTTGACGAAACCTACGCCAAAAGTTTCCCAACTGACAGAGGATGATGCCTGAATTTTTTGGAAAGCTCTGGACCTCGGGGCTGATCGGACCGGCGACTGGAGCAGGACAGCAACACTCTGCTTCGGACTGATGCAGAACTGATGCAGTGGATTGCAGAAGGCGTTGCGGTCGCTCCCGAACTTCAAATTGAACGAAACTGGCGGTGACGCGATCGTGGTCGGAGTATCTTTGAGCTGAAGTTGACTGGGTCACAATCCGAGGTTGGAAATGAGAATGGTGGCCAGATAAATGAAGACAGGTCAAACCTGAGTCTACTGGTGGTAGACTGCACACTCCGACGAAATAATTCAGAACAAATAGCTCGGGCAGGCGATTGGCATCGTTCTTTCTGCTACTGATGGAGGACTAGACGAAGAAGAATTTTATAGAAGGAAGTATGCTCGAATTCCTCCAAGGTTGACCGCAGAACGGCTTCCAAGATCGCTCTAGTCTTCAGTCTGGGACAGATTGCGCAGTCGTTGAAGATGATGCTTCTCCGGACAGCTCCGAACTCAGAAGCCGGCGAGACCACCACCGTTGGAAAGCTATCTCGATGATGATTCCAGCAATGTAGGCCTTTCCACATGAATCTTTGATAGACGGTCGTGGCTGCCTCTGCAAGTCACTGTAACTCTGCTGCCTGAAACAGAGGCTGAATGAGAAGAAGATGAGGGGGTGGGGAAGGGGATGGCCAAGAGAGTAAGAGGTGGAGGGTGAACTTGGCTGGTATGGGGAAGGGGGGCTGCGACTTTGGGTGGTTTGGGAGGTGGGGAGATGGAAGGGCACTGCCCTAGGGAGAGGGAAATTTGAATTTGGGCTTAGGGAAGAGCCCCTTCAACCTTGGGGAGAGGAAGGGGTGCTTAGGAAGTGGTGTTGGGTAGTTGGGGGTTGGGAGGTGGGGTGTGGATTGGAGGATGCCACCTTGGGTTGGGGGGGAGTTAAATGGGTGTATGGGGAAGGGGAGAGGTCTTAATGAGGGGTGAATGGGGAGGAGAGAGAAAATTCCGAAAATTGGGGTGGAGGGAGAGAGAGAGAGAGGGGAGGGGACCCCTTAGAGAGAGAGAGAGAGATCTAGTGGGATTTGGAATTGGATTTCAATTATCATTCAAGTATTCATTACTTCAAAATGAGGGGAATGGGGTCCTATATATAGGCAACCCACATTTCTACAAAAGTCCCTGACATTTGACTCAATGACAAATAACCGAAGGGATAGGGGTGCCCTTGGGCCAAGCCCAATGAATTGGGCCCACTAGCCTAACAAACCAACCTAATGACATAATACTTAAGAAAATGACTCACTAACCTAGGTACATGACTCAAATAAAGGGAAAATTACATGATATTGACTCAAATAAAATGTGAAGATTACATGACTAGACTCAAAAATACATGACTAACATAATGGCGCTTGTCGACGAACAATCCGAGTCCGGAGAAAATGTGGAGGGGCAAGGGATGCCCTCATCATACTCCCGGGGTGGGGAAAACTCGACCCCGTCGAGTATGGGTCCACCAGGGAAGTAGTACATCGAACTGCGGCTCTGGGTGATCCACGATCTCCATACTCAACCCGCGACCATAGTCGGGGAACGGCGCTTCAGCTCGACAAAGTGGCTTGGTCATACCCTCATGCTGGCGATGGGATCTTGCTTGCCTAGTATTGCCGCTGTGTGCTCACGTCGGGCTCTCAGGCTATTTGTGGTGGCACTCCGAGGGTGTCTCTCACAAGGGTAGGTGCAAGTTCGAGGCACTCACTAGGATCCACCGCGGTGCCCTTAGAGCGTGCTGGATCCGCCACATGAGAAATGGGGAGAATCCCAAAACCCTTTTGAAAGTTCAACCCATAAGCTTGGTTGCCAAAGCCACTCAGAACTTGGCAAGGTCCAAGTCCTCGTGCCCTCAGATTGGAGGTGACCCTAAAGTAGAGCCACTCCAAAGCCATCATCGCCAAGTTGTCAACTTGGAACTCAAAGTGGTGCTTAGGAGTTTGTGCTCGTTTCTTATGAATCCCACCGCTTGTTGCTTGATACTTGCTTGAATGCATATGCCATGTACTATGATGCGGTGTGAGTTGACAATGTATAGTATGCAAAGGGGGTCCAAGACAACCACATATAGACCTATCATGCATTGATGTTATGAAGACTTTGAAGGATTTGGGAGGATCGGGGCATCCATAGGTGTCCCTCTTGTGAGTGAGTGTGATGAATGTTGGGGGACCCGGACATCCATGAATGCTCCTAACATGCTTGAGATTTATGATGAATGATGGTGGACCATTACAACCAAATATTGACCACTCATGTTTTCTTCTTGACATGTGGGTGATATGGATGAATGTACCCGACGGACTAATCATGCCAAGCGGTGTGATGTGCCAAGACATATGAATTCCTTTCCCAAAGATGACTTCCTCATGTGGGATGGTGGGGTGGTCTTTGAGCTTCCACTCAAAAGGGTCGAAGGGATCTAGGTACGTGGATATAGGGTGGGGCACCTTCTTGATCTCTAGGCGGGTGTTGCCTAAGGTCATGATCCCTATGGTGTAACCTGGGTCATGGATGAGGTGGGCTTGACCCAACATGGTGGGTGGGGGTAGGAAAGGGTGGGTGGTGAATAAGGTGAGTGGGTTACATGGAGATCTAGGCTCCCATAGAAAAGGGTTAAAGGGATCATGGTAAGGGTCACCTTGGTAGGGGTACTCTATGCTCTCAAGGTCCTCGAATGGTGAGTCCTCCTCCTCAATAATTGGGCCAAAGTTGCTAATGGGTTGGCCGATCAAAGCACTTGGGATCTCTATGGTTGGGGAGTGGAATAGGATAGGTTCTTCCTCCATGGGAAGAAGGAGGATGATCTCACTAGTAACTTGGCCATTAGTGTAGATGGAAGTGATGGAGCCAATGGTGGGATATGCTAGGCTAATGGTGTTAGTTTCGGACAGTCTCATGGCTAGCATATTGGTCAAGTGAATTTGCCAATGTAGGTAGTTCACTAAGTCTCTCAAATCTTCCACACAATAGGAAGTTTGATAAGTGACATGTGGCTGAATGGGAATGATTTGGGATTGATATCCCATGGGTAGGTGGCATGGTTGTGAACTAGGAATGGTGAAACCTTTCTTGAGCCATTGGAGTATGGACTTACCTATGGTGAGGTTGGGTGTCTCTAGAGGAGCTAGGCTAGAGGTGTGTGAGTTGTTTGGCCTTTGGATTTCCTCTATGTTGGGAGGTGGATCCGGATGGGCATCCTTCTCCACTTGGGTGGGTGTGTGGGTTGCAACTTCTATTGCTAATGGAGTAGGGGGATCTATGGGGGGTGGTTTGGTGATAGCTAGCGTATGACACACCCGGGGTGGTGAACAAGCATGGGCTTGGGTTGGGATAGGAAGGGGAAGTAGAGGAGGCCTAGGTTGGGAAAAGATTGGTGTAGGAAGCGGGAGGTGGGTTGGGTGAGGGATTTTGGGTTGATTTGTTTTGGGAGATGTGTCCCTTTTTGGGGATGATGGTGGGTTTGTGGTGGTGGTCAAGGGGGCTTGTGGTGTATGGGTTTGGTGAGGGGTTTTGGGTTTGGGGGTGGTGGCCATTATGGGCCTCGGTGGATGGGTGGACACGGGGTCCAATTGGGTTTGTGGACATATGGTTGTGGTGGGAGTTTGTAGGTAGGGTGCTGGTGTAGTGGTTGGGGTAGGATAGGTGGGAAGTGATGTGGAATGGGGAATTAGGGTCATGGGTTGGCTAGGTGGGGATGAAGGAGTTGAAGTGCTCCTTAGGTCTTGGTGATTTGAGTATGAGGGGGAAACATATCTAGCCCTAAGTTGCTCCTTCATGTCCTTCCAAGTGGTGATGGGAGTTTCCCTTCTAAGTACCTTTAGCCCGACAATTTGCATCCAATAAGTTTCTGCCCGTTTGGTAAGTTGCATTTTGGTAACCAATGCCTTTTCATCCTCGGTGTAGCAACCCTGATAAAATATTAATAACAATAAAGATTTTAAAATAAATCAAATAAATAGATAAATAAAACAATATAAAATAACGCCTCTGATAAAGGCGCTATTTAAATTATAAACGCCTCTAGCAAAGGCGTGATTCAAGAAGGGACGCCCTGACGTCACGGCGTCAAATTCTAAACGCCAAAAATGGTAAGGCCAAGAAACGCCCCTATCTTGGGCGTGTTTTAAAACAAGGAACGCCCTTACACAAGGCGCTTCTTAATAAATGACCTGAACAAGGTCGTCAATTCAGGAATCGACGCCCTGACCAAAGTCGTTAATTCCATTCGAATTCCGTTCAATACGGGAGCTTATCCAAGGAAGGATTATGTTAATCCAGTAAGTATTTAATAGGGCAAGGACTCTATATTGGAAGCATTACTTCCACTAGAACACTAACCTTAACAGGACGTCCAAAATCCTATAAATAGTCTTGATCGAACAAACCCTAAACCTATTTGGACGATCGAACCGCACAGGTACGTGAAGAACATATCTTCTTCTTCTTCTTCTTCTTTTCCTTATGAACGTAATAGCAGTTCATATAAGTTTCTCTTTGCTTCGGTTACATGAAGAACTAATAGTTCTTCATCCTCTTTTCCTCTTACAGGTTGAGGACGCAGCAGCATAAGTGAAGAACAAGGTAACGTTCTTCTAATCTCCTCTGTTCCGATAGGTGAAGAAATTAATAAATGTGTCTTCTTCTGTTCCTGTAGGAGTACAGAACCGAAGAACAAGGGTTCTTCATCAAAGCCATCAGCCAGTAGCTGCCATCTTAAACAGAGCATCGATCATCTTCCCGAAACCTTCACGGTTCAATCTTCAGATTATCATAAGGTAGGTTTTCTCAAGTTACCGTAGCCCAAATGAAATTAATGCAAGATATATATATAAGCATGTCATGCATACGGTATATATATAGTTTCGGTGTGTTTTCTGAAATATTTTGAAAGAGACGCCCCTGTCAAGGACGCTACTTTAAACGACACGACCCTGCCCAGGTCGTCAATTTCATATTTGACGCCCTGCACGCAGGCGTTACTTTCATGGAAATCGCATGTAATTAATAATTGATCCTGTTTAAAAATTCATGAAATATGAGATATCGATTCTAATATCTTGCATGACTCTACCTATAAATTTCTGCTAATTTTCCTGTCATGACCGTGTATCATGTCTCTTGAAATTTTATTCCTGAAATATTGTAAATTCCTTGAATTCACGACCTAGACTAGGTCGTTTGCCATATGTTAACGCCCCAGATCAGGGCGTGAATCTGAAGGGTAACGCCCCTTCCTAGGGCGTTTATCAGTTAAAATCCTGAAATTTATCTATTCTGAAAAATAGAATTAAATAGTAACGCCCCTGTCCAGGGCGCGTTTTTGATAATTCCTGAAATTTATCTTATCCTGTCCAAGATTATAAATAATAAGACGCCTTCTGGTATAGTCATCAAATCATGAAGAAACGCCCCTTCCCAGGGCGCGTTTTAGATAAATTATTGAATTATTGAAATTTCTGCAAAATTGATACATATATAAACGCCCCTCTGTTAGGCGTTAATTACCTGAGAAACGACTTGACCTAAGTCGTTATTTTACTGTAAAACTGATTTTTTCGCTGTTTCTGTTAACCGATGGTTTCATATGTTATATAATATATATATCGGCACTATTCTCCACTCCGTGAGTATAGTCCCACGTTTCATGTTGTTTCATCGATCACACTCAACTCTCATTGACATACAAGCTCTCCATTGGACATTCCGTTCCTTTGGACTAGCGAGTTAGTCATAGAGACCTCCGTAAAACTCCTCGTAGCCTTGGATTCCCTCAAGGCCGACTGAGCTGGTTGTACCCTAAAAACCTATGACACAATTAATACCATGTCAATCTAAAGAAACATGGTATACCGGCCCTTATGATTATACAAAGAGTATATCATAAGAAATTTCTTAATGGGATGATGATATCATGCCATATCATGCCATTCTTGTGAACCTCAATTCTATGATAAGAATGAGGGTATCTTACCTTTGATTTACTGTTCATGTGGACCTCAATTCTATATAAAGAATGTCCATATTGACTTGTCATGGTACCCAAGTTAAAGGAACCATATTCTACCTAGTTTTATCGAAATCGTGATTATTACCGTTATTATCGCCAATCTATGTCCTTTGTCATATTTTGGACTCTATTTATCAAAGTTGTCATACGTGTCTACAAGCTTGATTATTGAAATTCTATGTTGGCTATAAACAAGAGTGGATGTCAAAACACATGATAAATGCCTGCGCATATAGGGCCCGATCTGGTCCTGGGAGGAGCACCCGAAAGTACTTGTGCCCATGGGAGTTAAAATGATAAGGTATCTGGCATTATACCGAGTACTTGACTTGCTTGATTGGACATTCCACACACATCTTGTACTTGAATCGTACTTGACTTGACATGAATTGCGTGGCCCGAAAAAGGGTAATTTACCTGCTTGATACATGATAGCCAAAGTTCTTGACATGACTTGTTAACCGTACTTGCTTGAATATCTTGAATACACTTGTTATCTTGTTGAAAGTTCATGATTAGTTCATCTTATTCTTTGATATTACATTCTCTCTATCTTGTCGTTTTATGCGAGCATGCATAGCTTTATTGCATTCATGAAAAAAGTAATCACTTAAACCCCTTGCTAGTACTTGAGATATAATTTCCTACTGAGCGTTCGCTCATTCCGTTTGTCCTTTGTACTTTTCAGGTAAGTCCGACGACGATGGAAGTCAATCGGATGGGATTGGTCAAGAGTGAAAGTGATAGAGCTGCTCAAGTGTCATCTAGTCTTTTCTATAGTTTTCTTGAGTCAAATATGTATTCTTTTCCTTTTTATTAAACAGAGTATTGGATTTGTAATAGTCTATCCATTATGAAATAAAGGATTGGGTTATCTTGCTATTTTGCGCATCTCTGTCTTGGTGTCGAATACACGACCACTCTGATTGACATGATTGATATAAACTCGTCACGCGTCTCCGGGTATCTTCCGCGCTCGGGGCGTGACAGTTTTTGTGGTATCAGAGCCTAAGGTATTCAATTCCTAGGAAAAACCCAAGTCCAAGGATAAGTTGAACGTTTAACCAAGTGAGATTGGGTAGAACCAAGGGTTAAGAGTCAATGAGTCTTTTAATAAGATCACAGTGATATAATACTAACGTAGCTATCGTAATTGTAGGATAATGGCTGCCGAACGTGCTCAATGGCGCAACATGCAGCGTACCCTTCAAGGGATGACTCAAGTGCTACAACAGGTAGCACAAGGTGGTACTCCACGAGCTGGAAGCTTACACCAAGCCTTTAAGAACATGAATCCCCCGAAGTTTATGGGATCGACCGATCCGACGATGCCGAGCATTGGGTTCGGGAAACCGAACGCATATTCCGTGTCATGCAATGCACGGACCAGGACAAAGTTCTATTAGCTACATTCCAGTTAGAGAAAGATGCTAGATGCTGGTGGGAGTCTATTGAAGCAACCATCGATCCTACTCAAGTAACATGGGAAGAATTTGTGGAATACTTCAATGCTAAATATTTCTCGGACCGAGTCCAAGAAAAGAAGGCTGCAGAATTCGCTGCATTAAAGCAACGATCCTTATCATTAGCAGATTATGAAGCTCAGTTCTCCAGGTTGTCTAGATATGCTAAGCATCTTATTAGCACGGAGAAGATGAAAGCCCGTAGATTTCTTAATGGGCTTAGGCCCCACTATATTACTCAACTGGCGCCTATGGACATCCAAGTTTATTCTGAAATAGTGCGCCGAGCTCAATTACTTGAAGATGCCACGGAACTATCTGATAGGATCCGTGGAAAGGACAAGAAGGAGCAAGTCACAGGTTCGGGTTCTTTCAAACCCAACTTTAAGAAGAGGCCCAATAATGGAGGTTCATCCTCTCAAGATTCCAAGTTCAAGAAATCCAAGCCCTTCTCTATCACCACTACACCTTCTAATACAGTATGCAAGCATTGTGACAAGGCTGGTCACAAGACCGAAGAATGCTGGAGGAAATTAGGTGCTTGTCTCCGTTGTGGAAGCCGTGAGCATCGGATTCCCGAGTGTCCATTAATGAATGACCAAGCCGGTGATGGTAAACGCCCGGTGACGAAGAATGCCCGTCTTCATGCAATCCAAGAGACCGAACCTGAAGAAGAAGGCGGATTAGTGGAAGGTACATTGAAAATTTGTTCCAAAAGTGCTTATGTCTTATTTGATACGGGTGCATCACATTCCTTTATTTCTAAGAAGTTTGCCGACCCGTTACCGTTAGAACCAGAATGGATAAAAATAGTTCTAACTACTCCTCTTGGAAGCGAAAATGATATTACTCATCACTACCAAAACTGTGAGGTAATGGTTCAAGGTAGGAATTTACCTATAGATCTCATATGCCTCGATCTAAAGGAGTATGATGTTATACTGGGAGCGGATTGGTTATCCAAATACCAGGCAACGGTTGATTGCCGCAATAGCCAAATTGCTTTCAAAGGTTTTCCAGAATTAGTCTTTACTCGCCCCAAGAGTCGGAGCAAATCCCCTCTTATTTCGGCTCTTCGAGCAAGCAAGCTCGTCAGGAAAGGATGTGTATCTTTCCTTGCTTTTGTCACAGTTAAGGAAACGAAGGACACTAAGATAGAAGACATTCAGGTAGTGCAAGAATTTCCAGACGTATTTTCGGAAGATTTGCCGGGATTACCCCCTCAAAGAGAAGTGGCCTTCACCATTGACTTAGTCCCTGGTGCTGGTCCTGTTTCAAAGGCACCCTATAGAATGTCCCCTGCGGAACTCAAAGAGTTGAAGGAGCAGTTGATGGAACTAATTCGAAAGGGGTTTATTAGACCAAGTACTTCCCCGTGGGGAGCACCGGTATTATTTGTGAAGAAGAAGGACGGATCCATGAGATTGTGCATCGACTATCGACAGTTGAATCATCTCACTATCAAGAACAAGTATCCACTGCCGAGAATCGACGAGTTATTTGATCAGATTTCAGGATCCAAATATTTCTCCAAGATTGATCTCAGGTCGGGATATCATCAGTTAAGAATCAAGGATGATGACATTCATAAGACTGCATTCAGAAGCAGGTATGGCCATTACGAATTTGTTGTTATGCCTTTTGGACTAACAAATGCTCCTGCTGCCTTTATGCAGTTAATGAATAGCATATTCAGGCCGTATCTAGATCAATTTGTGGTGGTTTTCATTGATGATATATTGATATATTCCAAAACTAAGGAAGAACATGAAGAGCATTTGAGGATTGCATCGCAAATCTTGAGGACAAATCAACTATATGCTAAGCTCAGCAAATGCGAGTTCTGGCTTGAAAAAGTGGCTTTTCTCGGACATGTCATATCAAAGGACGGATTATCTGTAGATCCGTCAAAAGTTGAAGCTGTGAAAAATTGGGAAAGACCCACTAATGCAAGCGAGATCAGAAGTTTCTTAGGTCTTGCAGGCTATTATCGGCGATTCATCAAAGATTTCTCTAAGATCGCCGTACCACTTACAAGATTAACTCGTAAGGAGATCCGATATGAATGGAGTGAGGAATGTGAAAGAAGTTTCCAAACTCTCAAGGATCATCTCACTACAGCTCCGGTGTTAGCTCTACCAATAGAAGGAGAAAAATTCGAGGTCTACACAGATGCTTCTGGCATTGGCCTCGGATGTGTCCTAATGCAACAAGGAAAGGTCATAGCATACTCTTCACGTCAACTGAAGAAGCATGAGGAGAATTACCCCGTCCATGACTTAGAACTGGCCGCGGTGGTATTTGCCCTAAAGATATGGAGACACTACTTATATGGAGTGCAGTTTACTGTATACTCCGATCACAAAAGTCTCAAATATCTATTTTCACAAAAGGAGCTAAACATGAGACAAAGACGCTGGCTAGAATATCTCAAGGACTTCGACTTCAATATACAATACCATCCCGGAAAGGGTAATTATGTTGCTGATGCCCTTAGTCGAAAGCCGAGAGCAATGATAGCCAATTGTATGATACAGGAATGGAGGTTGCTAGAACAATTCTCCGAGTTCAATATAAGCTTGGACAAGGAAGCCAAATTTGTCACATTATCTCATGTAAGCATACAGTCAGATTTATTATCTGAGATACAAGCGCTTCAGGATGATGATCCTATGTTAGTGGAAATCAAAGGCAGATTAGAAGGACAATCTGATTTTCAACTAACTTCTGATGGAAGATTATTATTCAAAGGTAGAACTTGTATACCCGATTGTACGGAATTAAAGAAGAAGATCTTAGATGAAGCTCACAGATCAAGGTACACTATTCATCCAGGATCAACCAAAATGTACCAAGATGTAAAGAGGAACTTTTGGTGGCCTAATATGAAAAGAGAAATAGCAGACTATGTATCTCGCTGTCTCACATGCCAACAGGTCAAGGCAGAACACCAAAAGCCTGCTGGAAAACTACATCCTCTAGATATTCCTAAGTGGAAGTGGGAGGACATTGGTATGGATTTCATCATGGGTTTATCCAAATCAAAAGGAGGACATGATGGAATATGGGTTATTATTGATCGATTGACTAAATCGGCGCATTTCTTGCCAATCAAGAGTCGATGGTCAATTGATGTCTTAGCTGCATTATATATCCAAGAGATAGTCAGGATACACGGAATTCCTGTCTCAATCGTGTCTGACAGAGATCCCCGTTTTACTTCTCATTTTTAGAAGGGACTACAACATTCGTTGGGAACAAGGCTCAACTTTAGTACTGCTTTTCATCCTCAAACGGATGGTCAGACCGAGAGAACTAACCAAGTTGTTGAGGATATGCTAAGAGCTTGCATCATTGACTTTGGTGGAAGCTGGCATGAATATTTGCCACTTGTGGAATTTGCATATAATAATAGCTACCAAGATAGTATCCAAATGGCACCTTTCGAAGCTTTATATGGAAGAAGTTGCCGATCACCCTTATGCTGGAACGAAGTTGGAGAGAAACAACTATTAGGTCCAGACATGGTAAGGGATACAACTGAGAAGATACAAGTAATCAGAGAAAGATTGCAAGTTGCTCAGACCAGGTAAAAGGCTTATGCTGACACAAGAAGAAGAGATCTTGAATTCCAGGTTGGAGATCATGTATTTCTTAAAATATCGCCTGGACGTGGCATACGAAGATTTGGTGTTAAGGGCAAGCTTACGCCAAGATTCATCGGACCATTTGAGGTACTCGAAAGAGTTGGCGAGGTTGCTTATCGCATCGCGTTGCCTCCTCAATTGTCCGACGTGCATAATGTGTTTCACATATCTATGTTGAAGAAGTATGTGCACGATCCATCTCATATTATTGAACATGGAGATCTGGTGATCCAGAAAGATCTCACCTATGAACAGAAGCCTATGAAGATCTTAGATCGAGAAATACGAGCTCTAAGGAATAAGGTTATTCCCATGCTCAAGGTGCAATGGAATAAGAATCCTGAACACGAAGCGACATGGGAGACCGAGGAATCTATGAAGAAACGATTTCCCGAGTTGTTCTAAGAGGTATATACTCTACACTCTCCGCGTGTATACATGATATGCAATTGAATTTGGGGACCAAATTCTTTTAAAGTGGGGGAGGGTGTAGCAACCCTGATAAAATATTAATAACAATAAAGATTTTAAAATAAATCAAATAAATAGATAAATAAAACAATATAAAATAACGCCTCTGATAAAGGCGCTATTTAAATTATAAACGCCTCTAGCAAAGGCGTGATTCAAGAAGGGACGCCCTGACGTCACGGCGTCAAATTCTAAACGCCAAAAATGGTAAGGCCAAGAAACGCCCCTATCTTGGGCGTGTTTTAAAACAAGGAACGCCCTTACACAAGGCGCTTCTTAATAAACGACCTGAACAAGGTCGTCAATTCAGGAATCGACGCCCTGACCTAAGTCGTTAATTCCATTCGAATTCCGTTCAACACGAGAGCTTATCCAGGGAAGGATTATGTTAATCCAGTAAGTATTTAATAGGGCAAGGACTCTATATTGGAAGCATTACTTCCACTAGAACACTAACCTTAACAGGACGTCCAAAATCCTATAAATAGTCTTGATCGAACAAACCCTAAACCTATTTGGACGATCGAACCGCACAGGTACGTGAAGAACATATCTTCTTCTTCTTCTTCTTTTCCTTATGAACGTAATAGCAGTTCATATAAGTTTCTCTTTGCTTCGGTTACATGAAGAACTAATAGTTCTTCATCCTCTTTTCCTCTTACAGGTTGAGGACGCAGCAGCATAAGTGAAGAACAAGGTAACGTTCTTCTAATCTCCTCTGTTCCGATAGGTGAAGAAATTAATAAATGTTTCTTCTTCTGTTCCTGTAGGAGTACAGAACCGAAGAACAAGGGTTCTTCATCAAAGCCATCAGCCAGTAGCTGCCATCTTAAACAGAGCATCGATCCTCTTCCCGAAACCTTCACGGTTCAATCTTCAGATTTTCATAAGGTAGGTTTTCTCAAGTTACCGTAGCCCAAATGAAATTAATGCAAGATATATATATAAGCATGTCATGCATACGGTATATATATAGTTTCGGTGTGTTTTCTGAAATATTTTGAAAGAGACGCCCCTGTCAAGGACGCTACTTTAAACGACACGACCCTGCCCAGGTCGTCAATTTCATATTTGACGCCCTGCACGCAGGCGTTACTTTCATGGAAATCGCATGTAATTAATAATTGATCCTGTTTAAAAATTCATTAAATATGAGATATCGATTCTAATATCTTGCATGACTCTACCTATAAATTTCTGCTAATTTTCCTGTCATGACCGTGTATCATGTCTCTTGAAATTTTATTCCTGAAATATTGTAAATTCCTTGAATTCACGACCTAGACTAGGTCGTTTGCCATATGTTAACGCCCCAGATCAGGGCGTGAATCTGAAGGGTAACGCCCCTTCCTAGGGCGTTTATCAGTTAAAATCCTGAAATTTATCTATTCTGAAAAATAGAATTAAATAGTAACGCCCCTGTCCAGGGCGCGTTTTTGATAATTCCTGAAATTTATCTTATCCTGTCCAAGATTATAAATAATAAGACGCCTTCTGGTATAGTCGTCAAATCATGAAGAAACGCCCCTTCCCAGGGCGCGTTTTAGATAAATTATTGAATTATTGAAATTTCTGCAAAATTGATACATATATAAACGCCCCTCTGTTAGGCGTTAATTACCTGAGAAACGACTTGACCTAAGTCGTTATTTTACTGTAAAACTGATTTTTCGCTGTTTCTGTTAACCGATGGTTTCATATGTTATATAATATATATATCGGCACTATTCTCCACTCCGTGAGTATAGTCCCACGTTTCATGTTGTTTCATCGATCACACTCAACTCTCATTGACATACAAGCTCTCCATTGGACATTCCGTTCCTTTGGACTAGCGAGTTAGTCATAGAGACCTCCGTAAGACTCCTCGTAGCCTTGGATTCCCTCAAGGCCGACTGAGCTGGTTGTACCCTAAAAACCTATGACACAATTAATACCATGTCAATCTAAAGAAACATGGTATACCGGCCCTTATGATTATACAAAGAGTATATCATAAGAAATTTCTTAATGGGATGATGATATCATGCCATATCATGCCATTCTTGTGAACCTCAATTCTATGATAAGAATGAGGGTATCTTACCTTTGATTTACTGTTCATGTGGACCTCAATTCTATATAAAGAATGTCCATATTGACTTGTCATGGTACCCAAGTTAAAGGAACCATATTCTACCTAGTTTTATCGAAATCGTGATTATTACCGTTATTATCGCCAATCTATGTCCTTTGTCATATTTTGGACTCTATTTATCAAAGTTGTCATACGTGTCTACAAGCTTGATTATTGAAATTCTATGTTGGCTATAAACAAGAGTGGATGTCAAAACACATGATAAATGCCTGCGCATATAGGGCCCGATCTGGTCCTGGGAGGAGCACCCGAAAGTACTTGTGCCCATGGGAGTTAAAATGATAAGGTATCTGGCATTATACCGAGTACTTGACTTGCTTGATTGGACATTCCACACACATCTTGTACTTGAATCGTACTTGACTTGACATGAATTGCGTGGCCCGAAAAAGGGTAATTTACCTGCTTGATACATGATAGCCAAAGTTCTTGACATGACTTGTTAACCGTACTTGCTTGAATATCTTGAATACACTTGTTATCTTGTTGAAAGTTCATGATTAGTTCATCTTATTCTTTGATATTACATTCTCTCTATCTTGTCGTTTTATGCGAGCATGCATAGCTTTATTGCATTCATGAAAAAAGTAATCACTTAAACCCCTTGCTAGTACTTGAGATATAATTTCCTACTGAGCGTTCGCTCATTCCGTTTGTTCCTTTGTACTTTTCAGATAAGTCCGACGATGATGGAAGTCAATCGGATGGGGTTGGTCAAGAGTGAAAGTGATAGAGCTGCTCAAGTGTCATCTAGTCTTTTCTATAGTTTTCTTGAGTCAAATATGTATTCTTTTCCTTTTTATTAAACAGAGTATTGGATTTGTAATAGTCTATCCATTATGAAATAAAGGATTGGGTTATCTTGCTATTTTGCGCATCTCTATCTTGGTGTCGAATACACGACCACTCTGATTGACATGAATGATATAAACTCGTCACGCGTCTCCGGGTATCTTCCGCGCTCGGGGCATGACACTCGGACATATGATACCAAGTGAAGTATTGGTCCATTGTAGCTTCCCAATCTAAATATTCTCTAGGAGAGGTTCCATCAAAGGTGGGAAGTGGGAAAGGGACCATCCTATCGTCCGTCCTTGGGGCGGGCCTATTTTCTCCAAGTTGGTTGAGTCGGCCCGATATGTTATCAAGCCGCTCATTGGCATAGGTCAAGGCTTTCATGAAGTAGTTGACATGGCCAGGGAAGTTATGGGTGTTAGTGGTAGGCATCTCTTGGTGGCTTGGACTTATGGAGTGGGCTGATTGGTAAGGTCGATATGAGGTGGCCATACTAGGGGACAAGAGTGATGCACTTGAAGACTCTAAATGCATAGACATGCCCTAGGACCAACTTGAGAGAGACAAGTTGTGAACTTGCTCTGATACCACTTGATGTAACACCACCTATGGACCTATTTTGCAAGCATTCAAGTTTGAGCAGCGGACTCACACTAGCGAGCTCACCCGTATGGCGCACACTAGTGTCCGATGGCGACTAGGCGATGTTGGAGAGGGTCCGAGGCGGGACCTTGAGGCTCCAATGGTTGGCTAGCTTGGGGAGAACGCCAAATGGGTCTAGGATGCCAAAATCATGGGCGGCCAACACACCAAGGGTGTGGGTTAAGTGGATGCTCTCACAACTCGCCCGCGGTGGTCACTCAATTTGGGTAGCAATTTAAAATCGGACACTCTCTTACCGCCGACGGAGTAACTATAGCAACACTAAGCTAAGCAAGTCCATTACAGCAATGAGAGATGTTCAGGAGCTCACCTATCCGGCGTGAAGACGCCGACTCCGGCCGGAGACGGGGGCGAGCGGGGAGTCGAGGGTATGCACCCGCACGCCGCGTCGATGTCGCTTCAACCTGAAATGGAAAGATTACACCACTACACCTCTCGCAGGAGGGGTGATCTTGGGGTGGGGATTAATCTTATTACATCCAATACTACCTCCACGCAGGGAGGGGCCTTCAGCCGGCCAAGCGGGGTGGGGACTTATGCTAAGGAAACCCGATTTGCCGATCCCCGCCGGTTCTGCCAACCTTCAGAATTGTTGGACAGGGGGCCGGTGATGTCACTGCCTCAAATTCCACAGAGCTCAGATCTTGACGAAACCTGCGCCAAAAGTTTCTCAACTGACAGAGGATGATGCATGAATTTTTTGGGAAGCTCTGGACCTCGGGGCTGATCGGACCGGCGACTGGAGCAGGACAGCAACACTCTGCTTTGCACTGATGCAGAACTGATGTAGTGGATTGCAGAAGGCGTTGCGGTCGCTCCCGAACTTCAAATTGAACGAAACTGGCGGTGACGTGATCGTGGTCGGAGTAGCTTCGAGCAGAAGTTGATGGGGCCACAATCCGAGGTCGGAGATGAGAATGGTGGCCAGATAAATGAAGACAGGTCAAACCTAAGTCCACTGGTGGCAGACTGCACACTCTGACGAAATAATTCAGAACAAATAGCTCGGGCAGGCGATTGGCATCGTTCTTTCTGCTACTGATGGAGGACTAGACGAAGAAGAATTTTTTAGAAGGAAGTATGCTCGAATTCCTCCAAGGTTGACCGCAGAACAGCTTCCAAGATCGCTCTGGTCTTCAGTCTGGGACAGATTGCGCAGTCGTTGAAGATGACGCTCCTCCGGACAGCTCCAAACTCGGAAGCCGGCGAGACCACCACCGTTGGAAAGCTATCTCGATGACGATTCCAGCAATGTAGGCTTTGCCATCTGAATCTTTGAAAGACAGTCGTGGCTACCTCTGCAATTCGCTGCAACTCTGCTGCCTGAAACAGAGGCTGAATGAGAAGAAGATGAGGGGGTGGGGAAGGGGATGGCCAAGAGAGTAAGAGGTTGAGGGTGAACTTGGCTGGTATGGGGAAGGGGGGCTGCGACTTTGGGTGATTTGGGAGGTGGGGAGATGGAAGGGCACTACCCTAGGGAGAGGGAAATTTGAATTTGGGCTTAGGGAAGAGCCCCTTCAACCTTGGGGAGAGGAAGGGGTGCTTAGGAAGTGGTGTTGGGTAGTTGGGGGTTGGGAGGTGGGGTGTGGATTGGAGGATGCCACCTTGGGTTGGGGGGGAGTTAAATGGGTGTATGGGGAAGGGGAGAGGTCTTAATGAGGGTTGAATGGGGAGGAGAGAGAAAATTCTGAAAATTGGGGTGGAGGGAGAGAGAGAGAGAGGGGGGGGACCCCTTAGAGAGAGAGAGAGAGAGATCTAGTGGGATTTGGAATTGGATTTCAATTTTCATTCAATTGTTCATTACTTCAAAATGAGGGGAATGGGGTCCTATATATAGGCAACCCACATTTCTACAAAAGTCCCTGACATTTGACTCAATGACAAATAACCGAAGGGATAGGGGTGCCCTTGGGCCAAGCCCAATGAATTGGGCCCACTAGCCTAACAAACCAACCTAATGACACAATACTTAGGAAAATGACTCACTAACCTAGGTACATGACTCAAATAAAGGGAAAATTACATGATATTGACTCAAATAAAATGTGAAGATTACATGACTAGACTCAAAAATACATGACTAACATAATGGCGCTTGTCGACGAACAATCCGAGTCCGGAGAAAATGTGGAGGGGCAAGGGATGCCCTCATCACCATCTCTGCCAACCGAGTTCGTAAATTCGCTATCATTGTATCACGGATATCCTGTAGCCATACGAGTCAGCATTTCCACCAGAAAACTAAAACGGGAGAAAGAAGAAAAGAGAAAAAGGGGAAACCTACCTCCACAAGTCCCCGGGGTTGGAACCGCTCTGCGTACTTTGTCCTATATAGATGCAAGTAGTCCTCGCTATCCCGCGCCTGCGATTCTACAATAGTGCCACCCCGTTGCCAGTCTTCGTACTATTCGGGGAATCGCACGCGCCAGTCAATGCAAGTCGCCGGTCCTCGCGTCTCTCTCCCAACGCGAGGTGGCGTAGCTGAATCCACCCATTCTTGAGCCAGTCCCACGGACCTCATAACCAATCGTAGCCGAAGCGGCTCGATTTCATTCAGGCAGTGCATCCACAATTCCCGTCCGAACCGGACACGACTTGCTAGAACCCACGGCTGGTCGACATCGACCATGTCTGAGTAGGGTCTCTAGTTTACCATCGCTGTAGGGAACTCCTGTAGCTCCCGCCTTAGCACCATCAGTTAGTAGGTTAGGGGTGCCGCACTCATGATGGGTTCCCACCGCCTGGCTAGCGGCACCATCGCGGGTCGCCAATGCCGAGCTCTCCCCATGGGGAGGTAATAATAGCTCCACAGCTGCTCGGCGTAGGTCATCAGTACCTTGCAAAAAAAAACACACCAAAAAATACAAAACAAGCAAAACCAAAAATACATGAATGAATGGTGTAAAACCACTCACAGCCATCTCACGATCCGCTTCTTGGAACAGGCCTGCAAACAAGTGTGCCAGCATGGCGGCTCCCCAGGCATAGTACCCTACTCTTTCAAGGTTTGATAGCAGCTCCAAGAAGCGACATTGGATACCATCCCCTTTCGAGCTCAGTACCAATCTCCCCAAAAGGAAGAGGAGAAATCTCCTCAAATCTATGTTGCATCTTTCCCAGTTGCCGAAATCTGTGCAGTACACGGCACGGCATCCTATTTCCATCCTTTCCATGAACTCTTCTGAGGATTCATCGTCCCGCCGATGAGTGTCATTGAGCCCTAATGCATCCATGAGGGACGCCCTAGCTACCGACCTATTTTTCTGACCATCTAGGTCCAAACCCAGTAACTTCTGGGCACCTTCTCGGTAATCCGCATAAGTTACCCCGGTCACTGCCTCGCCCTCCACCTTCAGGCTTATGATCCGGACCACGTCCTCCAAGCTGGGCACCATGTGCCCCCAGGGCATCAGGAATGCCCGACTCACTGGGTCCCATCTCTCACACAAGGCTTGGATCAGGACCAGGTCGAGCTGGATCGGCTCGATCCGAAGAAAGGTGCCAAAACCCATCACGTCTAGCCTGGCCTTCTGAAAATCTGGGAGACCTCGGTATACTGCCACTACCAACTCCCATGAGATCTGTGATTTCATCACACACTACGCATGCAGGGAATGGAGAGGAGGTTTGGTCAGAAAGAAAGGAAGAAAAAAGAATGGAAAAAAGGGCAGGAAAACTTGGCTTACGAGTTGTGATTGGGCCCTTTCGCTGAAGTACCCTTCGAGGTCTGAAAGCCTCCTGAAACTACTACCACTGGATCTGCTTCTCTTCGAGGAGTGGGAAGATTCGCCCTCCATCCAACTCTCAGAATTTTGAACTCCTCCTCTCCCGTGAGAACTTGTGCTCCTCGAGTTGGCTCTCGATATACCTGGGAGGATAAAAGGGACAACAATTTATAGAAATGGAAGGAGTGTGGGCCAAGATTGCCTCCATCACCTTTTAATGATAGCCCTCGCGATAAGGCACCTGCCATGCTATCCCGTGTGTCACTTCACCGCTCGCACAGGGTGATTGATTGGACGAAGAATATGACGAATAGCACCCTATGTTGTCTAGGGATACCCTATCATGTTTTGAAGGACGTCCGTAAAATTTGACACAACATCCGGGAAAAGGGACTAGGGCCATCATTATTGACTTCGACGGCAGATTCCTGTGGAAAATGGTCACAACAAGACGCGATTCTCCACTCGGGGCGGAGTCTCGGCAAACCCATCACATGGGAACAGTGCAAAGGAGGAGAAGTGTAGGGAAGAAGGAACGCACAAGAGAACAAACAAGCAGCAGAAAATCAAATCATTCCCTTCATAATTCTACATGAGCTGTCAAAAACATCATAAACATAAGGAGGAGGCGAGTCCACCAGCTCGTCGATCCTCACCATCACTCATCTCTCTGGGCGCTCCCCTCCTCTCCCCTGAGGTGCGGGTCCCTCAGAAGCCTCTGGGATCCTCGTGCAGCAGCACCTGCCTCGCCTCTTGGCGCCTGCTCCGCAGCAGTGACTCGCTGCTCCTCCCCTAGCGTGGCGAAGAAGCCACTAGCGGCAAAACGACCAGACTGGCGGAGTCGCTCCACGAACTCTCGCGCTCTCTCGTAGTGCATCTCCATCCCTCCTAGCCTCTGCACGACGGCCTGAAGGCCCAGCTGGAGCTCCCTCACTTGGGCCTCCAAGGCCCTCCTCTCGGTCTGATCCCACTGTCGCTCGGACCTTCTCTCGGCTTTCTCTCTCTCTGCCTCTCTCCTCATCATCTGCAGAAGAACCCTTAACTCCAGGATCTCTGGAGAAGGTCTCTCCTCACCACGATGCCGCAGCTCCGCTACAGTCGCCACCCAGGCATCACGCTCCTCTTCCGCCCAGGTTGCGCGGGCCACCGCACCGGCAAGTTGTTCCCGGAGGGAAGCAATCTCGAGAAAAGGGGCCTAGGAACTGGAAGATGCGCCACCAATCATCCCCGCCGTCGCTGTCTACTGGGCACGCTGTAACAAAATAAACAACGGCCATCAATGAAACTCCAAAATCTGAAGATAAAAGTGCGGCACGTAACTTACCAGGAGCGACAGCTCATGTTGAGCGACGGCCAGCTGCCGCCTAGCCTCTGACAGTTGGGCGCGTGAGCCGCCGATGCCACTCGTGTCCCCAGCTTGGGGAAGCCCCGCATAACTCTCTCTCTGCCGCCGCAGGAAGTCGGCGCTGTCCTGCACCAATACACTCCCTTGTTGTCCAGGGAGACGTACGTGCCAGTCCTCGAGCCTCGCCTTGCCGCGACTCTCCCTCCTAACGCGGCTCGGCTCGTCCGCACTCGCCCACTCATCGGTCAGGCCCAGGGTCCTCGCCATATCCTGCACCAAGGAAGGAGGACCTCGCATCATAACAAAGAACGCGTCCCCTTTCTAGGACGCGTCCATCACTTGAGTGCAACACTCGCCGAACCCTTTCCCCCTCGCACGCCTTGCTTCAAAACTCAAAATGGATCAAAGAGGAAGAGATTGGAGGACCTACCAGACCGTGTTCACCTCCCTCCGTGACATCGGGCCCCTCGGGTCCCTCGGGGGCCCGAAGCGGCCCTTCCTCCTCCATAGACGCCGTTCCGTGCTCTGGCGCGTCCCTCCTTGGGCGAGGGGTCCCGCGTCCCTCTCCACCTTCACCATGGTCGGGCCCACCGAACTCCATCGATCAAAAGAGGAGGAAGACGAAAAAGGGGGCAAGCGAGTTTCGGCGGAAGGCGGGCTCGTTTGCGGGTAAGGCACGGGAGAAGAAAGGCCACCCGACGCTTTAAATTTGAATTCAAGGATTAAGACGCGTCCTCGCGCCTGGACGCGCCAAAAAAGGGAGAAAGGAACAGAATCCCCCCGTGCAAAGTGTAGTTCCCTTCTGTCCAGGGCAAAAGTCTCGTGAAGCGTAAACAACGTGGTGCAAAAGAAAGTGCGGGCAAGAAAAGGGCACGCCACACGAAATCCATTTCATATAATAGTCAAAGTACATCATACAGTGAGAAGGGTGACGTGTACAAGCAACTCTCTAACTCTCGCTGCCACCCTTGTGGTCATCTCTCTCCTCCCTCCTCTGCCGGGGATCCCTAGGGGGCCTCTACGAACCCTGAGAAGCCGTGCTCGCCTCGCCCTGCGATGGCACTCCAGCCTCGAAGGCGCGACGACGCTCCTCGGCCGAAGAAACCAGATAGCTGCCCATGGAAAAAGAACCAGACTGACGAAGTCGCGCCCCGTGTTCCTTCGCCCTCTGGTACCGCTCCTCGCTCTCCCGAAGCCTCCCCTCCGCCGTGCCGAGACTCAATCGGAGCTCCAGCAGCTGGGCCTCCAGAGCCCTCCTCTCGGTCTGATCCCGCTGTCGCTCCTCCCTCTCTCTCTCCCTTTCCTCTCTCTCTCTCACCGCCTCCCTCCTCGACAGCTCGAGGGTGATCCGCAGATCCAGCACGTCACGAGGGAGCTCCTCAGCCTCCCGTCGACGCTCCTCCTCCAGCTCCACAATCCGGGCGTCACACTCCGCCACCCGAGCGTCGCGCTCCTGCTCGGCACGAACAGCACGCGCCAGGGCCTCTCGGATCTCGGCCATCTGTCAAAGCACGCATGCACCGTAAGAGAACAGTGATAGAAGGAGAGCAGTCAGAAGGAGAGTCGAGGTCAGGCAAACACTCACTCGAGCCTCGCGGTCACGCTCGGCCTCCTTAGCGCGAGCCACCGCATATGCCAGCTGCTCCTGGAGGGCAGAAATCTCCGGAGGAGGGCCCCGCGAACTGGAACCCGCTCCACCAGCCATCTCGGCTGCCGCTGTCTGGTGGGCCCACTGAAACATGGGGCAAACGTCAGTCAAAGGCTAAGCATCAAAAATCCAGGTCACAAAAAAAATGCATTGCATAAACTCACCAGGATCTCCAACTCCTGTCGGATGGCCACCAACTGCCGCCTAGCGTCCGCCAACTGAGCCCGCAGGTCGGCGATCATGTTGTCACGAGCATCCTGCATTGCACATAAGTTAGTGCCACATGCATATACATATAGAAGGGTGAAGCATTTTCATTTCACTTACCCCTGCCATACCACCAAGGAAGAGGCGGTCCCCGTATGTAGCCCGGTACCGTCTCAGGTAATCAATACTGTCCTGTACATGGACACCACTGGGACCCCGCCCTGCTGCCAGTCCTGGTACTGTGCTGGGAAGCGCGTACGCCAGTCCACAATCTTCGCCTTCCCCTTGGTCTTTCGCCCGATGCGGGCCGGCTCATCTACATCAACCCACTCCTGGGCTAGCCCCAATGTCCTCATAACCAGCCTCAGCCGAAGCGGCTCGATCTCGTTCAGGCAATGGACCCACACGTCCCACTTGAAATGAGGAAGACCCGCTACAACCCAAGGCTGGCCAGCGTCGCCCATGCCCAGGTAGGGTCTCCACACCACCTGCATCACCATACATACATCATGTTAGTTACCATTCAGTCACATGCATAAACACAAAAAAATCATACGCATCATACCATGGCCTCGGGATACTTGCTCAGCTCCCGACGAAGTGACGCCAGCTGGTAGCAATGTGGTGCCGCTACCACGACCGGCCTCCACTGTCGCGCTAGAGGAACGGCTCTCCTCTTCCCCTGCCTGGCCCTCCCCATCGGGAAGTAGTAAGAACTCCACACCTGCATCCATCATACATCATTAGCACGAGTAATTGCACATTTAACTACGGTAAAATGTATAAATAAATTATGTACCTAGAGAAAAGGTGCGAAGCCGCTGACTGCCATCTCCCTCTCTGAAGTCTGGGAGAGATCAGTAATCAAATGGGCAAGCAGAGCCGCTCCCCATGCGTAGTGCCTCACTCTGTCAAGGTCCGCCAGGATCCCGAGGAAGCGGCAGTGGATGCCATCCCCCTTCGTCCCCAGCAGAAGGCGGCCCAAGAAGAAGAAAAGAAACCTCCGGAGGTCTAGGTCCACCAGCTCCCGCTCGCTCGGGTCCTGGGTGAAAGCTACACGGGCATCTCCCTCCAGTCGTGCCAGAAACTCCGCTCCAGTCTCGCTAACCCGCTGGCGCGGGTCGACGAATCCGAGCGCCTCCATAATCTCCACTCGGCCGACTACCCTGCTGTCCCTGTCCGTCACGCTCGTCTCTAACCACAGCAGGTCCAGGGCACTGTCTCGGTAGTCGGGGTAGGTGACCCCGCTCACCGCCTCTCCGTCAACCCGTAGCCCGGTGATCCGAGCCACGTCCTCGAGTGTCGGCACCATGTGCCCCCAGGGCATCAGAAACGCCCGGCTCGGTGCGTGCCACCGCTCCCTCGATGCCTGGATAAGAGGAAGGTCGAGCCGAAAGGGCTCGATCCTAAGGAAAGCTCCGAAGCCCATGGCGTCCACACGCGCCCTCTGAAAGTCTGGCAGCCCACGGTATGCCGCCACCACTAGGGACCAGCTGATCCGGCCCTTCATCACGCCCTGCACACCACAAAATCAACAAAGAACACATCAACATTATGAATAGTAATAAACAATAACACTGTATATACTACTTATTTATTTTATTTTATTTTATTTTTAAAAAATATTTATGTTTTTTTTGAGGCGTCCAACACCTTGGACGCCTCCTTTACATTTTCTTTATTTTAATTTTAGAAAAACCCAAAAACCAAAACCAAAATAAATAAAAAAAATATATATATTATCATGGAGGCGTCCCCAGACCTAGACGCCTCCTTATTTTTAATTCTATTTTTATTATTTACGTAAATAAATAAATAAAAAAAGAAAAAAAAGAAAATATGGAGGCGTCCAGGCCCCTGGACGCCTCCTTCCCTCACCCCCGGCGTTCTCCACACAGCCTCTCGTCCGCCCTTTTAGCCCAGTGAACCAATAGAATGGAAGTCTAAAGAGCTTACCGGGTCGTGATCGTCCTCTCCCGCGTCGCCAGCATCCATTGCAGCCTCCACGGCCAAAGGAGGAGCCTCCTCCTCCACGGCAATCTCCTCCGCCGCAGCAGCCTCCTCGGCATCATCCCTCAGCCTCCTCGGACGACGAGCCCGTCATTTCCGCTTCTCTCCACCCTGGCTCGGGCCTCCCTGCTCCATTGGGACTAAGAATGGGTCATCTGGAGTGGCTGGACGGTCAGGATGAACAGTGTAAGTGAGTAGGGGGGGAGCCCCCCCCCCTATATATAGATTTTCCTTTCATTGGGGCGTCCAGGCGCCTGGACGCCCCCATAATTTTTATTTTTTTCAAAAATTCAAAAAAGTAGGGGCGTCCAGGCGCCTGGACGCCCCCAAAAATAAAAAAAATAAAATTTTTAAAAATCAAAATTAGGGGCGTCCAGGACCCTGGACGCCCCCAAAAAATAAAATGCCAAAAAATAAAAAATAAAAAAATTAGGGGCGTCCAGAACCCTGGACGCCCCCATGATAAAAAAATTTTCAAAAAAAATATATATGTATATATATATATATAAAGCATCTTAAACAAGTGTATATATAATCAAACCAAAATAAAAATACAAGAAAAATGAAAACCAAAAATAATAATTAAGGGGACAAGGGTCCAAAACATCCAAATGCCAGATTTTATTCCATCAGAAAAGTAGAATGAGCTACATCAGGGGTTTAGGCGCCTTTGGCCTTAACTTCCCCAGTTCGGTTACATAAGCCCTCCACAGCTCGCATTCTTCCCCCACATGCGCTAAGGCCTTTCCCGTAACACTTGTCTTCCAGGGTGCTTTGACGGCCTCCGCTTCCTTCGCATCCGCTTCAGTACCCAACTCTCTCTTCTTCAAAGGAACGATGCCAGTCGGTAGTGGGAACGAATGGCGTGGAATGCCGACCTGGAGGCAGCATCGATGCGCGTTATAAAGGATGAACTCGGTCGCGCCGATCAGTTGAAGATCAACTTCGGGAGAAGGCCTCATGAGGAGATCAAGCGAAAGCAAACATGCCGGTGCGCAAGTGAAGAAGCCTTGTGTCACGGTGCGGAAGTGAGACCGCCAGTCTTCACGTTTCTTCAGCCACGGAACGCGGTTCACTACAGTACCACCGAAGCCTAACACGTCGGCTATGTGATGAAGAGGGCTTTGTTGGAAGAGCTTCGAAGCGGTTGGCATTCCCTCACGGTGATCAAACTTGAAATGCAAATCCAGCCAGCAACTCAGGACAAGTGCGCAACCAAAAGGAGGCTTACCCATGCTCGAGGCAGTAAGGCCACTATACAGGTAGACAAGGACGGCGGGTCCCACCCTCTTTCCACTCTAGATTCCGCGAATGGCACTTAGTTGATCCTCCTCCACTATGTTGTCGGTATGAGGAAACAAGAGAGCACCCGCCAGACAGATAGTGAACCCCTTCATGATTCCTTCTAAGTAGTCATCGTCTGGTGCCCCCCTCAGGGCGTCCATGACCCACTCCGCGAGCTTTTGCAAATCAATCCCCTTTTGATTGCGCACCTTCCTGGCCGCGTTGGGAGGCATGAAGCTTCCAAGGACGCTTTCGGAAGTCCCCCGTGTCAACATCCGCATAGCCTTCACCTTCCCGTCACTCTTGAATTTCTTCAATCCGAGCAGAAGTTCCACCTCCTCGAGGAGGATGGTCACCTCGAAGGTCGGGAAGATAAAAGTGTGGGTCTGGGGATGCCAGATCTCCACTAGTGCGCCCATAGCCGCCCAGTCCATACGAATCTTCTCGTAGTGTTTGGCGTGAATAAGGAGCCCCTACAGATGCCACTTCGAGAGTATGGCCCTCATGCCGATGGAGATGTTGGAAGTTAGCTTTGAAAGCCATGGCAGTTTGGAAAACTTCCTCGGGCCTGGGAAGAGTGGATATGGCTGGAAGAGAAAAGAAAGAAGAAGAAATGAAGGAAGTAAGAAGAAGGCTCACGTGGAGAAATTTGAAAAGAATCAGCTTACCATATGCGACATGATCGTCCCACTCAGATGACCCTCGAGGTCGGAGAGTTGCCTGATCTCGCCGCTAGGCCTGCTCCTCTTCATAACGTGGGAAGACTCTCCTTCCATCCAGAGATCTCTAGATCCCCCTCTCCTTCCTCTCCTGAGCTTCCAAAACCCACCTTGGTGCATTTGAATGAACTAGCCTAAGGGGAGTTCTTATAGGAAGGAAAGATCGCTACAGGATAAAACATGTCACATCAGTGGTCATTGTCAAGATTTTGTCTGGATCTCCTTTGTACTGTGCTGCGATTCTGCTATGATTCTGCTACTTTCTGATGTTGCTAACCTTTGCTAGTCTGTGCAGGTTTTACTAACGGACGTCTCTGTCCTGTCTCATGTCCCACCTTTCAATGGTTGGTCCCACCATGTCATGCATCATAGTATATGATACCTACGCTACTAGATGATTACGCGAAAGTTTGTCGTTTAAAACACGCGTATAACAATCTTAAAACCGAACTCGCACAAAATGATCAAAGGAGATCGTAGTACTATGACAAGCACGGGTCGAATCCACAGGGAAGAAGATACTTTTAGAGTTAAAAACCTTGAAACATTTTAGAAAATGTTTGTGATTTTTTGTAGCTTGAAGAGAATGATTAAACAAAGAATGATTCCAACAATTAAATCAAAATGCCTATGATTATGAGTCTATGCCATGGGAAATAATTGCATAACATTGAGAAGAAGAGGTAGAAAAAGTAGGAAGAGAGGGAAGATGAACAAACTCTAGATCAAATGAACACTTCTTTCATTAACATAAAGAAACGATTACATGATGTGCAAGACGAGCTTACAATAAAGATGTGACGAGATTACAATGAAGTAAAATAAAACTAAAGCAATAGCAACAAGAGGAGCCTGAGATGTGAAGATGGTAGCCGCAATGGTGATGACAGCGCCGTCCTCTCTTGGCCTTGGATCACGAACCACCTTGTGGAAGATGTCGTCTACACCGGGAGGAAGTCGCCTTTGTCGTTGAAGCTACCTTTGGAGGGTGAATAAATGGGAGAAATCGGAGGCCTAAGGTTAGGAGAGAAAGAGGGAGAGTGAAAGATTGCTCAAAAAAAAAGACTCCCCTCTCCTCCTTGCCATGGGCTATTTATAGGGAAAGTTAGGTAGATGGAGGGTGGAGATTGTATCAAAAGGAGATGGATGGCTGAGATTTAAGTGGAATATGATGCATGGGGAAGAGAAAAAATAGGTGGGCACCCCCTTTTTTGGACTTTAGGCACCCCATTTCCCAATGCTCATCATGTCTCTCCTTTATTTCAAACTTTGAATGTCCTTTTCCTCCTTTTCAAACTTAAACTTTGGATTCTTCTTTTTCAAACTTTGAATTCGAAATTTTGAACATTCCTTTCCCTCCAACTAGAATATTTTGATTTCTTTATTTGACTTGGTCAAAATGGTGATGACCCTTTTATCCCCGGCGTCTTTTGTAATTACCTTCGGTGTCCTACATACACACAATTACACTTTAGTCCATAAAAATTACCACAATGTGCACATCAATCTCAAATACTTATAGTTATGCAATGGAGAATTAATGCTCATGGCCCTCAACTTCAAATTATTAGATAAAATTATCAAATTAATCAATTTACATAAAAGCTCCAATTTAAATGCGGAGTTGAGGTTAATTATGAAATATGCATAATTACCTAATTATATGCACATAAAATGGTGTTTATGCGATGTATTATCATAAGAAATGGAGACTTATCACTAGAACATGTCAAGGACCTTGCGGCCCGAACGAATCTGGGATTTGAGTTCCCCTTCAACAAAAACGGTGATGATCCCGGAAGAATTTGGGTTGTACGGATAGGCCGTCAACTTGTGATAGAATGGGGACGACGGTTCCATTCAGTGAGTTGGTGCGCGGATAAACGGCCCCCAGCCCAGTATCAGCTCACCGGATTGGTATCCTGACCCGTTCTTAACAAGTTGACAATATTATCCTTGGCTATTTTCTATTTTAGTTTGTTTTAAATTTTTCTTTAAGCCCAGCATGCATTCATATAGGACTTTGATTTATTGCGGAAGATCATTCAAGTGATTCGATTGCGAAAGCCGCTGTGCTTCAATTCTTACAAATATGAGATATTCCACTCCGAATAAAATACTAAATTTCCTTGAAACGGCCTTACGCTGCTCTTCCAAAGGAGACCCTTGTTTGGACAGACCCTCAGATATTCCTTTACTTTTTACCTTGTTTGACCCACCTTGGCCGTAGCACTTCCACATTGGCTGGTAACCGCTCCCCAAAGGTGAAACCTCCGGTTTATGACCCAGGTACTTCCATACCGAGAAGTTGGTCTCTTTTGTGTGCCTGAGCGCACATCTCACCCTCCCTTATTTGATCTCTGTCCAAGCAATCGTCAAGATTTGAAAGACCTTCTTCAAAGGTCGTCTCATTGAAACTCCAGGAAAAATTCCAGACAGTAACGTCAAAAGCGTGTCTCATCACACCTTGGCATCAACTTATCAGTCCGCTCCCACTTCATTTCACTCCACTTCGATACCATTCCACTACGTGTCGCTCCCTTGCAAAGCAGACGCTAAGGCGGGACAGCTGTAGACACGCCATTCCTGACGTCTCCTGAGAAAGTCTCATATTACTATACAACGCCCCGCAACGGCTTACGCTTTTTTGAATCACTTGAGTGCTTCCTTTTCTTGAGTCTTCTTCCGCCCTTTTCGGCATCCCGAATCGTCTCGTCACGGCATTCAGACAGCATCAACACCAATCAGACGCATCAGGAGGTTCCGGAACCAAGAAGGGTGTCTGCCGGGCGGCCGCCAACGGCTGAACTAAGGACCCGGGTGGGTCTTTATGGGGGCGTCCAGGCCCCTGGACGCCCCCATTCTTTTAATTTATTTTTCAAGCCGAAAACCAAATTAAAAAATTATATATTAATGGAGGCGTCCAGGCCCCTGGACGCCTCCATAAAAACAAGTATAACAAATATAAAATGCCAGCTTTGGCATAAAAACAAAACAAAAAATAAAAATAATATATTTATGGAGGCGTCCAGGCCCCTGGACGCCTCCATCAACTCCCTCACGGCCACCGAATGACGGTTTGTCGTGTGTGAAAAAATCCAAATTATGAAGACGTCCAGCCAGCTAGACGCGCCTATTTCTGAATCACGGGTCGCCGCTCACAAAACCACGCGTTGTGCCAAACCGCGTGCGGCCGTCGGTAGGGTTCGGTGGACCTGTTTGAGGCGTCCGGGGCCCTGGACGCCTCCACAAAAATATTCAGAAAAAATAAATAAAAATAGAATAAAATATTAGTTCGGCCCTGATGGAGGTGTCCAGGGTCCTGGACGCCTCTACCCTCCGGAGAACTATAAATAGAGGCCCACCCCCTCAGTTCTGGAAGAGCTTCTAAGAGATCCGATAGGCTGCCGGAGCCCAGAGGCTACCGGAGTCATTTCTAACCCGTGGGGTCTTTTGTAGATGGAGATTCTGCCGGCTTCTCGGGTGCCCACGCTCGGGAGAGGAAGGTCGTCTTCATCCACCGTGCTTCCACGTCGTCCCTACGCTGTCGGAGCTCTGCCAGATTTCACCATCGGCACATCCAATAAGCCAATCCTTTCCCTTTCTTCGTAGTTCTTTTGCATTCATCATCTCGCATCCTCTATCCCCCTTCATAAGGGCGCCTCTTCTTATATACTTCTTACATCCATCATCTCATTTTCCTCCTACTCGAGTCCAAGAGGGGTTTAAAAGATAACACCAACCAGGTGTGTGTCTTGCCATCATTTTGTTATTTTTATCGCAAGGATTTGAATACTACACCTTCATCTTTCTAATCCACTCGTTACTTGTTTGTCGTTGTTTTGCAAGGGTACCCAAGGAAAGCCCTCTCCGTCAGCCGGCCGAAGGGGGAGGAAGAAGCAACCCGCCATCTCCCGCTCTTGAGGTAGGCGCGATCACTTTCTTTATTTTGGGGTCTTTTGGCCCCTGGCGATCACATCTTGTTCTCGAGGCCGCGGCGAGTCACTTCCCCATGGCCGTTTAAATTCCCGTTCTTATATTCTCTTTATATTCTGTTATATTCGTCTCATATTCTCGAGGCTGCAGCGAGTCACTTCCCCAATGGCCATTTAAATTCCCGATCTTATATGTTATATTCTTATCTATTCATATTCTCGAGGCCGCGGTGAGTCACTTCCCCAATGGCCGTTTAAATACCCGCTCTTATATTCTCCTTATATTCTGCTATATTCTTATCTGCTCATATTCTCGAGGCCGCGGCGAGTCACTTCCCCAATGGCCGTTTAAATTCCCGTTCTTATATTCTCTTTATATTTTGTTATATTCTTATCTATTCATATTCTCGAGGCCGCGGCGAGTCACTTCCCCAATGGCCGTTTAAATTCCCGCTCTTTATATTCTCCTTATATTCTGTTATATTCTTATCTGCTCATATTCTCGAGGCCGCGGTGAGTCACTTCCCCAATGGCCGTTTCAATTCGTGCTATTTAATTTTTGCACCATTCCCGTCCCCCCGAGGCCGCGGCGAGTCACTTCCCACTATGGCCGTTTAACCCCCATATCTTGCTATATTGCATTTGTCCCGCTCGCCCCGCCGGAGTAATCTCCCGTGGTGGCCCCTTCTCTTTTCTCTTATTTCTGTGTTGTAGCAAACAAAAGAGGAGCCCGCGCGCTCCGCGTCCTCTTCGCTCCCCGAACCGCGTGACGTCGCTCACAGATTGAGAGGTGCGATGGCCGGAGTTGATTCCTGGGGCGTGGGGGAAACAGATTTCCCCTTCAGAATGGCCTGGAAGGCCCGGAGCTGTTCAGAGGTAAGCTCCGTGTTGGCGAGGACGCCCAGTAAGGAAGAGATATCCTGTGGTGGGGATGTGTCCCCGGCAATAACCTGCACCTCATGCGAGGGCTCATGAGAAGGACCCGAGTCCATAAAGTCATGGTTAATGAGGACCTCCTCGTGGAGAAGATTTCGACCGTCCTGACCCCAACAGACACACAACCGGCCATCATGTTCCACAACTACGAGCTCGCTCCCAAGGAAGCTCGGAAATATGCATTGTGCATTTCAATAAAAATTAATGGGATATCCTTAAACACGTGTCTTGTGGACACGGGTGCGTCCATAAATGTGATCTCCATGAGCACTCTTCAGTTGTGTGGGGTCGACGAGGAACAAATAAGACCTTCCTCGATCACGGTCACGGCTTATGACAATAGCAAAAGGCCGCCGCAGGGGATGATTATTCTGAAGGCAGAACTAGGCCCCATGTCAATTCCCACGGAATTCCATGTCCTCGACATGGACCCCACATTCAAGGCTATACTGGGTCGTCCTTACATTGAAGCCATGGACGCTGTGCCTTCCACCAACTATCAGTGCATGAAGTTTCCTTACAATGGGAGAATTATTAAAGTGGTCAGTACACCTGTCCTTCACACAGTGGATGCTATCAACACCTCTCTGCCCTCTGTTTGGCCGTCCAACGTCCAGACCCCTAGACGCCTCCATAAAAACAAGTATAAAAAATATAAAATGCCAGCTTTGGCATAAAAACAAAACAAAAAATAAAAATAATATATTTATGGAGGCGTCCAGGCCCCTGGACGCCTCCATCAACTCCCTCACGGGCGCCGGCCACCGAACGACGGTTTGTCGTGTGTGAAAAAATCCAAATTATGAAGATGTCCAGCCAGCTGGACGCGCCCATTTCTGAATCACGGGTCGCCGCTCACAAAACCACGCGTTGTGCCAAACCGCGTGCGGCCGTCGGTAGGGTTCGGTGGACCTGTTTGAGGCGCCCGGGGCCCTGGACGCCTCCACAAAAATATTCTGAAAAAATGAATAAAAATAGAATAAAATATTAGTTCGGCCCTGATGGAGGTGTCCAGGGTCCTGGACGCCTCCACCCTCCGGAGCCCTATAAATAGAGGCCCACCCCCTCAGTTCTGGAAGAGCTTCTAAGAGATCCGATAGGCTGCCGGAGCCCAGAGGCTACCGGAGTCATTTCTAACCCGTGGGGTCTTTTGTAGGTGGAGGTTCTGCCGGCTTCTCGGGTGCCCACGCTCGCGAGAGGAAGGTCGTCTTCATCCACCGTGCGAATGCAAAAGAACTACGAAGAAAGGGAAAGTATTGGCTTATTGGATGTGCCGATGGTGAAATCCGGCGGAGCTCCGGCTGCGTAGGGACGACGTGGAAGCACGGTGGATGAAGACGACCCCAACTCGCCCTACCCAGAGAAAGGCCCGTGTGGCCCCCAAATGTTGATACCTCCAAATACTGCGTCTACCACAGGCAGCCAGGACACACGGTAGATTACTGCTTCCATTTCAAAGATTACATCCACGATATGAATGATGAACATCAAATAGATTGGGATGAAATGAGACGATACGTCGCCGCTCTTAAGACTAGGAGACCTCCTCATAGGCCACAGCAGCAGTTACAACAGTAGTAGCAGCAGCAACCACAACAACAACAACAGCCTCAACAGGCCCCACAACAACAGCCCGACATGGGCATAATCCAGAATCCATTACCGGAGCACCAACAGCCCAATCATCAGGTTAACCCCATCTCCTCCTTCCCGGAAGTCGGGAGAGAGCAGGTGTGGCACCAGGAAAGTACCTCCATTCTTTCTACCGCAAATCCTATCATCACGCAACACCCTTGCCTTGCCCGGGTAGCACCTCTCTCTCATCAACCCGCGTCAGTATCTCCACCGACGACGTGGAAGCACGGTGGATGAAGACGACCTTCCCCTCGCGAGCCTGGGCACCCGAGAAGCCGGCAGAACCTCCACCTACAAAAGACCCCACGGGTTAGAAATATAAACAAACAACCAATCACAACTGACAGTGTTGCCGTGAGCGCAACGGGGGCGCGTGCGGGCGCCAAGGTGGAGAGGCACGGATGGTGCCGAACTTGCAAGGGTAGCCGAAAGGAAGAAGTAGAGGTCCCACCGTGATCGCCAGGAGGCGTCCAGGGGCCTGGACGCCTCAAAGGTCGCCTCATTGAAACTCCAGGAAAAATTCTAGACAGTAACGTCAAAAGCGTGTCTCATCACACCTTGGCATCAACTTATCAGTCCGCTCCCACTTCATTTCACTCCACTTCGATACCATTGCACTACGTGTCGCTCCCTTGCAAAGCAGATGCCAAGGCGGGGCAGCCGTAGACACGCCATTCCTGACGTCTCCTGAGAAAGTCTCATATTACTATACAACGCCCCGTAACGGCTTACGCGTTTTTGAATCACTTGAGTGCTTCCTTTTCTTGAGTCTTCTTCCGCCCTTTTCGGCATCCAGAATCGTCTCGTCACGGCATTCGGACAGCATCAACACCAGTCAGACGCATTAGGAGGTTCCGGAACCAAGAAGGGTGTCTGCCGGGCGGCTGCCAACGACTGAACTAAGGACTCGGGTGGGTCTTTATGGGGGCGTCCAGGCCCCTAGACGCCCCCATTCTTTTAATTTATTTTTCAAGCTGAAAACCAAATAAAAAAATAATATATTTATGGAGGCGTCCGGGCCCCTGGACGCCTCCATAAAAATAAGTATAAAAAATATAAAATGCCAGCTTTGGCATAAAAACAAAACAAAAAATAAAAATAATATATTTATGGAGGCGTCCAGGCCCCTGGACGCCTCCATCAACTCCCTCACGGGCGCCGGCCACCGAACGACGGTTTCTCGTGTGTGAAAAAATCTAAATTATGAAGACGTCCAGCCAGCTGGACGCGCCCATTTCTGAATCACGGGTCGCCGCTCACAAAACCACGCGTTGTGCCAAACCGCGTGCGGCCGTCGGTAGGGTTCGGTGGACCTGTTTGAGGCGTCCGGGGCCCTGGACGCCTCCACAAAAATATTCCGAAAAAATAAATAAAAATAGAATAAAATATTAGTTCGGCCCTGATGGAGGTGTCCAGGGTCCTAAACGCCTCCACCCTCCGGAGCCCTATAAATAGAGGCCCACCCCCTCAGTTCTGGAAGAGCTTCTAAGAGATCCGATAGGCTGCCAGAGCCCAGAGGCTACCGGAGTCATTTCTAACCCGTGGGGTCTTTTGTAGGTGGAGGTTCTGCCGGCTTCTCGGGTGCCCACGCTCCCGAGAGGAAGGTCATCTTCATCCACCGTGCTTCCACGTCGTCCCTACGCTGCCGGAGCTCCGCCGGATTTCACCATCGGTACATCCAATAAGCCAATCCTTTCCCTTTCTTCGTAGTTCTTTTGCATTCATCATCTCGCATCCTCTATCCCCCTTCATAAGGGCACCTCTTCTTATATACTTCTTGCATCCATCATCTCATTTTCCTCCTACACGAGTCCGAGAGGGGTTTAAAAGATAACACCAACCAAGTGTGTGTCTTGCCATCATTTCATTATTTTTATCGCAAGGATTTGAATACTACACCTTCATCTTTCTAATCCACTCGTTACTTGTTTGTCGTTGTTTTGCAAGGGTACCCAAGGAAAGCCCTCTCCGTCAGCCGGCCGAAGGGGGAGGAAGAAGCAACCCGCCATCTCCCGCTCTTGAGGTAGGCGCGATCACTTTCTTTATTTTGGGGTCTTTTGGCCCCTGGCGATCACATCTTGTTCTCGAGGCCGCGGCGAGTCACTTCCCAAATGGCCGTTTAAATTCCCGTTCTTATATTCTCTTTATATTCTGTTATATTCTGCTCATATTCTCGAGGTTGCGGCGAGTCACTTCCCCAATGGCCATTTAAATTCCCGTTCTTATATGTTATATTCTTATCTATTCATATTTTCGAGGCCGCGGCGAGTCACTTCCCCAATGGCCGTTTAAATTCCCGCTCTTATATTCTCCTTATATTCTGCTATATTCTTATCTGCTCATATTCTCGAGGCCGCGGCGAGTCACTTCCCCAATGGCCGTTTAAATTCCCGTTCTTATATTCTCTTTATATTTTGTTATATTCTTATCTATTCATATTCTCGAGGCCGCGGCGAGTCACTTCTCCAATGGCCGTTTAAATTCCCGCTCTTTATATTCTCCTTATATTCTGTTATATTCTTATCTGCTCATATTCTCGAGGCCGCGGTGAGTCACTTCCCCAATGGCCGTTTCAATTCTTGCTAGTTAATTTCTGCACCATTCCCGTCCCCCCGAGGCCACGGCGACTCACTTCCCGCTATGGCCGTTTAACCCCCATATCTTGCTATATTGCATTTGTCCCACTCGCCCCGCCGGAACAATCTCCCGTGGTGGCCCCTTCTCTTTTCTCTTATTTCTGTGTTGCAGTAAACAAAAGAGGAGCCCACGCGCTCCGCGTCCTCTTCGCTCCCCGAACCGCGTGACGTCGCTCACACCAGGCGGGGAGGGGAGAGTCACTGAAACCCAAGAGAAGGAACCGATACCGAGTCTGCCTGCTCGCTGTGATAGGTGACAGACAGTCAGTGTTGAGGCCGTAGATCTCAGTCTGAAATTTTTCTGATGATGAGACCAGCGGGGAACTCTTCGTAACTGGAGCCAGAATGCCTCAGAATTTTTTTGAATTCTTCTGATGCCGAGGCTGGTCTTGGTGGAAGCTCGAACAGAGTGACAGAATCTGGGACTGGCAGCTTTAGATCTCCAACAGCAGGTTACAGAGAGCGACCCGATAGCTTCCGGACTCAGAATCACGAACCGCCAGAGTTGCTGGAATCGCGGACGAGTCCTCTTCGCAACAAAACTGACGGGGAAGCCGAATGATGCTGGAGAAGACTGGGGGACTCTGAATGGTGGTGACAGGTCGATGCAGACTGTGGGGAGCAGATCCGTGTAGCCGAGGGAGAAAAATGATAACTTTGGCTCACGAACGCCGATCGAAGTTATGCTTCTTGATTCTGAAAATAGACTGGACGAGGAAGAACTTTGCAGAAGTATTCTTAGCCTGATTCTTCCATGGTTCATCGTGGTACAGCTTCTATTCTGGTTCAGGTACTCTACAGGGGCAGCTCTGCGCAGTCGGGGGAGATCGGACCTCCCGGGCAGCACGGAGCTCGGAAGGGGATGAGACCACCCCCGTTGCGAAGCTGACTAGGAGAGCTTTCCGTTGATGTAGGCCACGCCCCCAGGAGCTCCGGGATGTGGTTGAGGGCGGCACTGCAACAGGAGGTCATTCTGCAGGGCTTCAACTGCACACAGATTTAGAGAGAAAGGGGGTGAAGGGGGAGGGTTTCTTTGGTGGAAGGGTGGGGAAAAATGGTTGCTTTGGTGGTGGAGAATGGTTGGGAGGAGGCAAGGGGAGGTGAGGGAGGAGGGTGGGGGCGGAGCTAGTAGGGGAGAGGGTGGATGCGCAAGAGGCCTAGGAGGAGGTGGGGGCGCCAATGGTTTGGGGGAGTGGGGTGGGTCTTCCTTTGATTTGGGTGGAGGTTTAATTGGTGGTGTTAATGGTGGTCTAGAGAGGTGGAGGGGTTGCCTTGGGGAGGAGAAAGGTTACTTGGGAGAGGGGATTCTCTCTTGGGAAAATGAAGGGTTGTATGGGGAAGGGGAAGGGTTGCTTGGGAAGTGGGGGAAATTGAAGTGGAGTTAAGGGCCTTGGGAAGGTGAAGGGGTGGGAGGCTGATGTGGCAGATGAGGTGGCAAGGGTGGGAGGTGAAGGGGCAGGTGCTCCCAAGGGAGAGAGAGAGAGGAGGAGAGAGAGAGGGGTTCGCCTCCTTTAGAGAGAGAGAGAGAGAGGTAGAGAGAGCTAGAGAGAGAGAGGAAGACAATTCAAGTGGCTATAATTTCTTCAATACTTCATTCCCTCTCCAAGAGGGGATTGGGGTCCTATTTATAGGAAACCCACAATTTACAAAAAGTCCTCACATTTTTGGACTAATGACAAATGACCAAGAAGGGAAGGGGGCGCCCATGGGCCAAGCCCAATGAAGTGGCCCATTAACCCACTAGGCCACTTGATGATACATAGACTTAGATAGATGACTCACTATCTTAGGTACTTGACTCAATAAAAGGGAAAATTACATGGTTAAGACTCACAGAAAGAAATGAAAATTACATAGCAAGACTCAGAAAATCAAGATGAACATAATGGCGAGCATCAGGACCCTTGGAGAAATGGGAAGTGGTAAGCGATGTCCCCATCATACTCCCGGGGTGCAGAGAACTCGACTCTGTCGAGTAAAGATCCATCTTATGCGGAGGAAGCCACGGCGGGGTTGCCCTCAAGTCTACCAATGGTAGCTGGTCCTTTCACCAAGTGAGGTAGCGCCCATACCCTTTGCTCCAGATGACAGTGACCTGTTCATACAATATCTGCTCCAATTGCTCACGTTGGCCCCTCTGGGTTGGTGGAACTTTCTCACGGGTGGTGGCTCTCTCAAGGGGTGGAACAAGCTTGATTTCCTCACTAGGTGTCACCTTGGGACCCCTGTATGGCACCAAGTCAGCCACATTGAATGTGGGACTTACTCCGTACTCCTCGGAGAGGTCCAACACGTAAGTATTTGTGCCGATCCACCTCAAAACCTGGAAGGGACCTGATCCACACGACCTCAGTTTGGAGACATTCCCAGGGAATAGTCTCTCGGTTCTCACCATCACAAAGTCACCTACACGAAATTCCTGGTGGCGTCAGTGGGAATCGGCCGATTTCTTATACACCTCATTGCTTTTGTTGATGTGTTTGCGGATGGTGCCATGCAGTGTCATGAATGACGATCCCCTAGAGATGAAGGGAGGGCCCAGACAACCAAATGCAGTCCTATCAAGTGTTAGATTGGTTTTGACGGTCTTAGGAGGACAAGGGCATCCATGAATTGACCTATCATGCTTAGAAGCCATGTGGACCTTGATGCACTTAGGTGGACCGGGGCAGCCACAAGTGGCCCTATCATGCATGAGATGGATGAAGAGTGGGGGAGGACCAGCTTGTCCAAATGTAAACCTATCGTGCACTGGACCTAGTGTGTATGTGACACAAATGACGTGACTAGCCTTACCACATGATGCAAAATGTTGTGACACATGCATTCCTATCACGATGGTCCCATCTTTAGGTGGGGGTTGATTTGGGGGTTTCCACTCATGGGGGTCGAAGGGGTCCAAGAAAGTGGACATCTTGGGATGGGTCAATTCCTCATTTCTTAGGTGGATGTCACCCATGGTCATGGCTCTCATAGTGTGGGCTAAGTTTTGGAATGGGTGGGTTAGGTTCGACATGGTGGGTGAGGGTAGGAGGGAGTGGGTGGTGAGTGATGAGTACTCGGAAGCCCATAGGAAGTGGCCAAAAGGTTTGAGATGGGTTAAGGGGTGGGTGATGTGGAGGTGGGCTTTAATCCAAGTGGTTGTCCTAGGGTCCCTAGTACGCATAGGGAAGTGGGAATCATGAACCTGGTGGGACCTATCGTAATGTTCCTTGCAAAGGGACGAGGGGTAGGGAAAGATGTAGGAGGGTAAGGAGGTGGGTTGGCAAAGAAGGGTTAGTGGGAAGGGATCATGTGGATCTAGGAGGACTTGGGTTGAGGGGATTGAGGCTTCTTCCCATCTTAGACCTGGAGCACTCCAAAGCATACACTCCCTAGTGTGGGCTAGGCACTCGTCTCCTAATGGGGTAAGTACCAAAGCGGATTCCCTAGGTTGAGTGCCCTTTTCTTGTGGTAGGGGGGTGGTGTAAAACTCATCGGACTCGAGTAGAAACAATACGAGCTCACTCATGCAAGGACCCTTGGTGTAAATGGAGATGATGGACCTGATAGAGGGGTGTGAGAAACTAAGGTATCCCGTATCACTCACTCCTAAGGCCAGCATGTTTGTCACCTCTATTTGCCTTAATATGCCTTTAATCAAGTCCCTCATGGCTCCTACAAAGCAAAACGAATGATAGGTTGTGTGGAATGGTAGGGTGGGCACGATTGGGTTATGTTTATCCATGGGGGGGCGTATGATGTGGAGGAGGAGGTCTTGCTTAAGCCACTCAATGAGGGGTTCCCCAAGAATCACAATTCTCATGGAGGGAGGGATGGGGGAACTTGGTTGGTCATCATGTAACTCATGAGGGAGGGTGTACCCAGTTAGGCTCAATGGGTTTTCTTTGGGTAGGGATAGGTTCTCTTGACCCAACTCTTGACATTGGGCTTCATATTCCTCCTCCCATTCTAGGGGTGCCTCATGGACTTCAATCACCTCCTCAAGTTCCCTTTGGATGGGGGTAACTATTTCTTCAGTTAGTGTGTTGGACATCTCTCGTGAAGGGCATTGATGGATGAAGTGTCCAAAGCCTCTACACTTAGAGCATTGTTATCTATTTCCCTGAGCGGTCTCACCCACACTTGGCCCATTGGAACTCCCTTCTTGCTGGGGTATGTTTTGACTAGGGGTGACCCTTGTCGGAGGAGGGGTGGGAGGAGGATTTGTGGAAACTGGTAGGGTGTGGGTTTGATGGAGAATTTTGGGTTGGGTGGTGCCCAATTTGGTTTGAGTGGTGGTGGTGATCGGGATTGGAATCATTTGGGGTGGTGGAGTTTGGGCCTTACGGATGGTCTTGGGTTGACTGGGAGAGAAAGGAGGAGTGGGAGTGCTCCTCGGGTTATGATTCTCAAGGTAGGAGTGGGAAGGTCGGGGAGCGTAGATCTTCCTAAGCTCGATCTTCATCTCTTCCCATGATCCTACGGGTTCTTGCCTCCAAATCCTTCTTAAGCTCACTATGCGTTCCCACTCCTTCTTGGCTTGTCCCCGAAGCCACCCTGTGGCTCTGCGGACTCTAGCGTGTCCATAGACCCTAGTCCTATCAAAGTGTTTATCCATGGTAGCCTCCCACTTTAGGTAGGCATTAGGACTAGATCTGTCAAAACTAAGGTCCCCTTCTAGGATGATGTCCATGAGGAGGGGGTCAATCGGGCTCTTGTGGAAGGCCGTGTTGAGGGGACTTAACCAATGTGGAGTGTACATGATGATGCACTGGGTGGCCCGAAAAAGACTCTAAATGCGAATGCGCCCAAGGACCAACTTGTAGAGAGACAAGTTGTGAACTTGCTCTGATACCATTTGATGTGACACACTAAGGGGAATGCAGCAAACATACAAGGATCCTTGTACCTATTCCACAAACACAATCACAAAATAGCGAGGTTCTAAATAGGGGCCGAATCGCCGTCGCACACACACGAACCCGGGTGACTCGGTGATGCCGAGTGGAGGTGATGGATCAAGACCCTAGCTGATAGAGTGCCAGTAGGGCTAGGGTTGCCCTCCCGAAGGTACGAGGCCCACACTTTAGGGGCTGGCCGGGTGCCAATTGGGGCACTAGGTCCCGCTCTCTCACAGCCCACGGTGACCGCTCGTAAGTGGAACACACGGGGTCGGGCGCTCTCTCTCTTGCTCAACGGAGCAACTCCGCGGATATTAGATGAACAAGTACTAATAATGAAGCAAAGGTCAGAGCTTACCCCAGTTGGTTTGAAGAAACCAACCCCGTTCGGAGACGAGGGCGAGCGGGGAAGTGTGGGTTCCCCGCACACTGCGCCGATGAAGCTTGACCCCTGTTAAATAAATACAAGCACTACGCCTCACACAGGAGGGTGGACTTGGGGTGGGGATTTCAGTATTACAAATCAAACACTACCTCCGCATAGGGAGGGGCATTAAGCCAGCCAGGCGGGGAGGGGAGAGTCACTGAAACCCAAGAGAAGGAACCGATACCGAGTCTGCCTGCTCGCTATGATAGGTGACAGACAGTCAGTGTTGAGGCCATAGATCTCAGTCTGGAATTTTGCTGATGACAAGACCAGCGGGGCACTCTTCGTAACTGGAGCCAAAATGCCTCAGAATTTTGTTGAATTCTTCTGATGCTGAGGCTGGTCTTGGTGGAAGCTTGAACAGAGTGACAGAATCTGGGACTGGCAGCTTCAGATCTCCAACAGCAGGTTGCAGAGAGCGCCCCGACAACTTCCGAACTCCGAATCATGAACCGCCAGAGTTTCTGGAACCGTGGACGAGTCCTCTTCGCAACAAAACTGACAGGGAAGCCGAATGATGCCGGAGAAGACTGGGGGACTCTGAATGGTGGTGACAGGTCGATGCAGACTGTGGGGAGCAGATCCGTGTAGCCGAGGGAGAAAAATGATAACTTTGGCTCACGAACGCCGATCAAAGTTCTGCTTCTTGATTCTGAAAATAGACTGGACGAGGAAGAACTTTGCACAAGCACTCTTAGCCTAATTCTTCCATGGTTCATCGTGGTACAGCTTCTATTCTGGTTCAGGTACTCTGCAGGGGCAGCTCTACGCAGTCGGGGGAGATCGGACCTCCCGGGCAGCACAGAGCTCGGAAGGGGATGAGACCACCGCCGTTGCGAATCTGACTGGGAGAGCTTTCTGTCGATGTAGGACACGCCCCCAGGAGCTCCGGGATGTGGTTGAGGGCGGCACTGCAACAGGAGGTCGTTCTGCAGGGCTTCAACTGCACACAGATTTGGAGAGAAAGGCGGTGAAGGGAGGGTTTCTTTGGTGGAAGGGTGGGGAAAAATGGTTGCTTTGGTGCTGGAGAATCGTTGGGAGGAGGCAAGGGCAGGTGAGGGAGGAGGGTAGGGGCGGAGCTATCAGGGGAGAGGGTGGATGCGCAAGAGGCCTAGGAGGAGGTGGGGGCGCCAATGGTTTGGGGGAGTGGGGTGGGTCTTCCTTTGATTTGGGTGGAGGTTTAATTGGTGGTGTTAATGGTGGCCTAGAGAGGTGGAGGGGTTGCCTTGGGGAGGGGAAAGGTTACTTGGGAGAGGGGATTCTCTCTTGGGAAAATGAATGGTTGTATGGGGAAGGGGAAGGGTTGCTTGGGAAGTGGGGGAAATTGAAGTGGAGTTAAGGGCCTTGGGAAGGTGAAGGGGTGGGAGGCTGATGTGGCAGATGAGGTGGCAAGGGTGGGAGGTGAAGGGGCAGGTGCGCCCAAGGGAGAGAGAGAGAGGAGGAGAGAGAGAGGGGTTCGCCCCCTTTAGAGAGAGAGAGAGAGAGCTAGAGAGAGCTAGAGAGAGAGAGGAAGACAATTCAAGTGGCTATAATTTCTTCAATACTTCATTCCCTCTCCAAGAGGGGATTGGGGTCCTATTTATAGGAAACCCACAATTTACAAAAAGTCCTCACATTTTTGGACTAATGACAAATGACCAAGAAGGGAAGGGGGCGCCCATGGGCCAAGCCCAATGAAGTGGCCCATTAACCCACTAGGCCACTTGATGATACATAGACTTAGATAGATGACTCACTATCTTAGGTACTTGACCCAATAAAAGGGAAAATTACATGGTTAAGACTCACAGAAAGAAATGAAAATTACATAGCAAGACTCAGAAAATCAAGATGAACATAATGGCGAGCATCAGGACCCTTGGAGAAATGGGAAGTGGTAAGCGATGTCCCCATCAGGATCGCTTCACCGCATATGCACGCGGACCGACATGTCGGAGTGGGGGTTTAGTCATCGGCATGGGGTGAATGCCGAAGCAAGAAGGAAGGGCTTATGCATCGTCCCAGGCAAAAGGCCTAAGCCGACCGGATGAGGCCAATCCCGAGAGGGAGTTGGTAACTCATGCTAGGTTTAAGTAAAGTTGTTTATTCATCGACTCAGACAGGTGGTCCGAGCCAAAGGGAAGGAGGTTTTTTTTTTGTTCATCGACCTGGACGGAAGGTTCGGGCCACGGGTTTGTTCATCGGTGGGATAGGGAATTGTAATACTGAGGTGGTTTATTCATTGACACGGGGTTAGCGCCAAAGCAAGGGTCTTTTTGTTCATCGAACCAGATGGAAGGTCCGGGCCACTTGTCTTATGTGTCGGTGGGACTTAAAATATTTTGATCTCCGGCGGGACATGACGAGTCGACATCCCTCGGAGGCTTCGATGATGATTTTTTTCTTCTCTTCTTTTTTCTTTCTTTTCTTCCCTTTTTTTTCTTCTTCCCTTTTTTTCTCTTTTTCTTCTTCTCTTTTTGTTCTTTTTCTCTTTTTCTTTTCTTTCCCTTCTTTTTCTTCTTCTTTCTTTTTTTCATTTTTTTTGAACAACTTTGGGTAGGTGCCGACGGGGATGCCGATAGTGAAGAGCTACTGGCTCGGATGCCAATAGTCGGAAGCTGTCGGCCTGGATGCCGATAATTAGGAAGCTGTCGGCACAGACGCCGATAAATCTCAAACATGTCGGCTTGGGGGCCGATAATTGAAAGCTGTCGGCTTAGGGCTGATAATTGAAAGCTGTCGGCTCAGGGGCCGATAATTGAAAGTTGTCGGCTCAGGGGCCGATAATTGAAAGCTGTCGACCAAGGGGCCGATAATTGAAAGATGTTGGCTCAGGGGCCGATAATTGAAAGCTGTCGGCTAAGGGCCGATAATTGAAAGTTGTCGGCTCAAGGGCCGATAATTGAAAGCTGTCGACTCAGGGGCCGATAATTGAAAGCTGTCGGCGTGGGAGCCAACAATTGGGAAGTGAGCCACGAGGGCAGAGAGGAGGGTTTATTCCTTTACCGGTCTGGACGGTGGGTCCAAATCGAAAGGGATTCGTCGCCCAAAGGGACGGGGAGGAGAGTTTGTTGATTCGACAAGGGTGTTCGTCACCCGGAGGGACGGAGAGAAGAACTTGTTGATTCAATGGCCTGGACGGGAGGTCCAAATCAAAAGGGGTATTCGTCACCCGAAGGGACGGAGAGAAGAGTTTGTTGATTCCGAAAAGAGATATTCGTCGCCCGAAGGGACGGAGAGAAGAGTTTGTTGATTCGACAAGGGTGTTCGTCACCCGGAGGGACGGAGAGAAGAACTTGTTGATTCAATGGCCTACATGGGAGGTCCAAATCAAAAGGGGTATTCGTCACCTGAAGGGACGGAGAGAAGAGTTTGTTGATTCCGAAAAGAGATATTCGTCGCTTGAAGGGACAAAGAGAAGAGTTTGTCGATTCAATGATTTGGACAGGAGGTCCGGATCGAATGGATTATTCATCACCCAGAGGGACGGAGAGGTGGTCAAGTCGTTGACATGGGCTAGTGTCAGCGCCAGGGAAGGGGGTTGATTCCTCACCTGAACGGCAGGTTCGGGCCAAGGTGAAAGGGTATTTTGTTCTTTAATGCGCCAGGGGGTACTGGCCAAGAAAGGTCTTTTAGTTCTCCAACTGGGCGGAAAGTCTACGAGCCAGATTAAAGACAGGGAGTCTTTGTATTCTTCGGATGGATGGGAAGTCCAAACCAGAGTGGAGCCAGATGAAGAGGGGTTATCTCGCGCTGCTCCTGAGTGGGGAAGATGATGTCCACGTACCCTTGAAATGTGAACTGCAAGAAGGGAAACGAGTCAGAGGTGCCCCGGGATAGAACCCCGGGGAAGACCCTTCTATGCCTAAGTCAGCAAAATAGTAGAGCTCGGATGCGAAGGGAAGAGCTAGGAGGAAGATGGGAGCGCGAGATCCCTCTCCACCAAACGGTGAAGTGGTTCCTGCTCAGGATTTTTTTGGCTCTCGCTTTGACTTACTTCCTGTAGTAGGTTTGTTCCAGTTTCAATAGTGGCATGTTTGTGCGACTGATCCCTGTAAGCGGAGGAGTCTCAGGGGGGGTTACGTCCTTCATGCGGACTCTTTATAGCACGCAGACTCTTGGTTTCCCCTGTCCTCTTGAGCTTCCTACCATTAAGGGACCCGCAACGGCCGTGATCAATAAGCTTCCATTAGTGATCCCGAGTGATAGGCACTGGCCCAGGAGAGGTCTCCCGAGCGATGAGTGCTTGGTCGGGACATGGAATAAGGGGCTCCAGGGGAGCTTTCCCGATCGAACTGATGCTCGGACTTCCCAACCCGAAGGCCGTCTAGGAAGCGCTTGTACCGAGTGAGTTTTTAGGCTTTATATTCAGCGGGCCCGGGGGCTACCACTTCGAGGAGTTGGGCCTCGTTCGGTCTGGTTGGACCTCTTTTGGCCTCTCCGTACGGGCGACGAGATTTCCCCTCTCCAGTATCTATCTATCGCCCTTTCTCTATATGCCCCTTGAGCTTCCAAGGGGGGTTTTATAGTGGAAGATGAAGGGTCCGGGGGGTTTACGCGGACTGGGTTGGAGGGAGTGAGCTGGTCTGCATAAACCCTCTAAAAATAATTATTTTTTTATTTCTAAGAGGGGGAGGGGGGTTTATGCGGGGAAAGTCCCCATTTTGTTTTGCTTTTTTTTTATTTTTTATTTTGTTGTGGGCCTTGGGTTTACTCGGGGAGAAATGAGGTTTTTTTCCCATCCTATAAAATCCCCAATTTTTACCCTTGTGGGGGCACTTTGACTTCGTGTGACCAGAAGAGGACAAGGATATAAGCTTGGATTGGTTGGCTGGCCGCGTGCACACGTAGAACGAGGAGGTTGACCCTTGTGGCCCCGGGACTCCCTCTTCGCGAACGCCTTCAAGCTGGTACGTCGATCGACCTTGCATGGATCTGGGATAGGGACAAGTTCACACTGGGATTGACCGGGCTGGGTGGAGGGGCCACCCCCGAGGGAGTTCCCCCCCCACTAGGGCACGGCTGCGCGTGGGGCACACTCCCCCTCGGGCGAGTAGTTGCCCTCGGGGGGGGTGATTTCAGGGACCTTCTTTCATCATTCACCATTATCCTTTGAAGGACCTGAGGCTCTGGGGTGTTAAGGCTGGCCCGTGGGTGTCAATTACTTTGTGTGGTCGCAGTCGCTCGCAAGGTGTTCGGGAAAATTTCCGAGCCCTTTGGGTTGCCGAACGGCCTGAGTAGTTGACTGGTGGGTCTTAGATTTGGCCCCAGGTCGAGGATGGTAGCTTGTAGGAGCTGCAGGAGGCATTTTGGGCATATGGGCCCTGCCTTGGCGAGTCGTGCCGCGTGGCACGACGGGTTGACGGGGTAGCCTCGGGTTGGCCCGAGTGCTAAAGATAAACGGCTCATCGCCGTGCGTCTGAGGGTCGGGGGTGGCCTCAACTTGTTGGAGGGTTGCTGTAGGATATGGCTAGGGCATTCAAGCCGCGGGTTGCCCCCCCCGGCTTGCTGTAGAATAGCTGGGAAGTACGTGCCCACGAGGTGTTCGGGAGAATTCCCGATACATAATCACGGGCCGTATGGGTGTTGTAAGGGCTCTCGGTGTCTTGAGTACCTCCCTGGGAAAAGTCTTCCTTGGACTTTTGAATGATGGAGGGAGGTGTCTTGAGGATAAACCCCAGCCTCATTGCTTGGTGTCACTTGTCATGTCTTGTGGTCAGGGCGCCCCTTGGTTGGCCCGGGTGGCTTAGTTGAAGGCGGGTAAACCAACAAGCTAGGTGATCGGGGGTGGCCCAAATCAATTGTTGATGTCACCGTGGCTGACGGCTAGCTGGTAAGGACCCTTGGTTGGGCCCGGTGTGACGTAGAAAGGGCTGGGTAAACAATGCCTTGAAGGTGTTCAAGGAAATTCCCGAGCCCTTATTTCTTGTTATTTTTGCTGGGAAAATACTTGGTACAACAAATGCCCCCCACGGGGCGTGCGTCAGAGGTGGAGATGAGGGCGGACGGCCCGCTCCCCATTTTGTCTCGTTGCAGTTGTATTTGGAGCTTCATATGCACTTCGCGTACATGTATTTTCTTCATGTGCTAGCTTTTTATATATTGCCAACACCGTGTACTCACCCCCCTTTCGTGCTTTTGTTCCGCAACTATGGCGAGGTCTGACAGAGACGACCGGGCTCAGAGGCGTGCTGCCCGTGAGGAGGATCACTGGGTGAGGAGGACCGGGCGGCCCTTGCCTCCTTTGGGCCTACCTATCATCACCGCGGCCAGCATTGGCCAGCTTGACTTGGGGCGGTCCTTGGTTGCTGAGGGCCCTATTGGAGAGGGGATGAGTGGATCTGGAGCCGTGGAGTTGGCGAGGATTTCTGAGACCGGTGGCATTTACATGTATGACCAGTCGGGAGGCTATCCGGGGGAGTTTCCCTTGGACCGGCACTTGTTAGAGTTTATGAGGAGCTTTGTCCCCACCAGTACATAGGGAGGGGACCCTACTGTGGCTGGAGGGCACCGCCCGTTGGAGCGGGCCATTTTGCTTGGTAGGGACAACCTGCATGGGGTCACATTCTATAGTTTCCAGAGTTTCTTGACAAATTTTTGGAGACAAAGGTAGTTCCCCAATGTAGATTGCCTGGGGTTCTTTAGTAGGGCAGACCAATTCGGGGTCTATGTTGTTGCACTGGGTCCAGCTTCTTGGGACCTACACGACCATCACCGAGTCGAGACTGAGGGGGTGATGGGGTTGGTGCTAGAGCCATCAGGGTTACAGTTTGCCGGAGAGGGGTACGATGATCACAGCCTTTTGGACGGGATACTTCGGCAGAGAGTTGTGAGTTGGTATGGCCACTGGTCAGTGATCTCTTTGCACAGATACCACCAGGGGGCGACAGAGTGGTTGATGGGCATAGTTCACCAACACAGGATGCTCCTGGACCAGGCTGGGATTCGGTATGCAGTGACGGCAACGCTATACGGGTACCCCTACTACACGGGGCTTATTCAGGCACTGGCGGAACGCTTCAACTGCTGGTGGAACACAGTGGTGACGGCAGAGGGGGAGACCTCACTGGACTCGTGGTCTCTTTGCCAGATTTTAGGCTTGCCAATCAGTGGCGAGGGCTATGAGGAGGTAGTGCTGGATGACCTCCGCCACAGCCACACCGACGGGCTGAGACGACACCGAGTATCTCACAGCTACCGGTATTTGCTGAAGACTTGGAGAGACTTGGCTCTGGTAGGTAGGGAGAAGGGCGCACACACTCCGAGGGTGCCTTTGAAGGCGTAGGTCCGTTACTTCTACAACAGGCCCTTTTGCTTCTATAACGAGTTTACGCGAGACCAGACCCCTTGGGAGGAGTATACAGAGGTGGAGTTGTGGTTCCAAACTTACTCCCGATACATCTATGCACCGAGAGAGGGGTGGAATCCCCATGGGCTACCGGACATGACTTATTTAGCTGCATACTTGGCGTATTGGCTGGCGACTATCGTGGTCCCCCACGGAGAGGACAATCTTCTACGGGCAGAGCTGTTGTGGCCTGCGTGCTTACCATCGGAGGGATAGAGGCTGGTGTTGGCTCCTGCAGCATTGGCCAACATCTACCACGGGCTGGGGGTGTTGTCAGTACACCCCGCGCCACGAGAGAGGAGTTTGCTTCTACCGACCCACTACCTTAGTGTGTGGGCTGGTCTGCTTTTTCCCGGGCTAGTGACGACAACGACGGTGGCAAACCTGGCAGCCCCCATGCTCTTCAGCTTCATTGGTCAGCCAGACAGAGACGCGACAGAGTAGCTAGAGCGGGACAGGACGGCTCTATCCTACTTTCCAGGCAGAGGTGAGAACGGGCTCCCGTTTGACTGCGGGTCGAGAGGCTTGCGACCGGTTCTGGTGCCGATGAGTGACGGGCCAACCTACGCCCTACCACACCAGCGAGAGCTGGACGTGCCTGTCTATACTGAGTGGGTGATCAGCACCCGACCGATAGTGCTAGCGCTGCACCGATCCAGTGCCAGCATCTTGTAGCCCTACTACCCGCACCAGTTTGCTAGGAAGTTTGGGTATGACCAGGCGATCCCGCCAAACCAAGAGTTTTCTCTAGCGGGCCGGGTGTATAGGGGCAAGGATAGTCACTTACTGGCGGCAAATTGGTGGGACTTCAGTTGCCGAGGGGAGCTGGAAAAGTTACCGACACCGGGGCTAGATCGTCGGGGGAGGTTCAACGTCCACTTCACTCAGTGGTGGTTTGAGCACAACCATCTATATTGCCAGAAGGCTTCGACGATTTGGAAGGCTGAGGAGGGCCGGCTTCTGCGGGAGGATCAGCCTCCCATTTCACTAGACGCGGAGTACTTGAGGTCTCTCTTTTCTCAGATCTATCGAGATGTGGAACGGCTTGAGCAGCAGTGACCCCGGGATGGTCGGACTTCCTTGTTGTCAAGGAGGGGTTACAGTGGGGCCATCAAGCCCCTGAGGTCGGCACCAGTGGGGCCTGCAGCTTCTACAAGAGCTGGGACATCGAGGTTGGGACCGTAGAGGACTTGGTGGACCTAGTTCCGAGCTGACTGCGACTTTGGGAGGAGTACCTGTTGTGCCTCTTAGGCACAAGCATGTGCTATGTCACCTTGATGATAGCAATGCTATTTGGTTTTGATGATAGCAAGACAGTGAGTGCATTTGATATTGTATTTTGATGATAGCAATGTTATTGTGTTTTGATGATTGCAATAAACAAAGTGCATTTCTATGCATTCTTATTCTTGAGCATTCTGCATATTGATAGCAACATAAATGATGATGTTTAGCATTGATGGCATTTGCTCTTTATATATGTGCATTGCATTCTGTCAGATATCATGTCTCTGCATATATCATGTATGGGTAGCAAAGTCTATACACTGGACTGTGTCATTGTGCATCATGCTAGTCTATACATTGGACTTCGTTCAAGCCTATGCATTGCATTGGCTAAGTATATACAATGTCAATTCATGCATAGACTTAGGCAAAGTCTGTACAGCGTCAACGCACTTCATTGGAAGTGTGTACAGCGTCAACGCGTGAAGTATGTATAGCCGTGTCATATGCTCCTAAGTCTATGCATTACTGTTCATGTATCAGTCTTCATCAAGTCTGTACATTGACACGCCAACATCTTTGAAGTCTGTACATTGCTTCAGGAGCTTCAAGTCTACACATCGCTTCGCTTCATGAAGTCTGTACATCCACAGTTAAACTTGAAGTCTGCACATTGGTCTTCGATTTCAATGTCCATACATTGGGCGTTTACATGAAGTCTATACATTGTTGTTTGCAGTGCAAGTCCATACATTGGACTGTTCTTTGAAGTCTGTACATCAGACTGGTATAGTAAGTCTGTACATTGGCTTCACATCTTCAAGTCTGTACAGCCGTTTGCTTTGGATTTCATGTCTAGACATTGCACTGTAGCATCCATCGTCTTCGTGTTGTTTTAGTGTCTATGTCTTCGTGTTGTGTTTACGTCATCGTGTTAATTTTGCGTTTGAGTCTTCGTGCTGTTTACTGAAGCAGCTCGATTTGTTCTGTTGAACTTCGAGTCGTTTCCCAGTGAACCTCGTGTCGTTTATTCAGTATCTAGTTGTTCATCTCGTGTCATCCTCTTATGTTTTATCGCGTGTCGTTGTAGCCGTTCATGTGTTCTATCTTCGTGTTGAGTTTACTTCGTGCACTCTTCTCTAAGTTCAAGCCCGTGTCTATGTTGTCTCGATGTCGTACTTACTTCGTGTCGGTTTCTATTTTTCGTCCTTGAGTCGTGGTCAGCCCGTGTCATTTCACTTCGTGCTGTTCTCACTGACTTCGTGTCATTTTCCCTCTTGTGTCTTTGTGACAATTACTGTAGTTCCTCGAGTTGTTCTTCTGCTTCCACCATTTCATCACGTGTTGTTGAAGACGTGTCTATCTCATGTCTTCGTGTCGTGTTTCCTACACCTCGTGTCTTTGTCGCTTTGTGACCTCACCTCGTGTCGGTTTCTGTTTTCATCTTCGTGTTGTTTTCAACTCGTGACGATTTCTGTTATTTGTCTTCGTGTCGTGGTCAGCCTGTGTCGCCTCGTCTTCGAGTCGTTCATTCGAGCTATTTTGTGCTCGAGTTGTTTTTCTTATGTTTTCAAGTGTTGTTTCACTTCGTGTCGTTTCACTTCGTGTCGTTTCCGTATTATGTCTTCGTTTTGTTCTTCCTAGACCTCGTGTCTTTCGTATGTTGAAACCACACTTCGTGTTGGTTTCTGTTTTATCTTTGTTTGTATCTCGTGTCGTTCTCCTTTTTACCTCGTGTTGTTTTCATCTTCTTCGTGTCGTTCTCTTTGTAGTGTTATCTCTGTTACAGTATGTATCTCGTGTCGTTCTCTCCTTACTTCGTGTTATAGTCACCTTGTGTATCTCGTGTCGTTCTCAGTGCATCTAGAATTGCTACCACATACCTCGTGCAGCTTTAGTTATTGTGGCCCTCAGTTTTAATAGTTTTCATCTCCTTGCAGGTCCGAGGAAGAAATATTCCCCAGTGACTGGCAGCACGTGATCCGAGGCTGGAATGAAGCCTGCTGAGAGACTGCCACGTGGTCCGAATTCTTAGGGCGGGAGCTGTGGAAGCCACACGCGCCCTAGCTGCTGCTGCTGCTATATATATGAGCCTTCTTCCACAGAAGAAGGGTGATCGAGTTGGCGAGAAGAAAAGTCCATACAGAGAGCCACGATCCAGATAGAAAAAGAAAAGAGAAAGAAGAAGAGCAGAAGGAGAAGAAGAGAGGCAGAGAGCTCGAGAAGAGTGTGAAGAGAAGAAGAAGAGAGAGAGAGAGAGAAGGAGTTCGCTCCTCAGATCTTTGGTTCAAAACCAGATCTGAGGTTGCTCATTGTTAGAGCTATATTTTATGCTTGATTGTTTCAACTTTCCGTTGCTGTCTTGTTCTGTCTTTTGTTTTCCATTTTACATTTCCTTTCAAGCTGTTAGTCAGCGGGTTGCAGAGGTGCTGCCTCTGGTCGGCTAAGCTGTATTGCCCAGCGGTTTGCAGTGGAGGATTCCACTGGACAGCAAGCTGTGTTGCTCAGCGGGCAGTGGAGGTTTCCACTGGACGGGTAAGCTATAATCCCCAACGGTTGCAGTGGTGGATTCCACTGGACGGCAAGCTGTGTTGCCCAGCGATTGTTGGCAAGCTGTGTTGCCCAGCGGTTAGTGAAGCCACACTCGGGTTGAGTGTGGGGTGGATGTAGGTCTGGAGGACCGAACCACCTAAAAAACTCCTATTGCACTGTGGTTTGATTTATCTATTTTTGCTTCCGCTAGATGATTGCATAGGGGCGCTCTAAGCGTTTGGCTTCTGTTTGAGCAGAAGAGTTGATTAGTTTTCTTAGAATATTTTAATCTGTCAAGAGAGCGAAAGTCCAGTTGAGCTTCAGATTGTCGAATCTGTCTTGTTATTATTCTAGTTTTTAATTGGGTGAAGGTTCTTTAAACGGGTTATATTCATTCACCCCCCCTCTGAATACTGCACCGAACCCAACAATTGGTATCAGAGCGGGTCTCTGATCTATCAGATCTAACAATCTGCAGAGGATCCTGCTGATTTGTTTGGTGCATTTCAGAGTGTGCTTTCTGTGCTCGTTGTTTAGTTTCACTGAGTTAGTGCTTTGCCGTGCTTATCTGGTTGTGGTGTTTTCTTGTCGATTGCTTTGTGCTTTGAGTCTGCTTGTTATCTGCTTTGATGGCTAATCCTCCGATATTCAGAGGTGATGACCTTGGCCCATGGCTGGAAAAGTTGCATCGGTATGTAAGCACAACCGATCCTGACTTGTGGAAGGTAATAACTCATGGTCCATATAAACTGTTGAAGGATAAATCCAAATGGACCAAGAAGGATAAGCTGAAAGACTCTGTCAATAATAGAGCTGTAGTTTTATTAAAAGAATCAATTGACAGATCTCTAATTGAATACATTTCTTCTTGCAGGTCTGCCAAAGACATTTTGGAAAAACTAAAGCTAATCAGGAATCACAGCAAATGCTTGATGGCTGATCAGAGAAATGCTAATGATGAAACTTCATCCGAGGTAAGCTCTGAATCTGAAGAACTTTCAATTGATGACCTATGGAATATAAATGAGGAACTTAATAATAGATGTGAACAATTGAAATCTGAGAATAAGAGATTGAAAAAGAAATGTGATCAGATAACTTTGAAAGTTCCTTGTAAAAATTGTCCAGATCTGAAACAATCTTATGATGCATGTATGTTAGATGTTCAGAATTTTCAGGAACAAAATGGTTCTCTAAAACTTGAAAATCAAATATGTCTGGACAAGATATCAGAACTTGAGAATCAGCTGAATGAGAAGAAAAATGAACATATAAAAGACATGCAAGAACTGACTCAAGTTAATTCTGAATTGGATAAACTGAAACTTGAGAATGAAGGATTTCAAAAGAAAATTGAAAATCTCATGGGTAGAATAAATGAAATCAATGGGGAGGCTTCACATTCTTCTTCTGCTGAATTAACCTGCCATATGTGCTCAGCTCTAAGAGAACGCAATGAAGATCTTTATAGTGAGAATGAATGGCTGAACAAACAAATAGTCTCACTTAAAGAGGATCACAAAAACTTGGTTGCTGAGAAAATTAAAGTAGAAGAAAGAGAAGAGGAACTAATTGAGAAACTGGAATTGATATCCACTAATGAAAAATGTGATGCTGAAGTTAAGAAGCTGACCAAAGAAAACATTGAATTAAAAGCTGTTTGTAATGAAAAATTTGAAAAGTTAAGCAACTTGGAACAAGAAATTGAGAAGTATAAAACTACAAATAAAGTCTTAAGTGAATGTGTCAATTGCAGTGAACAGGAGATAGCCAGTTATGAGCTTCACATAACATCTTTGAAAAATAAGATTCAGGATCAAGAAAAATTAGCATCCAATTCTGCTAAGAATGAAAGAAAAGTAATAACTGTTGTGAAAATGAAGGATGGCAATCCAAGAAAGGGGACAAGCTGTAGTCCTGATGTTAAGGAAACTACCAGAAACCAGCTATATACTACCTTTGTGCATAGTTCTAATGTAGCTGGTACCTCAAGGCAATCCCCAAAATAAAATGAAAATCATAAGTCACCTTCAAAACCTGTCTTTCAGTTCAAAGCTCAAAAAATTGAAAAGCAAACAAAACCTGTTGAGAATAATCAGAAATTGAAAAGAAAAAGTCAAACAAAGAAGGTAAAGAATAATTCTGGTTATACTCTGAAATTTATTAGCTCTGTTGAATCTGATGCTTCTTGTACTCATTCGCATGCATCTAAGAAATCATATGATAGAAACCATGCTCCTAGGAACTCTGATGCCTCTTGCTACTATTGTGGTAGGCATGGTCATTATATGGATGATTGTAGTGTGATGAAAAGTGATGATATGATGCATGATAATTTTTTCTCAAATAATCATCACCACCCCAAAAGAAACATGTCTGCTTCAAACCAGCACATCATTTGTTATAATTGTAACAAACGTGGTCATAAAGCTGTTGAGTGTTGGTTTAGGCCTTCATGGGATTTTAATGGCTCAAGAGGTAAGCACCCAAGGTGCTTCGAGTGTGGGAGGCATGGCCACAAAGTCAAAGATTGCTGGCATGCCCAGGGAAAGAAAGTCAATTTAAAACCTATAAATTTCCCTGCAAATAAAACTGCTTCTGGTAAAAGAACCCCAGCATGCTTCGAATGTGGAAAGCATGGCCATACAGTCAAGGACTGTTGGCATGCCCAAGTAAGTCATGTTAATAACAAAGTTTTTAAATTCTCTGCAAAACGACCTGTGAACTTTTCATGCTTTAATTGTGGTAAATCAGGTCACAAATCTGCTGAATGATGGATAAAGAAGAACAAGAAACCAAATGTTCATGTAAACAACAGAACAATTCATGCTCATTATCATAGGTCTCATGCTGCTGTTGATATGCATCATAGGACCAGAAAATCTGCTGTTTCATGTAGATATTGTGGTAAACTTGGTCACTCTATGGACAATTATTTTCTGATGAAATTTGATGACCATGTTGCTAAGAAACTGTTTAGAACACCTGATAGGGGTAGTGCAGGACCCAAGACTGCTTGAGTCTCTGCAGGATCAACTTGATTGACATGCTGCAAGTGTGCCTTGGTGGGAGAAGTGAAAGGGGTTAACCAAGACACTCAAGAATGAAAACCCCATGACTGCACCATTTCAGGTCAGTTCTGAACTTTGTGTTAAATTTCATCATCTGAAAATGTTGATGTGCTTGTTTAATGTCTGATGATCTCTTATTGCTTAGCTGATCAGTCTGCATTCCAGACTCAGCTACTGAGTTTTATTCTGAATATCTGATGTTCTTCTCTCTTGCTGGTTTCTGCACTATGAACATAGGATGCTTGATGTTCCGCTCAATCATTTTTGTGTCAATGCATTACATGTTTGATTACATACTTGGACTGAGCTTGAATGGGTCAGTTAGTGCATACAGTCAATGCATGTGTCTAGTGTCTAAACGCATCATATGCATGACTGTCAATGAAGTTGTTTAATGCATGTAGGACTGCTTTATGTTGCATTGTCTTGCATAACCCTGGTATATCAAATGGTAAGCTACTAAAAGGCAGGGAAATCTGCCTGGAGGAACTTACTATGTGTGAGATGGTCCTTAAGACCAAGTTCTCTGCCAAGTACCAAGGGTCTAGTCCTCATGTAGAATAGTGTACTGCATAGCATATTTTTGCATCATGGTGTCAGGGGGAGCTAAGAGTTCTATTCAATTCATTGAATCCTATTTACTTCTCAGTGTTCTCATTCAAATGACTCGTATTCTTTGACAATCAGATGCCATTGGATCATAATGCTTATTGCTATCCTTTCCCCATCATTTTCACTAAACAACAGCTTTGCATCTGATTTAGTACATTGAATGGTGATTATTGCAACTGTTCACTTATAAGAATCACATTTACAAATTGAAAGGAACTAAAGGTTTAACCTTTATAAACTGGAGAGTTAAGTGTCTGCACTTCAGAATTTGAGATAAAAGAAAATTTTTATAGCTCTTAATCTTTGTCTCATAGCTAAAATAGAAAAAGGTTTTTTTTGTAATGCCTAAATGTGTTGAACTGGATATGTCTAGAACAGGCTAATAAGAGTGTGTACTGTGTCTTAAACAATCACTCTAAAAGAATTAAGGGCAGCAGTAAATAAGATCATAAAATGCTATGAACTGAACATAGTGACAGAGCAATGGCTGAATTGCACTGAGAAATTGTGATCTCCTCCAATGAAGTAGGAGAACTCATAGTCATGAAGTGCTTCAGAATATCTCTGTTCAAAGGGTCAAATCTATAAGGGGAGTTCTCACCAAGTAACTGGGGGTACTGGCCTCTAATCAAGGTGTATCCTTAATGTCAAAAGTGAAGACTACTCTTTGTAGGTTTTGATCTGAAATAGGTCTAGTAGTTTATGCCTAGTAACTGGGGGTACCTGCCTCTGATCAAGGTGTACACCTAATGTCAACAGCATAAATGCCACTGATCTATTTACTTAGTTCAGGTTCTGAAAAAAAAAACTCAAAAGTGAAAATCAAACTGTTGTAACCTTTCGAAAACTCAAAAGTGAATGAGTGAAAATGATTTCCAATACATATTCAAATTGCCATTCTTGATCTTCCATGCTTAATCACATAAGGGTATTATTTCTGACTTATCTATTAATACCACGTGCCTTAGATTCATTGCTATAAATGGAATCTATAAACTCTTTTTCAGAGGTAAGATCTTTTACTCTAGGTTTATCACTGTTAAACCTGAATTTTTATCAAAATTGTATGCTGCTGATTCTTATATTTTAACAGTGGTTTATAATCATGTTTCCTTTCTAAACCAATGATTCAGCTGTTGTCTAGTGACCCTCCTACCTTTTCTACCTTGTTTATCTGTTCATATTCCTTCTCAAAGGGGGAGCTTTTATTTAGGGGGAGAAATAATTCAGGGGAGTCTTACATTCAGGGGGAGAATGTTCTAGAGGAACTTGCATGCATAATGCACTTTGCACTCTTGTTTTTACTATTTTTCTCTTTTTGATCATGTCAAAGGGGGAGAAAATCTTGTGTGTGACTCACTGTCACATTGTGTTGCCATCATCAAAAAGGGGGAGAATGTTGTGCCTCTTAGGCACAAGCATGTGCTATGTCGCCTTGATGATAGCAATGCTATTTGGTTTTGATGATAGCAAGACAGTGAGTGCATTTGAGTGCATTTGATATTGTATTCTGATGATAGCAATGTTATTGTGTTTTGATGATTGCAATAAACAAAGTGCATTTTTATGCATTCTTATTCTTGAGCATTCTGCATATTGATAGCAACATAAATGATGATGTTTAGCATTGATGGCATTTGCTCTTTATATATGTGCATTGCATTCTATCAGATATCATGTCTCTGCATATATCATGTATGGGTAGCAAAGTCTATACACTGGACTGTGTCATTGTGCATCATGCTAGTCTATACATTGGACTCTCGTTCAAGCCTATGCATTGCATTGGCTAAGTATATACAACGTCAATTCATGCATAGACTTAGGCAAAGTTTGTACAGCGTCAACGCACTTCATTGGAAGTCTGTACAGCGTCAACGCGTGAAGTATGTACAGCCGTGTCATATGCTCCTAAGTCTATGCATTACTGTTCATGTATCAGTCTTCATCAAGTTTGTACATTGACACGCCAACATCTTTGAAGTCTGTACGTTGCTTCAGGAGCTTCAAGTCTACACATCGCTTCGCTTCATGAAGTCTGTACATCCACAGTTAAACTTGAAGTCTGCACATTGGTCTTCGATTTCAATGTCCATACATTGGGCGTTTACATGAAGTCTATACATTGTTGTTTGCAGTGCAAGTCCATACATTGGACTGTTCTTTGAAGTCTGTACATCAGACTGGTATAGTAAGTCTGTACATTGGCTTCACATCTTCAAGTCTGTACAGCCGTTTGCTTTGGATTTCATGTCTAGACATTGCACTGTAGCATCCATCGTCTTCGTGTTGTTTTAGTGTCTATGTCTTCGTGTTGTGTGTACGTCTTCGTGTTAATTTTGCGTTTGAGTCTTCGTGTTGTTTACTGAAGCAGCTCGATTTGTTCTGTTGAACTTCGAGTCATTTCCCAGTGAACCTCGTGTCGTTTATTCAGTATCTAGTTGTTCATCTCGTGTCATCCTCTTATGTTTTATTGCGTGTCGTTGTAGCCGTTCATGTGTTCTGTCTTCGTGTTGAGTTTACTTCGTGCACTCTTCTCTAAGTTCAAGCCCGTGTCTGTGCTGTCTCGATGTCGTACTTACTTCGTGTCAGTTTCTATTTTTCGTCCTTGAGTCGTGGTCAGCCCGTGTCGTTTCACCTCGTGCTGTTCTCACTGACTTCGTGTCATTTTCCCTCTTGTGTCTTCGTGACAATTATTGTAGTTCCTCGAGTTGTTCTTCTGCTTCCACCGTTTCATCACGTGTTGTTGAAGACGTGTCTATCTCATGTCTTCGTGTCGTGTTTCCTACACCTCGTGTCTTTGTCGCTTTGTGACCTCACCTCGTGTCGGTTTCTGTTTTCATCTTCGTGTTGTTTTCAACTCGTGACGGTTTCTGTTATTTGTCTTCGTGTCGTGGTCAGCCCGTGTCGCCTCGTCTTCGAGTCGTTCATTCGAGCTATTTTGTGCTCGAGTTGTTTTTCTTATGTTTTCAAGTGTTGTTTCACTTCGTGTCGTTTCCGTATTATGTCTTCGTGTTGTTCTTCCTAGACCTCGTGTCTTTCGTATGTTGAAACCACACTTCGTGTTGGTTTCTGTTTTGTCTTCGTTTGTATCTCGTGTCGTTCTCCTTTTTACCTCGTGTTGTTTTCATCTTCTTCGTGTCGTTCTCTTTGTAGTGTTATCTCTGTTACAGTATGTATCTCGTGTCGTTCTCTCCTTACTTCGTGCTGTAGTCACCTTGTGTATCTCATGTCGTTCTCAGTGCATCTAGAATTGCTACCACATACCTCGTGCAGCTTTAGTTATTGTGGCCCTCAGTTTTAATAGTTTTCATCTCCTTGCAGGTCCGAGGAAGAAATATTCCCCAGTGACTGGCAGCACGTGATCCGAGGCTGGAATGAAGCCTACTGAGAGACTGCCACGTGGTCCGAATTCTTAGGGCGGGAGCTGTGGAAGCCACACGCGCCCTAGCTGCTGCTGCTGCTATATATATGAGCATTCTTCCACAGAAGAAGGGTGATCGAGTTGGCGAGAAGAAAAGTCCATACAGAGAGCCACGATCCAGATAGAAAAAGAAAAGAGAAAGAAGAAGAGCAGAAGGAGAAAAAGAGAGGCAGAGAGCTCGAGAAGAGTGTGAAGAGAAGAAGAAGAGAGAGAGAGAGAAGGAGTTCGTTCCTCAGATCTTTGGTTCAAAACCAGATCTGAGGTTGCTCATTATTAGAGCTATATTTTGTGCTTGATTGTTTCAGCTTTCCGTTGCTGTCTTGTTCTGTCTTTTGTTTTCCATTTTACATTTCCTTTCAAGCTGTTAGTCAGCGGGTTGCAGAGGTGCTGCCTCTGGTCGGCTAAGCTGTATTGCCCAGCGGTTTGCAGTGGAGGATTCCATTGGACAGCAAGCTGTGTTGCTCAGCGGGCAGTGGAGGTTTCCACTGGACGGGTAAGCTGTAATCCCCAGCGGTTGCAGTGGTGGATTCCACTGGACGGCAAGCTGTGTTGCCCAGCGATTGTTGGCAAGCTGTGTTGCCCAGCGGTTAGTGAAGCCACACTCGGGTTGAGTGTGGGGTGGATGTAGGTCTGGAGGACCGAACCACCTAAAAAACTCCTATTGCACTGTGGTTTGATTTATCTGTTTTTGCTTCCGCTAGATGATTGCATAGGGGCGCTCTAAGCGTTTGGCTTCTGTTTGAGCAGAAGAGTTGATTAGTTTTCTTAGAATATTTTAATCTGTCAAGAGAGCGAAAGTCCAGTTGAGCTTCAGATTGTCGAATCTGTCTTGTTATTATTCTAGTTTTTAATTGGGTGAAGGTTCTTTAAACGGGTTATATTCATTCACCCCCCCTCTGAATACTGCACCGAACCCAACAGTACCACCCTAGACGGAGTGCTCCCGGAGGGGAGTTTTATCAACACGGTGGTCACCGACTGGAGGTGTCACGCCCCGACGCGGAATATCGGGACTGGCAGTAGAAAGAGTTAACAATAATATGTTGATTTCCAGACATGCTATAAATTGAGCTAGATAATTAACATAACGCCATGAATAGAAATAATTCCACCAATCTAAATAATTACTAATTTATCAAAAATCCGAGCTTACATCAATCCCAATCAAAAGAACTTAAGAAAACTTTCAAAACAACATTTGACTTAACATAGCTACGACCACCGACTTTAAAACTACACTATTGACATCAATTCTAGACTCAAGACATCTATGCATGACTCCACATAGTCTTCTAACTGGTTCGCTCCACGGCTTCACTCTTGCCCATCCCCTTCAGTTTGCGAATCCTCACCTGAGTTACCTGAAAAGGGGGAACAACTGGGTGAGGGAATGCTTAGTAGGTAATAACAGGTAAGTTTAAGTAATTAACCGATTTGCATTAATGTTGTACAAGAAAGGAAAGAAAAGATGATATAAATAATAAAAAAAGGACAGTAAGAGAACATGAACAAGTATAACTAGAAATGGCCAACTAATGCGGGACGGACACGCGACCTACGACTCTAGCTCACGATCGCTCCTAAGCGAGGGAAGACGTGGGACCGTGCGCGGTTAAGAAACCGATATTGAGTCTCGGGTATCGGCCTTTTCGCATTAACTCGGATCGAGTCACGGGATGGGTCACTCACTCTCTCTCACAGCGGTGATACAATTGATATAACGGGCTAATAACCTATCACATGCAGCGTCATATACAAAACTATACAAGTAAAGCAATGCCTACGAGGAGGGTAGCGAGTTTACCTCCATGCTCCGGGCGTGGGGAAGATGATCCCGGCCAAGACAGTAACTCCAGGTTAAACAATTATTACAATAATTACAGAAATGGTTTCTACTGCCCACTCCACGCAGGGAGGTAACGGGCTACAAATGGGGCCCGGGAGGACCGAACTTAGGTTGACGGGTAGCATTTTGATGTAGCTTCAGCGGCACGCGTATTCACGAACGTGGGGCCCACGTTCTCATCGGTGGGTCCGAGTGGGCCCAGAGTGATACCGCTATGATGTTGGCTTCTGGAGAAGCGCTCCCTGGGACAGCGGCATGATGGTTTGCCCTTTGGAAGGCGAGTTGGCTCCGGCCTTGAATGGTTGACCAAGCTGCTCACGGATCTGTAGTTTCAATTTTACAGCACGCGACCCGGCGAGATCTTCTGTTGCGATCACTCCCGATGTCGGATCGATACACAAGAGGTATCGTTGGAAAGCTATTTCAAAATGCTTCGATCTAGGGCTAGAGAAATAATTTTGAATTTCTCGGATCTGGCCTTAATCGATTTTACAAGTTGATGTTGAATAGGACCCGAAATCTCAGGACAGAAGTGATTTTTCCTGAGAGTTGGCATTGACCGCGACTCAAATGACAGATCTAGAACTTGGACTCTTCATTAAAGTTGTAGATGATGGAACAAGGAAGACGGGGATAACTTTTATGAAAGGTTTGGTGGAGTTTTTGTTTGTTTCAGGATTTTATACTGACTAGGGGTCGGATCTGAACTGCACAGGATAGAATAGATTTGGGAGAAGACAATAATTTTTAAAAATACAAAAAAGACTTTAGAAATTAGAAGAAAATTCGTGGATGAAGGGGATGGTGGACAGAACTCCCAATAAATTTGGGGATTAAAACAAATAAGATAAAGGGGGTCGAAACTTGGAAACACAGGGTTGCTGTGATAGGATCTGAACAGAAGATAGAACTGGAAGGTGGAAATATATGAAAATGAAAAAATAGCAAACAAAAGGTAAATGACTGGATTGTTTTTATGGAGGCTGGGGTGGACGTGGATGACTCACCCTCCAAGTTTGGTTGCGATCTGAGCTCCTGATGGAGAGATAAAAATCACGGAGTAGGGTTCTATTCTGATGTAGATAGAATTCTAGCGATGAAGACGGCGACGCGATGGCGGTGCGATGGCGGCGGCAGAGATAGAAATCAGAGATAGAGGGGCTAAGATAGAAGGGGTTTACACCCTGAAATCTTGAAGGAGGGGGAGGGAACCGGAGGGAGAGAGGGAGGGGCGCACCAAGCTCCAAGGCATTACACAATTTTTCTTCTCATTAATCCTTACAAAACACTATACATGGGTTTATATAGAAGGGGAGGAAGGGGGAGGGGGTTGGAATTCATGGGAGAGAGGGGAGGGCTAACATTTTCTTCCCCCATGTGGTCAATTGGTCTACAAATATAAAATATAAAATGTCATTTTAATGGGGGGTACCACCTTGACTTAAGGGGAGGCATCTTGGATATTTTGTAACACTTGTCCCCCTTTGAATGTCAAAGCATCTAGAAGCCCACCTTGGGCCTTTGACTGACCCCACATGGGCCCTAAGACTTAGGTGGACCAATAGGAAAGGAGATGGGGGCCCCTTGCTGGTCCTACTGGACTTTTGTACAAAAACCTAAAGAATCCTAAGGAATGACAAATTGGCTCATAAAGCCTTACAATTACAAACCTACTTCACAAGGATATAAATGCAAACTAAAAGGACACAAATACAAAAATAAAAGTTAGTGCCCGGTGTAGATTCCCATCAATTCTCCCCGGGTGGGAAGAACTCAACCCTGTCGAGTAAGGGGTGTGGCTGCTCGTGACGCCGGCGGATCCGTCATCGTACCCGGAAGCTCGGAGTACGCTCCACTCCAAGTAATCGACACATGCTCATCCTGTATAGATTCGATATGCACACGCTGCTTGGAAGGAGGCTAGAGGTGGACACTCCAGGGTGGGGTCACTCTCAAATGAAGGGAGGCGGCTCAAAGGCTCACTAGGAATCACCGCTTGTCCCTTATGTGACTAGATCCGATATGTGAAGTAGAACCGATCCCAAAGTCTGACAAGTCGCACTCGAAAGGGACTAACAACGCGAGCGTACAAAATCGACTTGACTCGATGTATGCACAAACACACGACAGACAAACGAAACAAAGACTCACAAAGACCATATACACACCTAATGTTAGTCCGACCTACGCATAGGCGATGGTGGACCAGGACACCCGAATGTGTGCCATGCATGCATGTTATGCAATCGGAGATGGGTGGCATGGGGAACACCTAAACGTCCAAGTATGACCCAATCATGCATGGATGGCCCTTTGGATTTGGGCAACTTGAGAGGGCTAGAAGAGTCGGGTGTGGAAGAGCCGGGTGTGGGTGTATCGAGATTGGGATTGGTGGGTGTAGAAGACCCGACCCGTGGGGTAGGGGTGTGGTAGTGGACTACCTCGAAGGAATGAAGTATATATGGTGGGTCAAGGGGTCCACTAGGGAATGGGTCAAAGGGATCAAAGAAGGTATGACCCCTTGTGGTGGATTCCCACAAGTCACGGTCCTCGGTGTAGAAGTCTCGAAGGTGTGGATAGTCATCTTCATGCATTGTGGCGGGTGGGATGGTGATCGTAGGTAAGATGTATGGTTCCTCCCTCGGGCAAAAGGGTATGAAGTCAGGCTCGGCCGGCATGGGGAGGAATAAGAGAACCTCCGTGGTAACACAACCCACGGTGCATACGGAGGTAATGGACCCTATGGCCGGATGGGTGAAGCTACGACTAGTGGGTTGGTCGAAGCCTCGGGCCAATAAGTGCGTCAACTTCAATTGCCAACCTAAACCCAAAATAAGGTCACCCAATGTATCAACATGGTGACTAGACCGGAATGTCGTATGGTAGGAGTTGACGGGCACTAGAGCTAAGGTGGGGTCCATGGATGGGTAAGGAGGTGGGACTAAGCCATCCTGATGTGGGACGGACACGGGAGACTGACGCTATATGATGCGGACCTCAGACTCTAGATGGAGATGCGACCAGCAACACACAAATTGGAGAGACTTCGGCCCGACACTATGAGTACCTATGGGCTATACGTCGCTAACAGAAACGCAAGCTCACTCGTCATCCCAAGCGAGGGAAACGTGGATCGTGCGCGGTTGAAGAACCGGCAGAGTTAAGGGTAGTCGACTCACTTCCGAACTATGATCGAGTCACAGGACGGGTCACTCTCACACTCACAGCGGTGACATGGACTCACGGGCTAGTACCTATCGCACTCGGCAGCGGCATATGACCGTATACTAGCTAAGCAAGTAAATGCCAAGAAGTTGCGATCGTTACCTCCACGCTCCCGACGTGGGGAAGACAACCCCGGCCAATCTCAGACTCCCGATTAACAATTATTACAACAGTACAATAATTTGACCCACTCCACGTAGGGAGGTAAAAGGTCACATATGGGGCCCAGGAATCATGACAATTGGGTTGACGGGCAGCATCTTGATGTTGCCCGGAGGTGCCGAACACGCGTTTGTGGCGCTGTCCGGACGGCGCGATCTACGGGTCCGTGGGGCCCACGGACCGCTCCAACCTCCGGCTCTGGTGGGGTGGGACCCACTGTGATGGGGACCCCTGGTGGAGCGCTTCCCTGGACGGCGGTCAGTCGGAAGTACCGGTCGGAGGCCGATCGGCTCCGATCACCAAGTTGTGGAATTGTTGTCCACGGACTGAAGCTTCTATTTTTCAGCGCGCGCTCCGGCGAGATCAGACGCTGCGACCAATCCTGATGTCGGATCGAAGCATAGGAGATACCGCTGGAAAGCTCTCTCGAAGTCCTTCAATCTAGACCCCAAGATATGAACTGGATCTCCACAGATCCGGCCTTAAACTATTTTTGAAGTTTCTATTGCACAGTACCCGAACTCTCAAAACAGCAGAGCAGTTTCCTGAGAACTGCCTTTGACCGTAAACCAAACCTCCGATTCAGATGTCGACCTCTTCATGAAGGTTATGAAGGGGAGATAGAGGAAAACGGAAATAGGTCTTGTGAAGGGATTGGTGGAGGCCTCGATTTGATATGGATTTTACAGTGACTGGTGGTCGGATCTGGACACTGGATGATAGAACTGTAGATGGATCTGAAGATTATTTTTAGAAAATAGGTGGAGGCCTTTAGAAATTCCATGAAAAATTGGGGATGGAGAGGAAGGTGGACAGAACTCCCAGTAAATTTGGGAGCTCCAGAAAAAAGCAAAAGGTGGGTCAGAGATAGAAAACTCAGGGTGGCTATGGATCTGGACTGAAAACAGATAGATCTGGAAGAAACAGGTGGACGAAAATGTAAAAATATGAAATGGAATCTAGGTGACCAACCAATTTTTGTGGAACGTGGGGAGCACCTCTGGAACACACCTTAAAAATTCCAGCTCAAGAATACGTCGGGGTGGAGAGCAGAAATTTGTGGAAGGCACCTCTGTCCTGGATGGACAGAACACCGGCAGCAACCGTGGTGGAGCGATGGCGGCACGTGGCGGCGGCGGCGATCACCGGAACTGATAGGGGAGGCTTCACACCTCTAGAATACAGCCTTCCCAGCTGCAAAGGGGGGAGAGGGGAGAGAGAGAATGGGGCGGCCAAGGCCTTGCTCCAAGATTTTCTTCCAATTGAATGCATTAATTCCACTAAAATGAGAAATACAAGGCATTTATATGAATTGCCAAATGACTCAACTACCCCTAGATCTAGGGTTTTGGGGAATAAAAAAAGGAGTAGAACTAATTAGTTCTACACACATTTTACAAAAAATAAAATGGGGTGATAGTGAGAGGGGGGCGCCCCCTTGACTAGGTGGACAAGGTTGGTGGCCAACCTTGACAATTTAAGCCAATTGTCCCCCACTTGGCCCACTCTTCTAGAAGCCCACCATTGGAAGGTTGACTGACCCCACATGGGCCCTAGGAGTGAGGTGGATCAATGGGAGGAGAGATGGGGGCCCGTGGGACCCGGGTGGTCCCATTTTGCACATAAACCCTTATTACAATACGGATTACAAACCAAATAAAGATAAATAAAAACACATTACACACAAATAAGTCTCAGTAAATGTGATAAACGTCGAGACTCAAGGGGGAGTCTCCAGACTGTCTCCGAGCCAGATGGACGCCGAAGTAGCTCGGGTGGTACTCCGCGTACAGTACCGGTGGCTTGCCGACTCGTGCCGCTCGTGTGCTCTGGTGTCTGCACCAATTCTCCCCGGGTGGGAGAAACTCGACCCTGTCGAGTAAGGGTCGGCATCACTGTGGTACCGCTCCAGTAGGTCCAGGTCAATCCGCTGCACCTCTCCATGGGTGATCCACGTATCCTCGGTGGCGGGCCATCCTCTCCATCGCACTAGGTAGCGCGGGTAGGATCCACTCCTGGTAATTGTCACCTGCTCATCCAGTATATGATCTATATGCTCTCGCTGCCGTGGAAAAGGGGCTGGAGGTGGACACTCAGGTGTGGGATCACTCTCAACGGGAGGGGATGGCTCGAAAGGCTCACTAGGAATCACCGATGGGTCCCCATATGCAACTAGATCCGATACATTAAAAGTAGAGCTTATACCATATTCCTCAGGTAGGTCCACAACATACGCATTGGATCCAACGCGTTTCAACACTCTAAATGGACCGGCTCCGCGAGCTTGCAATTTATTAACGGTTCCAGAGGGAAACCGTTCAGGTCTTACCCTAATCATGACATATTCGCCCTCTTGGAACTCTCGGTGGTGTCGATGGGCATCGGCTAGCTCCTTATACCGTGCATTGCTGGCCTCACTCATGCAGACTCCTAACATGCCTAGCAAAAGACTCGACAGACTCACTATGCTCTCCTAATATGCTGGACACATGTATGCATAGACACACAAGATCCTAGACAAACCTATTGTTAGTCCGACCCATACACATGCAAGGGTGGACCAGGACACCCGAATGTGTGCCATGCATACACTAGAGGCAACCGGAGGTTGATGGAATGTGGAAGGCATCCTAAAGTGATCCATTCATGCACGGACGGCCTTTTAGATTTGGGAGGTTTGGGCGGGCCACCTTCTACATCACCCCGATATGTAGGTGTATTATGAACGGGCTTGGAGTTTGCAGATGGACCGGCCCGTGGAGAAGGGGTATGATGGTGGACTCCCTCGAAAAGGTGGAGTAAAGGTGATGGGTCAAGGGGTCCACAAGAGAATGGGTCGAAGTGATCAAAGAAAGTATGACCCCTCGGACTAGGCTCCCACAAATCACTATCCCACATTTGGAAAATTTGGAGGTGTAAATGATCACCTTCATTCATTGTGAGAGGTGGGACGGCAGTCATATGTAGAAAGTAAGATTCCTCCCATGGGCAAAAGGGAATGAAGTCGGGCTCGGCCGGCATAGGGAGGAGTAGAAGAACCTCCGTGGTAACATGACCCACGGTGTATACGGAGGTAATGGACCCCAAAGCGAAATGGGTGAAGCTACTATCTGTGGGTCGGTCGAAGCCTGGGGCCAACATATACGTCAACTTCCAATGGCAGTCTAATCCTTGGAGAAGGTCTTCCACGGTATCTATGTGGTGACGGGATCGGCAAGCGGCTTCAACAAAATTATCAAATAGATATTCATGTTTTAGTTGTCTCATGTTTATGTTTTAGTTGTCTCATGTTAATTGGGCCATATGTATGGGCCTAATGGGTCATGTTTTATGTTTTGTAGTAATTATGTCTCCAACTATTATGTAAGAGTCTTTTTTTTATTTTGTGTCTTTTAGTCTTCCTAAGAGAGTTATGATGAGTAGGTGTTAGGTGTTAGGTGAGTTTTCTTTTGGTCTTCTTAGTGGAGTCTATATCATGTAACCTCTCTTTTAAAGAAATGAAGTGAATCAAAAATATTTGGAAAACTACCTCCAACATGAGGTCCCTTACCCTCCTTCTATCTCTCTCTCTTTGGAGTGGATTCTCTAATATTCTCTCTCTCTAGGAGTGGATTCTCCTGGGTTCTTTCTTTCTCTCTAACTTCTCTCTCTCTCTCTCTCTCTCTAAGGGGTGGATTCCCCTCTCTCTCTCTCTTTCTCTCTCTCATTATCTCTCTCTTTCTCTAAGGGGTGCGCCCCTTTCTCTCTCCTCCCCCTCCCAACCACTTTCTCTCTCTTCCCCTCCCCTAATAACTCTTTCCCTAGTTCCCACACCCTTCCATTAACTCACCCCAACCCCAAGAGCTCTCCTCCAATCCTCTCCTCACCTCCCAACCCCCAACTACCTCACTCTCCTTCCCCATGCATCCCACCACCTTCCCAAGGCTAAAATAACTCCTCCCAAGGCCCAAATTCGAAATTCCCTCCCCTCTCCCATTCCCCCCACACCCTAGGTCGCCCAACTCCAGCCCCAACCCAGCCAAGGTCGCCCTCCCCTTCCCTCCATCTCATTCCACCACCATTTGCCACCACAAGGTTTCAACTTCATTGCAGGTCGCATGCAGCAAATTTGGTTCTAGAAGCTGCATCATCTCTAGCATTTCCTTGAATCTTCTGGCGGCAAGGCATACATCTCTGGAAAGGTCGTCTAGAGAGCTTTCCAAGCGAGGTGGTTTCGTCTCCATCCGAGCACCGGACTGATCAGAAGGTCCATTCTCCCTCGACTGCGCAAAACTCCTCGGACAGAAGACCAGAGCCGGAGTGGAAGATCTGCAGCGGCCAACCTCCTGGGAATCTGAGCAAGAGTTCTTCATCACAAATCTTCTACTCTGAGTCTTCTTTTATCCCAAAGAAGCAGAGCTCCGTTTGGCATCCGGATCCAGAAGTTATCAATTTTCTCCCACCGGGCATGCAGTTCTACTTCCACTCTATTGGCATCGACCACCTTCAGTGTTCAAGCTCTATCGGCCATCTCCGACCATATCTGGAAGCCCCGTTAGTTTCTTTGCAAAGAAGACTCGTCAACGGAACCAACGACTTCAGCGGTGCCTGATTCCGAGCTCGGGAGCGGTCGCATCATCCTCATCTTCCCACTGCTGAGAACCTGTTACAGTCTGTGCAACAGACCTGCCACTCTGTTCAACCGTCTGCCCCGACCAGAATCGGCGTCCACAGAAATCAAGAAAATTCTGGTGTCTTCCCGGTCCAGCTACGAAGAGTCTTCCACTGGTTTCATCTTCATCAAAATCTGGAGTGGCCGCAGTGTCAAGAGAACCGACTGTCTGTCCTGAAGCGCAGAGAGTGGACAGCATCGGCATCGGCGGCCTTTTCATCACTTCTAGCTCGAATTCCCCTCCCCGCTTGGTGTCACATCAAAATGGTATCAGAGCAAGTCGTCTGATTTGTCCCAACAAGTCGGAGTCCTGCAGTTTGAGATTCGAGAATCAAGGTTCGAGGTTCGAGGTCGAACCTTCTCCAAGTGGAGGGGTTTGACGGGATCGGCCAGCGGCTTCAACAAAATTATCAAATAGATATTCATGTTTTAGTTGTCTCATGTTTATGTTTTAGTTGTCTCATGTTAATTGGGCCATATGTATGGGCCTAATGGGTCATGTTTTATGTTTTGTAGTAATTATGTCTCCAACTATTATGTAAGAGTCTTTTTTTTTATTTTGTGTCTTTTAGTCTTCCTAAGAGAGTTATGATGAGTAGGTGTTAGGTGTTAGGTGAGTTGTCTTTTGGTCTTCTTAGTGGAGTCTATATAAGTGTCATGTAACATCTCTTTTAAAGAAATGAAGTGAATCAAAAATATTTGGAAAACTACCTCCAACATGAGGTCCCTTACCCTCCTTCTATCTCTCTCTCTTTGGAGTGGATTCTCCAATATTCTCTCTCTCTCTAGGAGTGAATTCTCCTGGGTTCTTTCTTTCTCTCTAACTTCTCTCTCTCTCTCTAAGGGGTGGATTCCCCTCTCTCTCTCTTTCTCTCTCTCATTATCTCTCTCTTTCTCTAAGGGGTGCTCCCCTTTCTCTCTCCTCCCCCTCCCAACCACTTTCTCTCTCTTCCCCTCCCCTAATAACTCTTTCCCTAGTTCCCACACCCTTCCATTAACTCACCCCAACCCCAAGAGCTCTCCTTCAATCCTCTCCTCACCTCCCAACCCCCAACTACCTCACTCTCCTTCCTCATGCATCCCACCACCTTCCCAAGGCTAAAATAACTCCTCCCAAGGCCCAAATTCGAAATTCCCTCCCCTCTCCCATTCCCCCCACACCCTAGGTCGCCCAACTCCAGCCCCAACCCAGCCAAGGTCGCCCTCCCCTTCCCTCCATCTCATTCCACCACCATTTGCCACCACAAGGTTTCAACTTCATTGCAGGTCACAGGCATCAAATTTGGTCCTAGAAGCTGCATCATCTCCGGCATTTCCCTGAATCTTCTGGTGGCAAGGCATACATCTCTGGAAAGTTCATCCAGAGAGCTTTCCAAGCGAGGTGGTTTCGTCTCCATCCGAGCACCGGGCTGATCAGAAGGTCCATTCTCCCTCGACTGCGTAAAACTACTCGGACAGAAGATCGGAGCCGGAGTGGAAGATCTGCAGTGGCCAACCTCCTGGGAATCTGAGCAGGAGTTCTTCATCACAAATCTTCTACTCTGAGTCTTCTTTCATCCCCAAGAAGTAGAGCTTCATTTGGCATCCGGATCCAGAAGTTATCAATTTTCTCCCACCGGGCATGCAGTTCTGCTTCCACTCTGTTGGCATCGACCACCTTCAGTGTTCAAGCTCTACCGGCCATCTCCGACCATATCTGGCTGCCCCGTTAGTTCCTTTGCAAAGAAGACTCGTCAACGGAACCAACGACTTCAGCGGTGCCTGATTCTGAGCTCGGGAGCGGTCGCAGCATCCTCATCTTCCCACTACTGAGAACCTATTACAGTCTGTGCAACAGACCTGCCACTCTGTTCAACTGTCTGCCCCGACCAAAATCGGCGTCCACAGAAATCAATAAAATTCTGGTGTCTTCCCGGTCCAGCTACGAAGAGTTTTTCACTGGTTTCGTCTTCATCAAAAAATCCAGAGTGGCCGCAGTGTCAAGAGAACCGATTGTCTGTCCTGAAGCACAGAGAGTGGAAAGCATCGGCATCGGCGGCCTTTTCATCACTTCTAGCTCGAATTCCCCTCCCCGCTTGGTGTCACATCATGTGGTGACTAGACCGAAACATTGTGTGGAAGGAGTTGACGGGCACTACTTGTAGTGCGGGGTCCATGGATGGGTAGTAAGATGGGGCAGGGACCAAACCTGTCCTAAGCCAGCTAATGAGTGGCTCAGCTATGAGTAGCTTTCCCGTTAGAAACACGGGTAGCTCTGGCTGAGATGGCTCTGAATAAAGATCGGAGAGTGAGGCTTCTCCAACCCTTTTGTCCCCTAAATGGTATCAATGCTCTTTGATGACTTCTAACATTAGAAATCATTACGTTCCTATCAATTAATGTCAGAGCATGCCATCCCTTCCTGAAATATCATATCTTGATGCTCCTTGGTGTTTGCCTTGCATGAAACATATTTGCATCAGTCATTGCTAGCATTGTTGCATGTGTATAACTTTGTAATCATCCCTTGGACATAACAATTGGAATCATCATTCATGGGCATCTGGCATAAGTCCTAGCATCATTGGCATTATGGTAACAATTCAACTGGTTTCAGTTTTTCATGCAATTTGGTGGATTGCTTTCTTCAACTTTGTACACACATATCTTGCATTCTGCATTCCCATGCTTTGCATAGAAAACCCAAAAAGTCTGAAAATGGAAAACCACTAAAAATCTTTTTAAAAAAAAATTCTGAAATCAAAAATGTGTTCCTTGTTTGCTATATTGGATCATACTGCTGCAACCATGCCTTTCAAATTACAACTATCTTTGCCAAGCCAACAGACAATACCAATGATTCAAACAATTGGCCATGTTCGATAAATCCATATCACTCATTGGTATCTGTCCTAAAATTAACTTTCCAATATTGGTTGTTCACAATGGTTATCTTGTCAACTTTAATAAGTGTACAACCATTGACATGTATTTTCACATCACTTTCTGGAATTCTGGAAAAATGACCGCACTGCTTGTGATCATACCAGCCCACAATTTGCCTACGAAAGGAGGAGAGATTCATGCACTTTCAGAAAGGTATCTCAGGTTGCTGCACTTTAAGTTGCTCCCTCCAAGTATCCAATCTCTTTTACACTGTACATCCTGTGCTATTAATTTCCAACAATTGGTGTGCTGCATTTCCTTCATTCCTACCTTCCTATCTAGTGTGATATTTTGATGATGTCAAAGGGGGAGAGATTTGTATGTGTCATTAAAGGAATGTATAAGGAAGAGAGTCTTGAACACTTGCATAAGAATTAATGAATGTATAAGGAAGAGAGTCTTGAACACTTGCATAAGAATATGTGGGGAGAAAATTATCTGGAGAGAAAATCACTGAAGGTCAAAGGTCATTGTGCTTTTATTGGTATCACATGATTACATCCTTGACTTTCAATATACTAATAATGATTCAAAGCTGGACATCATAATGACTCATAGTTCATAGTTGCCATCATCAAAAAGGGGGAGAATGTTGGGCATGTGTATAACATGTATAACTCTATTGTTTTGATGATGTCTGACTATGCATGTTGGGCTTGTGTATAACATTCCTTTGTTTTGATGATGTCTGACTATGATTCATTAATATAGTTTGACCTGCATTTGATAGAGACAAACACTCATGCATTTCAGGTCAAGCCCACACCGGCAACAAAGTGTGTCTACAAAGATAGAAAGAAATCATGTAAGGCACAGAGATTGAGGCTTTAGGCTGCACAAGAATCAAGGTAGAATCATGATTTCACAGAAATCCATGCAATCAAGGCAAATGTAACTGCTGGAGATGATACACACACTAAAGTATCACAAGAGAAGTGTCGACTCCTTCAACAGATGTGTCGACACTACAGCCATTACTCAGCAGACAAAGAAGGACCAAGGTCGATGCTAGTAGGCCAAGGAAAGTGACTAAGGTCTGTGCATGTCTTTATTGCGGTACAGCCAGTGCAACACCAAGTCGGTGCAACTTCTAGCTAGCATGCTCTATGGTCTATGCACATTTGTCTCAAGGTTCGTGCACATCCGCAGCAGGGTCGGTACACACTCAAGCCAGCGACAGATAAGGTCGGTGCACATCTACTATGAAGTCGGTGCACATTTTTCCTTCATGCCTTAAAAGGTATACACACATGCTGCAAATCAAGTCCGTGCACATCTACCATAAGGTCGGTGCACATGTGGCTCGTATACAACAAGGTTGGTGCACATACTGAAGAAAGAAGGTAATTCAAGAGAAGTGTCGACACCACAGCCATTCCTCACCAAAGGAAAGTTGATGATACATTGCTGACAAGGTCGAAGCACACAAATGGTCAACACAAATGGTCAACATAGGTCAACACAGTAAAAGTCTGTGCAATGCTTCCTTCGAACAAATACAGAAGAAATTCTCTTGTGTTGTCTCGACACTGCCTTGTGATGTCCCGACACATCTGACAAATGTCTCGACACCTCTAGAAGAAATCAAGCTGAAACCATTCTGTCTGGCCTCTGGTTTTATCAATGTCTCGACATAGTCTTGGTGACATCTCGGAACCAAGCATATATGTCTCGACACAGTCTTGTGAAGTCTCGACACACGTCATGTCTCACTTCTCTATGGCTGACTTGTCTCGACACCTTGGATTCCTTCAGGAAGTGCACTACTAGCTATCTTACTAAGATGTGTCAACTCTTTTCATGCAGTTCTTCCAAGAATCCTCAAGCCAATAAACTGTCAGATCAGTGGGCCATCCAGAGAGAGAAAAAGGAATCGTAAATCATTAAAATTAAGGATTTTGGGGTCTGGACCACGTCTCGAGATCTGACCCTTGCTCTACCATCATATCACTCATTTGTCTACCTTTTGGAGATGGTTTTGTCAGAAATCCAGTTGGAAGAGCCACTTCTGTCTGCCACGATGTAAGTCTTATCTGTCTGCCTGTCCATACTATCTGCTACTGAGAATAGGACACTCCGCAGTCTGCCACCATCTTGCTGTCGACCAATGGGCTGTCCAACCAGCCATTATCGCAGAAGAGTACATTTGAGCAGAATGAGAAGACTACATATGTGAGGGAGAGTTATTGTAAATATCTGATGCTGTCTAAAGGGAGATCTGGTCTGCTTCTTCACACAGTCTGCCAACATACCTTCCTTATACTTAAAATTGTGACTAGCCAATAGGAAGTGCACAGCAAGCAGTGCATTAAATATTATGGGACATGATCACCTTCCTCTTGTTGATTATCACCATCTCACACATGGCATTCGCTCTAGAAGACGCTCTAGCTCTCACCCTCTGGCGCACGCTTCAAGGAAGATTTGGAAGGGATACTTCGTCGATCCATTGGTCCAAAAGATAACTTCTTGGCATGCAATATTCCTAGGTTTTCTCAATTGGTCTTCTTATTTATACCAAGCTTCCTCAACTGAAGCAGCCGCTGCTGCCGTCCACAAAGTGCCACGCCTTAGACCAATCTACGAAGAACATTCCTAAGTAGCGTGAGAGCAGCCACAACACCTATTGGACTTAGTCCAGTGCTGTGAAAGAAGAAGAAGAAGAAGAAGAAGAAGAGAGCAGCCTTGAGAGAGAAGAAAAATCTTGCAGTCTACCGGTGCTTTAAGAAAAGGATCATTGGATCCAATCTTGTAGCTGCACTCACCAGCTCCGATGTCTTGATCCATTCTTCAGCTGGTGTCTACATTGTCTCTATTGATTCTCCACTGCACTTGCAGTATTCAGTTTCTATTTGTTACGGTTCGTCTATCTCCAATACATCTAGCTTCTCTGATCACCTGTTTAGGGACCGGGTTCCCTCTGTGGTTTCAAAGGAAGAGAGGATCAGATCCTCTAGGTGGTTCAAGCTGTTAGTCAGCACAAAGTAAGCTGTGCTGCTCAGCTGTATAAGCAAGCTGTGCTGCTTAGCGGATCAAGTTGTGTGTCAGCCGGAAAGCCTCACCGAGTTTGGTGAGGGGTGGACGTAGGTTGTGAGCTAACAACCGAACCACCTTAAAATCCTTGTGTTGTGGGTAGTATACTTTGTGAGCTTGTTCCATATCCTCTATCCCTACTTCACAGGTTCGTGTGTTACTTATGCTGTTTATTTTCTCTGCCACTTAAGCGTTCAGCTTGCACAACAGTCTCATCTCGATCCTCCTACTATCGTAGCTAACGTGGATCCTCTCAAGTGACTGCAGCACTCTTGCTTACAGACACTTTGGAGCATCTTCCAAGCAGAGGAAGTTATCATGGTGTGTGAGCAGCTTTCTCCCTTGTGTATCTAACTGCATTTGCGCCTTAGGCTGCCTGCTGCACCCTTGCAAACAGGGACCAAGGTGAAAGCTTTCCCAAGGAACTTCATCTTGCTGAACACTCATTCTTCCTAGCTGATCATCATAGCTCTCCCACCTGGGACAATCATTTAGCTTAGCTTTACTGTTTCAAGATCTCTATGGTGTTTCGGATTACATCTCATTCGGATCTGAGCTGCTAGTGAATTAGTGTCGACCTCTCTCTTAAGGAGTGTCGACCTGCCTGCTGTGAGTGTCGACCTGTCTGAACTGAGCATTGAGAGTTTAACGTCATTACATGTTCTATTCTTATCTAATCCGTTGCGCTGTATGCTTAAGTAATTCAATTACCTTATAAGAGTGGTTTATGTTTTTACGAGTCAAGATTTAAATAGGCCAAAGTTCTTAATAGGATTTATTCAACCCCCCCTTCTAGATCCGATTGCCCTCTGTGGGACCCAACATTTACAACCTCGGGTTGCTGGCACTCCAGTATCTTCTGCAACACGGGTTCTCAGTGCAAGAGCGTCACCTCGAGCATCGGCAACACTTTTATCGGCTCGGGCGAGAGCTTACACCCTAGTCACCCAGCCATCAGCTCCCGATACAGGCCTCGTGCCCTGGAGGTCGATCCCAGCATTTTCGACCGACAGCCTCGTGCTGCCAGCAACGGGAGTTCAAGTCTTTTCGGTCTACCATCTCGGAGCAGGATCTTCCTCCGCTCCACAGAAGAAGCGTCACCACGTCCGCAAAGGTAGGCGACTCACCGTTGCAACCAGCAACTCTGGCAAGACTATTCTTGTCGGTGACTTGCGAATTCATCTCAATGGAGGCGAACCCATCATACCCCGGGAACGGACCGTCCCTACGATCCTCACTACCAACCACTTCAGCCTCCTGCGATAAACGTGAGAGGATAAAGCGGAGCTTAGAGAAGCAGGCACCTCGGCAGCAATTTAGAGGCACCCGCACTAGCCCAATACCCAGGCTCCCAAGACACGTCGAAAGAACAATGACAACAGGGATCAGCAACTTAGCCTGAGAAGAATCTCGGTCACCCCAAAAGAGGCTCAGGTTGTTCGGAGGGCGCATACCAAGAACCCCGTTCAAGCGATCAGGCGTGCCGTCGGATGGGACGCAGCCGCGTCTACCTCGACACTGTCCGACGACACCCAGCCACTTAGCATCCCCCGCTTAAATAAGCAGAAACAAAGAAGGGCTCGTTCCAGGCCCCGCCAGCACTTAGTCCCGAGTTCTCCTCAGGTCGACACCATGATAGAGGCTCCACCACAACGAACCTCGATCTTTCATAGGCTGGGGGCACCAGTCCGCTTTGAGAAGCATTCCCAAAAAAAGAGGACGGTTCGGTTCAACAATGACACAGTTCGGGTGTTCGCGTGTTATACCACTGGACACCAGCCCGATACTCAGTCCGATGACCTGAACCAGCCTCTTAGCCAGTTCAGGAGGCCTCGCCATCAAACTCAACCCCCGACGCAGTCAGGCCACATCGGCACTTCTGCCGGACCTCAGACATCAGAATGTGTAGAAGAAGTTCCAGCCGAGGAGCATGCCGCTCCTGTCAACGTGGATCCAGCCAACAATGATCCTCCGGCAAACGAAGTCCAAGAGGTGACCCTCGAGACTCTCGTGCAAGAGAACCAACATTTGACGGCCCTCCTGCAAGACCTTCACCCCCAGCCACCAGCAAGGCCTCCGGCCGAAGCACCGGCACTACCAGGTGGGCACAATGGTGCTAATGCCTCAGCGGCAGTTGCCTGAACCCCAACAGTAATCGGGTTCGACACGCCCCTGGCCGAAGCTCAACCACGAGCATCCAACACGCCAGTGCCAGAGAATCTCATGGCACAGCGCCAGATGATCAAGCGGATTGTCTAGACAAAGCTCGCCTAGTATGGGGAAGGGGTCGCCACTATAGACCTCTATAGTGTGCCCTACCCGCTCCATCACTAGTTGAAAAAACTCCCTCCGGAGTACGTTAAGCCCCCGAAGCTACAAAAGTTTGATGGGCAAGGGTCTCCACATGAGCACTTGGCCTATTACATTACGGCCATGGGCAAGTTAGCATTGGATGAGTCATATCTCCTCCGCTACTTCGCCACTTCGCTTACGGGAATGGCCTTCCAATGTATTCCCGCCTGAAGCCTAACTCAGTCATCGACTAGGCAGATCTCCATAAGAAATTCCTTGACCGTTTCCAGACGGCCGAGCAAAAGATCTCCCTAGCCGAGCTCTGCTCTCTCCGGCAGAAGAAGGGCGAGAGCGCCCTCGACTTCATCAAGAGATGGTGGGACCTCAGCATGAGGTGTATCAACCCGCCAGTCCAAGAGGCGTATCACCATAATCCCGTCGAGGCTTGGCGGCCGAGGTCAGTGAAAAGCTCCTCGGCACCAATATGAAAGGCTTCGACCAGTTTAACTCGACAGTTGCTGAAATAGAAATGTTCTTCACCGATAGACCAAGCTACACTTCAGCCAAGGGTAAGCAGACGCGAGAACATCAGCCCGGCAAGGAGGTGAACATCATTGAGTTCACCCCCACCGCCAAAGCCAATAAGGAGGCCGAGTCAAGCGATTCTGACAAAAAGCTAGCAGACAAGCCGGCCGCTCCTTCCTTTTCAGAGCATATAAAGACACCCTTCTCCTTCAAGAAGGAACATACGAAGATGCTCTTCGACCTTTACATGGCTCAGAAGATTATCGAGCTGCCAGAAGCTCGCAAGCCTGATGAAGCCCAGAAAACTGATGATCCCAGCTATTGCCCATATCATCGCATGCTGGGTCACCCACTTGAAGATTGCTATGTCTTCAAGACCCAGGCACAGAAGTTGATCCGAGACGGCCTCATCAAAATGAAGAGTGGTCTCGTCGATCCCCCGCAGCCACATACGTGGTCCAGGCCTGCCAAGGCGACACGTATGATTCACTACACAGCTAACGTGATTCACATGATGGCCACATTTTCTCTCTCTGACAACAAAATAAAGAAGCCCTGTCACGCCCCGAGCGCAGAAGATACCCGGATATGCGCGACGAGTTTATATCAATCATGTCAATCAGAGTGGTCGTGTATTCGACACAAAGACAGAGATGCGCAAAATAGCAAGATAACCCAATCCTTTATTTCATAATGGATAGACTATTACAAATCCAAAACTCTGTTTAATAAAAAAGAAAAGAATACATATTTGACTCAAGAAACTAAAGAAAAGACTAGATGACACTTGGAAAGCTCTAGCTCTTTCACTCTTGAATATTCCCATCCGATTGACTTCCATCATCGTCGGACTTACCTGAAAAGTAAAAAGGGACAAACGGAATGAGCGAACGCTCAGTAGGAAATTATATCTCAAGTACTAGCAAGGGGTTTAAGTAATTACATATTTCATGAATGCAATAAAGTTATGCATGCTCGCATAAAACGACAAGATAGAGAGAATGTAATATCAAAGAATAAGATGAACTAATCATGAACTTTCAACAAGATACTCAAGATATTCAAGCAAGTACTTTTATCATGTCAAGAACTTTGGCTAGCATGTATCAAGCAAGCAAGTAATTACCCTTTCTCGGGCCACGCATTTCATGTCAAGTCAAGTACGATTCAAGTACAAGATGTGTGTGGAATGTCCAATCTAGCAAGTCAAGTACTCGGTATAATGCCAGATACCTTATCATTTTAACTCCCATGGGCACAAGTACTTTCGGGTGCTCCTCCCAGGACCAGATCGGGCCCTATATGCACAGGCATTTATCATGTGTTTTGACATCCACTCTTATTTATAGCCAACATAGAATTTCAATAATCAAGCTTGTAGACATGTATGACAACTTTGATAGAATAGAGTCCAAAATATGACAAAGGACATAGATTGGCGATAATAATGGTATAATCACGATTAACGATAAAACTAGGTAGAATATGGTTCCCTTAACTTGGGTACCATGACAAATCGATATGGACATTCTATATATATATAGAATTTAGTCCATATGAACATTATATCAAAGCAAGATACCCTCATTCTTATCATATAATTGAGGTTTACAAGAATGACATGATATGGCATGATATCATCATCCCATTAAGAATTTTCTTATGATATACTCTTTGTATAATCATAAGGGCCGGTATACCATGTTTCTTTAGATTGACATGGCAAAGATCGTGTAATGGGTTTTTAGGGTACAACCAGCTCAGTCGACCTTGAGGGAATCCAAGGTACGAGGAGTCTTACGGAGGTCTCTATGACTAACTCGCTAGTCCAAAGGAACGGAATGTCCAATGGAGAGCTTGTATGTCAATGAGAGTTGAGTGTGATCGATGAAATAACATGAAACGTGGGACTATACTCACGGAGTGGAGAATAGTGCCGATATATATATTATATAACATATGAAACCATCGGTTAACAGAAACAGTGGAAAATTAGTTTTACAGTAAAATAACGACCTAAGCAGAGTCGTTTATCAAGAAATTAACGCCTAACAGAAGGGCGTTTACACATGTTTCCCTTTTTGTAGAATTTCAATATTTCATTAATTTATCTAAAACGCGCCCTGGTCAAGGTCGTTTCTTCAAGATTTGACGACTACACCAGAAGACGTCATATTATTTACATAGTTGACAGTATATAATTAATTTTCAGGAACTATCAAAAACGCGCCCTGGGAAGGGGCGTTACCATTTAATTCTATGTTTCAGAACATGTATTCCAGGATTTTAACAGAAACGCGCCCTATGAAGGGGCGTTACTTTTCAATTCACGCCCTGTGATGGGGCGTTAACACAGGGAAAACGACCTAGTCTCGGTCGTGAATTCAAGAAATACCAGAAAAGCAAGATTTGCACGATAATCAAGGATAACAATCATATAGTCATGACAGGAAAATTGGCAGGAATTCAGATGCAGTATATTAGATTTGATGTTTCATGTTTATTGACTTTTAACCGTTAACAATTATTGATTTATGGATAATCAGTTCTTAAGATAGGTGATTAACATTTACATGAAATTAACGCCTGTGTACAGGGCGTCAAATATGAAATTGACGACCTGTGCAGGGTCGTGTCTCGTAAATTAGCGCCCTTGACAGGGGCGTCTCTTTCAAAATATTGCAGAAACGTATTAAAACCATATTAAACCGTATGCATGTCATGTCAATACGTATATAAGTCTTGTCTTAATTTATTTGGGCTACAGTAACTTGAGAAAACCTACCTTGATAGTTTGATTTGGAAGAAGACTAAAACTCTAAAGCTTCAACTGCAACTTAAGAGCAGTAGCAGCAACAGCAAGAAGAAGAACAATCGTTCTTCAGAAATCTTCACTCTACCGTCAACCTGTAGAGGGAAAGAAAGGAAGGAAGATGAAGATACTAATAATCTTCACAGATATAACCGAAGTTAGGAAAACGATGAAGAACATCACCTTGTTCTTTACATACGCACTGGATCCCTTAACCTGTATTAGAGGAAAGAAGAGGAAGAACCTATTAGTTCTTCATGAACTACGTTTATAAGAAAAAGAAACAGAAGAAGAAGAACTTGATGTTCTTCACGTACCTGCGAATAGCCCGAACGCCAAATAGCGTTCAAGGTTAGACAGGAGGGTCATATATAGGATTTTTGGAAATCTTAATAGGGCTAGAGTTTGATTGGAAGAAATACTTCCATGATAGAGTCATTACCACGTTTGAACTCTTCCTAATACTTATCCATTACCCTGGATAAGCTCCCGTGTCGAATGGAACTCGAAATGGAATTAACGACCTAGGTCAGGGCGTCGATTCCTGAATTGACGACCTGGTTCAGGTCGTTTCCTAAGAAGCGCCTTTCGTTAGGGCGTTGCTTTGTTTAAAACACGCCCAAGATAGGGGCGTTTCTTGTCCTTACCGTTTTTGCATTCAGAATTTGACGCCGTGTGGTCAGGGCGTCACTTCTTGAATAACGCCTTATCTAGAGGCGTTTCTAATTTAAATAGCGCCTTTATCCGAGGCGTTATTTTATATTATTTTATTTATCTATTTATTTGATTTATTTTAAAATCTTTATTGTTATTAATATTTTATCAGGGTTGCTACACCCTCCCCCACTTAAAAAGAATTTGGTCCCCAAATTCAATTGCATAATATGTATATACGTGGAGAGTGTAGATCATATACCTCTTAGAACAACTCGGGAAATCGTTTCTTCATAGATTCCTCGGTCTCCCATGTCGCTTCGTGTTCAGTATTCTTATTCCATTGTACCTTAAGCATGGGAATAACCTTATTCCTTAGAGCACGTATTTCACGGTCTAAGATCTTCATAGGCTTCTGTTCATATGTGAGATCTTTCTTGATCACCAGATCTCCATGTTCAATAATGTGTGATGGATCGTGCACATACTTCTTCAACATAGATATGTGAAACACATTATGCACTTCGGACAATTGAGGAGGCAATGCGATGCGATAAGCAACCTCGCCAACTCTTTCGAGTATCTCAAATGGTCTGAGGAATCTTGGCGTAAGCTTGCCCTTAACACCAAATCTTCGTATGCCACGTCCAGGTGATATCTTGAGAAATACATGATCTCCAACCTGGAATTCAAGATCTCTCCTTCTTGTATCAGCATAAGCCTTTTGTCTGGTCTGAGCAACTTGCAATCTTTCTCTGATTACTTGTATCTTCTCAGTTGTATCCCTTACCATGTCTGAACCAAATAGTTATTTTTCTCCAACTTCGTTCCAGCATAAAGGTGATCGGCAACTCCTTCCATATAAAGCTTCGAAAGGTGCCATTTGGATACTAGCTTGGTAGCTATTATTATATGCAAATTCCACTAGTGGCAAATGTTCATGCCAGCTTCCACCAAAGTCAATGATGCAAGCTCTTAGCATATCCTCAACAACTTGATTAGCTCTCTCGGTCTGACCATCCGTTTGTGGGTGAAAAGCAGTACTAAAGTTGAGCCTTGTTCCCAACGAATTTTGTAATCCCTTCCAAAAATGAGAAGTAAATTGGGGATCTCTGTCAGACACGATTGAGACAGGAATACCATGTAGTCTGACTATCTCTTTGATATATAATGCAGCTAAGACATCAATTGACCATCGACTCTTGATTGGCAAGAAATGCGCCGATTTAGTCAATCGATCAATAATAACCCAGATTCCATCATGTCCTCCTTTAGATTTAGACAAACCCATGATGAAGTCCATACCAATATCCTCCCACTTCCACTTAGGAATATCTAGAGGATGTAGTTTTCCAGCAGGCTTTTGGTGTTCCGCCTTGACCTGTTGGCATGTGAGACAGCGTGATACATAGTCTGCTATTTCTCTTTTCATGTTGGGCCACCAAAAGTTCCTCTTTACATCTTGGTACATTTTGGTTGATCCTGGATGAATAGTGTACCTTGATCTGTGAGCTTCATCTAAGATCTTCTTCTTTAATTCTGGACAATCTGGTATACAAGTTCTGTCTTTGAACAATAATCTTCCATCAGAAGTTAGTTGAAAATCAGATTGTCCTTCTAATCTGCCTTTGATTTCCACTAATATAGGATCATCATCCTGAAGTGCTTGTATCTCAGATAATAAATCTGACTGTATGCTTACATGAGATAATGTGACAAATTTGGCTTCCTTGTCCAAGCTTATATTGAGCTCGGAGAATTGTTCTAGCAACTTCCATTCTTGTATCATACAATTGGCTATCATTGCTCTCGGCTTTCGACTAAGGGCATCAGCAACATAATTACCCTTTCCGAGATGGTATTGTATATTGAAGTCGAAGTCCTTGAGGTATTCTAGCCAGCGTCTTTGTCTCATGTTTAGCTCCTTTTGTGAAAATAGATATTTGAGACTTTTGTGATCGGAGTATACAGTAAACTGCACTCCATATAAGTAGTGTCTCCATATCTTTAGGGCAAATACCACCGCGGCCAGTTCTAAGTCATGGACGGGGTAATTCTCCTCATGCTTCTTCAGTTGACGTGAAGAGTATGCTATGACCTTTCCTTGTTGCATTAGGACACATCCGAGGCCAATGCCAGAAGCATCAGTGTAGACCTCGAATTTCTCTCCTTCTATTGGTAGAGCTAACACCGGAGCTGTAGTGAGATGATCTTTGAGAGTTTGGAAACTTCTTTCACATTCCTCACTCCATTCATATCGGATCTCCTTGCGAGTTAACCTTGTAAGGGGCATGGCGATCTTGGAGAAATCTTTGATGAATCACCGATAATAGCCTGCAAGACCTAAGAAACTTCTGATCTCGCTTGCATTAGTGGGTCTTTCCCAATTTCTCACAGCTTCGACCTTTGACGGATCTACTGATAATCCATCTTTTGAAACCACATGTCCTAGAAAAGCCACTTCTTCAAGCCAGAATTCACACTTGCTGAGTTTTGCATATAATTGATTTGTCCTCAAGACTTGCAATGCAATCCTCAAATGCTTTTCATGTTCTTCCTTAGTCTTGGAATATATCAATATATCATCAATGAAGACTACTATGAATTGATCCAAGTAAGGCCTGAATATGCTATTCATTAACTGCATAAAGGCAGCAGGGGCATTTGTTAGTCCAAAAGGCATAACAACGAATTCATAATGGCCATACCTGCTTCTGAATGCGGTCTTATGAATGTCATCATCTTTGATCCTTAACTGATGATATCCTGATCTGAGGTCAATCTTCGAAAAATATTTGGATCCTGAAATCTGATCAAATAATTCATCGATTCTCGGCAGTGGATACTTGTTCTTGATAGTGAGATGATTCAACTGTCGATAGTCGATGCACAATCTCATGGATCCGTCCTTCTTCTTCACAAATAAGACTGGTGCTCCCCACGGGGAAGTACTTGGTCTAATAAACCCTTTTCGAATTAATTCCATCAATTGCTCCTTCAACTCTTTGAGTTCAGCAGGGGACATTCTATATGGTGCCCTTGAAACAGGACCAGCACCAGGGACTAAGTCAATGGTGAAGGCCACTTCTCTTTGAGGGGGTAATCCCGGCAAATCTTCCAGAAATACGTCTGGAAATTCTTGCACTACCTGAATGTCTTCTATCTTAGTGTCCTTTGTTTCCTTAACTGTGACAAATGCAAGGAAAGCTACACATCCCTTCCTGACGAGCTTGCTAGCTCGGAGGGCCAAAATAAGAGGGGAATTGCTCCGACTCTTGGGGTGAGTAAAGACTAATTCTGGAAAATCTTTGAAAGTAATTTGGCTATTGCGGCAATCAACCGTTGCCTGGATTTGGATAACCAGTCCGCTCCCAGTATAACATCATACTCCTTTAGATCGAGGCATATGAGATCTATAGGTAAATTCCTACCTTGAACCATTACCTCATAGTTTTGGTAGTGATGAGTAATATCATTTTCACTTCCAAGAGGAGTAGTTAGAACTATTTTTATCCATTCTGGTTCTAACGGTAACGGGTCGGCAAACTTCTTAGAAATAAAGGAATGCGATGCACCCGTATCAAATAAGACATAAGCACTTTTGGAACAAATTTTCAATGTACCTTCCACTAATCCGCCTTCTTCCTCAGGTTCGGTCTCCTGGATTGCATGAAGACGAGCATTCTTCGTCACCGGGCGTTTACCGTCACCGGCTTGGTCATTCATTAATGGACAATCTGGAATCCGATGTTCGCGACTCCCACAACGGAGACAAGCTCCTAATTTCCTCCAGCATTCTTCTGTCTTGTGACCAGCCTTGTCACAATGCTTGCATACTGTATTAGAAGGGGTAGTTGTGATAGAGAAAGGCTTGGTCTTTTTGAACTTATGGTCTTGAGAGGAAGAACCTCCATTATTGGGCCTCTTCTTGAAATTGGGTTTAAAAGAACCCGAACCCGTGACTTGTTCATTCTTGTCTTTCCCACGGATCCTATCAGATAGTTCCGTGGCATCTTCAAGTAGTTGAGCTCGGCGCACGATTTCAGAATAAACTTGAATATCCATCGGCGCTAGCTGAGTAATATAGTGGGGCCTAAGCCCATTAAGAAATCTTCGGGCTTTCATCTTCTCCGTGCTAATCAAATGTTTAGCATATCTAGACAACCTGGAGAACTGAGCTTCATAATCTGCTAATGATAAAGATCGTTGCTTTAATGCAGCGAATTCTGCAGCCTTCTTTTCTTGGACTCGGTCCGAGAAATATTTAGCATTGAAGTATTCCACAAATTCTTCCCATGTTACTTGAGTAGGATCGATGGTTGCTTCAATAGACTGCCACCAGCATCTAGCATCTTTCTCTAACTGGAATGTAGCTAATAGAACTTTGTCCTGATCCGTGCATTGCATGACACGGAATATGCATTCGGTTTCCCGAACCCAATGCTCGGCATCGTCCGGATCGGTCGATCCTATGAACTTCGGGGGATTCATACTCTTAAATGTTTGGTGTAAGCTTCCAGCTCGTGGAGCACCACCTTGTGCTACCTGTTGTAGCACTTGAGTCATTCCTTAAAGGCTACGCTGCATGTTGCGCCATTGAGCACGCTCGACAGCCATTATTCTACAATTACAATAACCATATTAGTACGTGATCGTATTTAAAGACTCGTACACTATGTTAAATTTAGCCCTTGGTTCTACCCAATCTCACTGGTTTAAAGGTTCAAACTTATCCTTGGACTTGGGTTTTTCCTAGGAATTGAATACCTTAGGCTCTGATACCACAAAAACTGTCACGCCCCGAGCGCGGAAGATACCCGGATATGCGCGACGAGTTTATATCAATCATGTCAATCAGAGTGGTCGTGTATTCGACACAAAGACAGAGATGCGCAAAATAGCAAGATAACCCAATCCTTTATTTCATAATGGATAGACTATTACAAATCCAAAACTCTATTTAATAAAAAAGAAAAGAATACATATTTGACTCAAGAAACTAAAGAAAAGACTAGATGACACTTGGAAAGCTCTAGCTCTTTCACTCTTGAATATTCCCATCCGATTGACTTCCATCGTCGTCGGACTTACCTGAAAAGTAAAAAGGGACAAACGTAATGAGCGAACGCTCAGTAGGAAATTATATCTCAAGTACTAGCAAGGGGTTTAAGTAATTACATATTTCATGAATGCAATAAAGTTATGCATGCTCGCATAAAACGACAAGATAGAGAGAATGTAATATCAAAGAATAAGATGAACTAATCATGAACTTTCAACAAGATACTCAAGATATTCAAGCAAGTACTTTTATCATGTCAAGAACTTTGGCTAGCATGTATCAAGCAAGCAAGTAATTACCCTTTCTCGGGCCACGCATTTCATGTCAAGTCAAGTACGATTCAAGTACAAGATGTGTGTGGAATGTCCAATCTAGCAAGTCAAGTACTCGGTATAATGCCAGATACCTTATCATTTTAACTCCCATGGGCACAAGTACTTTCGGGTGCTCCTCCCAGGACCAGATCGGGCCCTATATGTGCAGGCATTTATCATGTGTTTTGACATCCACTCTTGTTTATAGCCAACATAGAATTTCAATAATCAAGCTTGTAGACATGTATGACAACTTTGATAGAATGGAGTCCAAAATATGACAAAGGACATAGATTGGCGATAATAACGGTATAATCACGATTAACGATAAAACTAGGTAGAATATGGTTCCCTTAACTTGGGTACCATGACAAATCGATATGGACATTCTATATATATATAGAATTTAGTCCATATGAACATTATATCAAAGCAAGATACCCTCATTCTTATCATAGAATTGAGGTTTACAAGAATGACATGATATGGCATGATATCATCATCCCATTAAGAATTTTCTTATGATATACTCTTTGTATAATCATAAGGGCCGGTATACCATGTTTCTTTAGATTGACATGGCAAAGATCGTGTAATGGGTTTTTAGGGTACAACCAGCTCAGTCGACCTTGAGGGAATTCAAGGTACGAGGAGTCTTACGGAGGTCTCTATGACTAACTCGTTAGTCCAAAGGAACGGAATGTCCAATGGAGAGCTTGTATGTCAATGAGAGTTGAGTGTGATCGATGAAACAACATGAAACGTGGGACTATACTCACGGAGTGGAGAATAGTGCCGATATATATATTATATAACATATGAAACCATCGGTTAACAGAAACAGTGGAAAATCAGTTTTACAGTAAAATAATGACCTAAGCAGAGTCGTTTATCAAGAAATTAACGCCTAACAGAAGGGCGTTTACACATGTTTCCCTTTTTGCAGAATTTCAATATTTCATTAATTTATCTAAAACGCGCCCTAGTCAGGGTCGTTTCTTCAAGATTTGACGACTACACCAGAAGGCGTCTTATTATTTACATATTTGACAGAATATAATTAATTTTCAGGAACTATCAAAAACGCGCCCTGGGAAGGGGCGTTACCATTTAATTCTATGTTTCAGAACATGTATTCTAGGATTTTAACAGAAACGCGCTCTATGAAGGGGCGTTACTTTTCAATTCACGTCCTGTGATGGGGCGTTAACACAGGGAAAACGACCTAGTCTCGGTCGTGAATTCAAGAAATACCAGAAAAGCAAGATTTGCACGATAATCAAGGATAACAATCATATAGTCATGACAGGAAAATTGGCATGAATTCAGATGCAGTATATTAGATTTGATGTTTCATGTTTATTGACTTTTAACCGTTAACAATTATTGATTTATGGATAATCAGTTCTTAAGATAGGTGATTAACATTTACATGAAATTAACGCCTGTGTACAGGGCGTCAAATATGAAATTGACGACCTGTGCAGGGTCGTGTCTCGTAAATTAGCGCCCTTGACAGGGGTGTCTCTTTCAAAATATTGCAGAAACGTATTAAAACCATATTAAACCGTATGCATGTCATGTCAATACGTATATAAGTCTTGTCTTAATTTATTTGGGCTACAGTAACTTGAGAAAACCTACCTTGATAGTTTGATTTGGAAGAAGACTAAAACTCTGAAGCTTCAACTGCAACTTAAGAGCAGTAGCAGCAACAGCAAGAAGAAGAACAATCATTCTTCAGAAATCTTCACTCTACCGTCAACCTGTAGAGGGAAAGAAAGGAAGGAAGATGAAGATACTAATAATCTTCACAGATATAACCGAAGTTAGGAAAACGATGAAGAACATCACCTTGTTCTTTACGTACGCACTGGATCCCTTAACCTGTATTAGAGGAAAGAAGAGGAAGAACCTATTAGTTCTTCATGAACTACGTTTATAAGAAAAAGAAATAGAAGAATAAGAACTTGATGTTCTTCACGTACCTGCGAATAGCCCGAACGCCAAATAGCGTTCAAGGTTAGACAGGAGGGTCATATATAGGATTTTTGGAAATCTTAATAGGGCTAGAGTTTGATTGGAAGAAATACTTCCATGATAGAGTCATTACCACGTTTGAACTCTTCCTAATACTTATCCATTACCCTGGATAAGCTCCCGTGTCGAACGGAACTCGAAATAGAATTAACGACCTAGGTCAGGGCGTCGATTCCTGAATTGATGACCTGGTTCAGGTCGTTTCCTAAGAAGCGCCTTTCGTTAGGGCGTTGCTTTGTTTAAAACACGCCCAAGATAGGGGCATTTCTTGTCCTTACCATTTTTGCGTTCAGAATTTGACGCCGTGTGGTCAGGACGTCACTTCTTGAATAACGCCTTATCTAGAGGCGTTTCTAATTTAAATAGCGCCTTTATCCGAGGCGTTATTTTATATTGTTTTATTTATCTATTTATTTGATTTATTTTAAAATCTTTATTGTTATTAATATTTTATCAGGGTTACTACAAGCCCAGTACCAGCCAAAGCGAGCGCTCACTATGGCATCCAGGGTGGAGGCCCTGGCATGACCGCATACCCCTCTCCTTTCCAAAAGAAAGGATCCGACGGCTCTTCGATGTCCTCGTCAAGAATGGGCAAATCATGCCCCGTGATCCGCCGACAGACTACACCCAATGGGACTTCAGTCATCTCCAGTACTGCCCTTCTCACTCCAGAATCTGCCACGCGATACGCCAGAATCTGCCATGCGATCGAATCCTTCGAAGAAGTTTAGCACTTAATCCAGGAACATATCCAATGGGAGCAGATCGATGTTGATGGGAACTCTATGGCGACTCTGAGGCTTCGCGAAGCCATTGAAGAGACCATGAGTATCGCCAGAAGTGTACCCGAGCAACCAGAACCTCCTCAAGCAAATGGGCACGGGCTGTCTTATCAACATACCCCAGAATGGCTCGATTTTTGAACCGATAATCGAGAAGCTCTCGAGCGATTGCGAAGGCACAGGGAGTAGGACACCAGTCAGGAGACTGAGCTGAGTAATTTCTCAATCAACATCATCCCTCCTCCTGCCACCTCAGCTCCTCCAGACGTCCGGACATCAACAACCAGCCGCCCAGCCCCTGCCACTTCGCCCGTGCAATGGCGGCCCTGGCAAGCGCTGGAGTCTCTTCCATTCCCCAAGGAGGATACCTCCAGGCTACTCTGAGTCCTTCTCGGCCGAGAGGATGTCCTGGTGGGCAAGACGACCATGGGCGCCTCAAGTCCCTCTCTCTCTCCTCCTACCCTACCCCCATCTCCGACGTCAGGAGACAGGAAGGGGAAGTAAAAGTAGGGTGAGGTTCCGACGTAATCATGTCGCGTCCCGCCGACCGACGAGCCATCAGGTCCTCCCCGCATGCCCTGTAATCCAGTCCAGATCATAAAGAAGACATCTTCAGAGTCTTCAGCGACTTCGGCCAGCAAGTTGGGCCCTCCATTTCGAGGCCCGCTCGACGCATGAAGTCAGGGCAATTGCCCGAAGTGACAGTGCCCCACCACATCTCCAGCTTTCACCAGACCCTCTTCCCAGTCGGATTGCAAAGGTAGGGCTAAGGAGCAAGACGCCAAGCACGTCTTCCAGTCCACCTCTCAACAAAAGACCTCGCCACCGCGGGTAAGGCATCAAACCACGCATACATCTTTGGACGCCGATCCGAGTGTACCAGCTCATCAGGAGACATCCTCCTCGCCACCGCGGCTAAGGCATCAAACCGCCCATATGTCTTCGGACGCCAGCACTTGTCTGCCAGCTCCTCATAGACCCCCTTCGCCATCGCGGGTAAGGCATCAAACCGTGCATACATCTTCAGATACCAGTTCTAGTATCCCAGCATACCAGGAACTACCACCTGAGATCATCGAGCAGGCGATTAACGCCACCTTCCAGATATAGCAAGTGGAAGGTGCCTGGATCGAAATCCGGGCAAAGAAAAGCCGTTGACCTCACCCTGCCAAGACATTAGCTCGGAGATATCCTCACTGGGATTTATCAACTCCGGCTCTAGGACCTCTCCCTCCTACTCCCCTGGAGGCGGCCATCGCCAAGAAATAGAAGAAAACTAGGAGGAAGAACCTCAAAAGGTGGCTCAAGAAACAAGTCGAGCAAGCAGCCGCCTCACAGGCTCCAACCGAGCCAACGCCTCTCCAGAGGCTCCAGCGGCTCATCGATGACCTGGAGGAGTATATCCCCCCCCCCCCCCCCCGTCCCATTGGTGCTCTCCCACTCGATAGCTATATCCTGTGGGAAGATATGCAGAAGCGATCCCGCCTCAGAAGCTGGGTCCAAGAGATGATCCAGAAGATCAACAACGGCGAAAGGCTCCTGATCCCATAAGAACTCTCCTTGTTCTATAAAGATAAGGAGATCACAACAGAGCAGCTGGAAGAAATGCTTTGTGGGTGCGCCTGCAATATGGTGGCTATTCCAACCCCCTGACAACATCAACACTTCCCGGCGAGGCGAGTCAGTGGCCTCCCGAACCAGACAAAGAACCATCACCCCGCTCGGGCTACATCCAGGTCTGGAACACACTGGCCACGACCGAGGTCGTGGTTGGGGATGCAGTAGAGGCCGTGGGAGGATTCTCGAGCTACCTCTTCACCCGTCCACCTTCGACCAAGAGCGTATTATCCTCTTTCGAGGGGAGGAACCTGCCCCCATTCCGGAGGTAGAAATTCAAAAAGGGGCCGGCATCTTCGACCCCTCCGACACGGAGGAGACCGCTGCCAGCATCCCAGTCCCTGCACCAGTTCCGTTCTCTTCCGCAGAACAAGCAGGACTGTCTGGTAAGGACGAGCGAGCTCGCCAGCCACTCTCAGAAGAGCCATCATTGGCACCGATGTTCCAGGAGTTCACAGGTGATCGGAGCCAGTCCGATCCTAGTGGCAAAGGCAAGGCAGTGCAACTCCCCGACGAGGAGCAATGCGATAACCCACGGAAGGCCCAGCCTCACATACTACCATCATTGGAGGATGCTCGAGCTCGAGCTGATTGAAAAGTCATCCACCAGATGAAGCGCTTCCCCTCCAGCATTACAATCTGGGAAGCCATTACTTGGAGTAAAGAGTTGAGAGAAACTCTTATCAAAATACTCCAAGAGCCAGAAGCCTATGAAGCACATGTCACAGAGATGAAGGCGGCTGCCTATGAAGCCTTCACTGTCACCGTCTCCTTCACGGAGAAGGACATGCTGCTCTCCCCTCCATGCCACAACCGTCCTCTCTACATGAAGGGGAAGGTCAATGGACATGAAGTAAACCGGATCCTAGTGGACGCCGGTGCTGCTATCAACATCATGCCACTCAAAACATTCAAGATTTTATATCTGACCCCATACCACCAGAAGGTGAAAGCGGTCAAGCTATCCAATTTTAATCAAGACACTGAGGACGTCCTCGGCTGGGTGGATGTTGATTTGGTGCTCGATGATTTCACCTCCAAGGTGACATTCTACATCATCGATGCCAACACATCCTATAAAGTGCTACTGGGCAGACCCTGGCTACATGAAAATTGGGTCGTCCCGTCAACTCTCCACCAATGCATCAAGTATGCCAAGGGCGGGGAACAGCACATAGTCTTTGCACACCTGTCGTCATTCACTCCAGCAGAGTGCAATCTCGCCGATCCTGCGCTCTACTTCGGAGGGATCAGTCCTTACCCCGTAATCAAGAGCAAAAGCAACGACTGGCTCTCAGAGGAAGATGATAATGATCTCTTCTCCGTTGATGAGGAGAAGGCCAAGCTTCATCGGCTATGCCTCAGCTCCAAGTCAACCCCAGACCGCCCCGAGAGGCGCAAAATCAATTTCGAGGCTAATCTTATTAGCCGAGCTATCGACAAGAGTATATGCTTGTTGTCAGACTACATCCAACTTGTGTGTGCATCGGATGAACACAAGGTCAAGCGGCTCACGACCTTTATCATTACTTACAGATGACAACTCAAAAGCAGGAAGAAGGCTAATAGGGATAAGCACATTATCTTTTACAAGGGAGACATGGTCCCTCAAGTGCCACCAGACTACAACTTCGGTTGGTCTAAACGAGCCGATGATATGCTTGAATCAGTCCAAGTATTGGACGACCTACCGCCGCACATTCGGGAGATGTGTCTGAAGCAACACATCCCTCAATGGCAAGCTTCCGCATAGCGAAGATATTTTCGCCAGCTGTGGACCCCTTCCCAGGTCTGGGGGCAACCCCCATCCTTTCATAAGGATACCAGGGGACTTGGATACGACCAAGACCCGGGACTTCCGTGTCTACTACGCGGTCAACATCGTAGGCTTGACACCGTCAGTGGACGACCAGACAAATGTCGATACAAAATTTGATAGTTCTAGGGATGAAGAAGAGGAGATCCTGATCTCGATCCCCGTCAAAGCCAGTACTCCCGTCCAAGCAGTCGAGGAATCCTCCTCGCCTCCCTGTGAAAATACCAGGGCTGAAGAAGCTCCTCCTGCCACCCAGCTTGTCAAAGGACTCAGTTTGACAAACTCTCCTCATGAGGGAGGGGTCCAGGATACTAGCTGTGAAGAGTTGTCGGCTTTAGTAGGCAACTCCAGGGAAACCTCAGCAGCGCCAGTTGACAACCACTGGCAAGAAGCTAGCGGCCCAGATCAATCCCTGATGGCTTCCAGTCACAACAACTTTCCAGTCCCGTCGGCATCAACCAGTGGCTTTGAAAATCAAGAAATACACGAAGCCGACACCGATGATGAGGATTTCATCGACTTCCAACCCGCTCCTCCCGAGCTGGAGGACGGTGGCCAGACGACCGTCGATGAACTCGTGGAAATCAACTTGGGTGAAGATGAAGCCCACCAACCCACGTTCGTCGGCGCTCTCCTCACCGAGGCAGAAAGGCAGGACTATAAGCAACTCCTGCTCGAATATAAAGACTGCTTCGCTTGGACATATAGGGAGATGTCAGGGCTAGATCCCACCGTAGCGGAGCATGAGCTAGCTATTTCTCCCTCAGCCACCCCAGTCAAACAGCCATAGCGGCGCATGCGCCATGAGCTAGAACTCCAGGTTTCGGCCGAGGTCAACAAAATGGCTGAGGTTGACTTCATCGTGCCATGTTTCTACCCGATCTGGCTCGCCAACATAGTCCCAGTGAAAAAGAAAAATGGTGAAGTTCGCATCTGCGTCGACTTCTAGGACCTCAACAAAGCCTGTCTGAAGGATGACTTCCCGGTCCCAATCACAGAAACAATGGTCGACATGACCACCGATCATGAAGCCTTTTCTTTTATGGACGGGTCATCCGGTTATAACCAGATCCGGATGTCCCTTAAAGATAAAAACCATACAGCTTTTAGATCTCCCAAAGATATTTTCAACTACAAGCGCATGCCCTTCGGTTTGAAGAATGCCGACGCCACTTACCAAAGAGCCATGACCAAGATATTCGACGAGATGCTGCACAATATCGTCGAATGCTATATCGATGATCTCTTCGTCAAGACTAAAAGATGGGAAGACCATCTGCGCGATCTACGCCAAGTCTTCGATCATCTCTGGCAGTACGGGCTCAAGATGAACCCTATGAAGTGCGCCTTCGGCGTATCCAGCGGCAAGTTTCTCGACTTCATCGTCAGATACCGAGGAATCGAGGTGGACCCCAGCAAGATCAAAGCAATCTGGGAGCTTCCACCACCCAGCAACCTCACCGAACGCAGGTCCTTCCAAGGAAGACTGACCTACATTCGGAGGTTTATTTCCAACCCTCTCCGGTCGATGTGCGCCTTTCAGCAAACTCCGGGAGCCATTATGCATGAAGTCCATTTAGGACTATGCGCCTCTCCAGTAGCCGCTTAACGTGCTTCTTAAGGAGACATTATATGTCAAGGGACAGTTGTTCTGGTTTTTTATATGGTCCCTTGAATTTTCGCCTGATGAAGACTCTCCTTTTGTCCCTGTTTGGCTGGAGATGTCGGGCCTCCCAGCTAATTTTTATAGCGAAGCTATGGTTTGCTCCATTGCTGGGAGCATTGGTCCCGTGCTCAAGGTGGACAGAGATACCCTTTGTATGATGCGCACGCATGCCGCTCGTGTGTGTGTAGCTGGACATATCGAAAAAGCTTCCAACCCGTGTTTGGATTGGTGTTGGTAATGGAGGCCTTTGGTAGCCACTGTTGTACCCAGAACCTCCTCTATTCTGTCTGACCTGCAAACGCCTTGGTCATCAAGCCTCCAAGTGCAAGAAGCTGGCTGCTACTACTGATGGGGATGCTAGCCCTTCTTCTGATCCTTCCGCCCCTGTTGCCTACCGCATGTGGAGGCCAGCAACTACTGCTGCTAGCAAGAACCTGGTTTTGCTGCCCCCTCATGATGCTGGCCCATTTACTGCCTTGCTGAAGCAATCTACTCAGGCCTCTTTGGCCAAGGGGGTCGACCCTCCTCCTACGTCTGCTGAGGCTGTCCCAATTGCTGCCTTGCCTCAGGAGATGCCTTGTATGCTGCCCCTGCCTGTTCCAGCCATGGACCATGCAATGGATGGCTCCCCTTGGATGGTCAACTGGCCCCCTCCTCCCTCGCTGGAAGCAACATCGTCAGGAGTACTATCCTTCCCCCCCTTTCAATCCCTAGCACCGCCAGGAGCCCCGACTTCCCCCCTACAAGTGGCGCCAGGATCGTTGACTCTTCTTCTTTAGCTATCACCAGGACCGTTGATCTCCCCACCCCTAGTGTCGCCAGGTGCACTGACCTTGTAGCTAGGTGCACCGGCCTCCCCACCCCAAGTGCCACGACATGCACCGACCCTTCCCCCAAGTGCACCGACCTCCCCTCTCCAAGCATTGCCATGTGCACCGACCTTGCCGCCAGCTGCTCCGACCCTCCCACCACTTGTGTCGCCAGTTGCTCCGACCTTCCCGCCAGGAACGTCGACCTCCCCTCTTCTTTGGTCGCCAGGTGCACCGACCTCTCCCCCTCTTGTGCTGTCACCAGGAGCATTGACCCTCCCCCCTTCAAGTGTCGAAGCATGCCCTATGTCCCTTGATGTTGCAGGCCAGCCTGCTGATTCACTGAAGCCACATGCCCAGGCCTCTTTGTGATGCGGGACGGGACCACGGACACGACAAGCTCGCGATCGTCCCTTAACGAGGGAAGCGTCGGATGTGCGCGGTTGAGAAACCGGCAATGAGCTAGGGTGGTCGGCTCTCTTTTGCGCCCGGATCGGATCACGGGACGGCTTCACTCTCTCTCGCAGAAGTGATATTATAAATTGAAGGCGAGCTAGGTATCCCTACACATGCTCTCTAGCAGCGGCATATAAAGCATATAAAGAATTAAGCTAATGTCAAATGTAAGGGTGAAGGCGATACCTCCACGCTCTCGGCGTGGCGAAGACGGCACCCGGCCAAAGCTAGTACTCCCGGGAACTTAGTACATTATGTTTACAGCAGTACAAATAAGCCCACTCCACGTAGGGAGGTAAAGGGCGACACAAGTGGGCCCGGGAGGACCAAGTTCGGGTTGACGGGCGGTTTCGGACAATGCTTCGGCTTCACGCGTACTCGTGCTAGTGGGGGCCCACGTGTTGACCGGAGGGGTCGTGTGGGGCCTGATGACTCCTCTACTATGGAGACACTTGGAAAGCATTCCCCTGGGATGGCGAGCTGCTGGAACGACCGCCGGACGCCGGGCGGCCCTCGGATGACGCTCGCGGGAACTCGGCCACGAATCTGAAAATTCTGTTTGCAGGCGCGCGACTCGGAGAAAACTGCTGCTGCGATCAGCCCCGTCGTCGGAATGCAACGAGGTTAGCCCCGTTGGAAAGCTGACTCAGAATACCTCGACGTAGGGGTCTTCAAAAAAAACAATCAGATCTGTATTTCTGATCATGTATTTTACAAGCTTGCTGGAATCTGGCCAGAACTACAGGGGCAGGTTCTAACTTCTCTGAAGATCGACGTTGACTGGGGAGAAGACCTCCGAATCTGGCAATGATTTCTTCAGCAAAGTTGAAGATCTATGAGAGAGGAATCCGGGACTATTTTTGTTTTTCTGATTGGAGACGAAATGGATTTTCTGGAATTTCTTTACTAGACCTGGGTCGGATCTGGGAAACTGTGGGCAGACTGTTCTTGGGAACTTGGACGAAATTTGAAAAATACCTAGAGACCTTATCAAAAATTAAGAAAATTCCTGGTGGTATATATGTGTGGAAAGAACTCCCAATAAATTTGGGCGACCCAAAAAAAATAAAAAGATGGTTTGAATGGGGTAAACTCAGAACTGATGAACAGTAAACAGAACCAGGATAGATCTGGAACTTGGACTTGGACGAAAATCAAAAAATAGCTAAAGGATGAATTTTGACGTGATTTTTTTTGTGGGGATAAGGGTTCTAGAGGGGAACCAACCCTGAAATTTTGAGCTTCAGAAGACGAAGGGAGTGACAGTAGGAATTCGGGGAAGAAGGGTCTATCCTGGGTGGACAGAACACCGAAACCGTTGGCGACCACGCGTCGGCGGCGAGACGATGGCGGCGGCGATCACCGGAGTTGCTTCAGATGCTGGAGGGGATCAAGGGGGAAGGGATTACACTCTAGAAAGGGGGCTGGAGGTGGAGGAACTAGGGAGAGAGAGGGGAGGGGTGCAAATCTCACTTGGGGGCAAATGCCAATTTTCTCTTCATTAATTCCTTCAATATGAAAAATACAACCTTATATAGGATGCCAACCAAACTCAACCTCAACCCTTGGATCTAGGGGTTAGGATTGAAGGGCTGAGATACAATGTGAATCACACATTTAATACATTAGTTTTAATCTTATTTGACCATACTTATTCAACCTTGGACTAGATCCATTCAAACACCACCTAACTAGCCTAATAAGGCCAAAAGAGGGGGCGCCCCCTTCATGGGCCTCTCTTGGGCCTAGGCTGGTCCAAGGCCAGCCAACCCAATCCACACCCATGCTTGGTCCATGGGTTCTCCCATCTAGATAGCCCATGAGAGGGAGTGGCCCAATTGGGCCTTAAATGGCTCTTATGGTCCATAAGGGTGGCATAAGGTCCAATATGATAATCACTCCTAATGGACTCTACTAAGGTAACCTAGTAATGGACTTGACATAACAAATGGCCCATTGGCTTGATATAAGCCTTACAAGGAGCCCAAAAGAAAGAAAATACACAATTACAACTGCATACAAGCCATAACACACAAATACACTTCACCCGTGTATGGAAATCGCCTTTGATGCCCCATCAATTCTCCCCGGGTGGGAGGAACTCGACCCCGTCGAGTAGGGGTATGGCTGCTCCGGTCCTCCGGCGGATCCGTCACCGTGCTAAGTAGCGCGGGTATGCTCCAGTCCAAGTGATCGGCACCTGCTCATTCCATATATACTCGATATGCGCACTGCTATGGCTAAAGGTGGTCACTCCGAAGGGGCACTCTCAAAGGAAGGAAACAGCTCGAAGACTCACTAGGAATCACCGCTGAGTCCCTATAGGTGACTGATCCGGATATAGAAGTAAAACTGATCCCATACTCATCAAGTGAGTCCACTCGCCTCTTACTCGTAAGAGAACGACACGAGCTTGCATAAGACACATGCAGACTAACAACGACACACAAACCATGCAAACAAACCACACAAAACAAACCACACAAAGAAAACACACTGACTCAACTATGACCCTAGACACACCTAATGTTAGTCCGACCCGTACATGGGTGACGGCGGACCAGGACACCCGAATATGTGCCATGCATACACTAGATGTACTTGATGCTTGACGGAATGGATGACTCCTAGACACCCTAAGATGTACCAATCATGCATTGGCGACCTATGGGATTTGGGTGGGGAAGGACTAGGAGATCCAAAACTACCCTCGTCATCATCCCTAGATGTAGAGACGGCGTGCCGACTAGGCCGAGGGGTATGAGTGGAATAGTGAACTCTTCGGAAGAGGTGGAGAGAATGTGATAGCTCGGGAGCTTCACTAGTGGAGGGGTCAAAAGGGTCGAAGAAGGTGTGACCCCATGAAGTGGGTTCCAACATGACATGGTCCCAATCGTGAAATTCTTGAAGGTGCGGGTGGTCACCTTCCTCCGTCATGGTAGATGGGACCGTGTATAGGAAATATGACTCCTCCCTCGGAAGCAAAGTCATGAAGTCGGGCTCATCCGGTAGTGGGAGAAGTAGAAGAACCTCCGTGGTGACACAACCCACGGTGCACTCGGAGGTAATGGACCCTATAGCCGGATGGGTGAAGCTAAGACTAGCGGGTTGGTCAAAGCCTCGGGCCAAAAGATGCGTCAACTCCCATTGTGAATCTAATCCCATGACAAGATCATCCAACGTATCAACATGGTGACGAGATCGAAATGTGGTATGGAATGAGTTGACCGGCACTAAAGGTAAGGTGGGGTCCATGGACAGGAAGGGATGTGGGACCAAGCCATCCTTGAGCCATCTAAGAAGTGGCTCGGCTATGTAAAGTGTTCCCGTAAGAAACACGGGTGGCTCGGGCTTTGGTAGTTCCCACTTTGATGGTTTCGAATGAAGACCGGAGGTAGATAACAATGGAGCATCCATGGGTGGTGGAGTAGCTTGTGTCCTTTCCCACCAATCCGAAATCATTTTCTTTATTTCCTCTAAGGAGCGGGTTGGAGGAGGGACCTTGGGGTGGACTAGCTCCTTAACTCTCGGCTCGGGTGTGGGTCTAGGCTCGGTTATAAGCGGGACTTCCACTTGGTTGGAGGTGCTTGAGTGGGTTGGGATGGGAGTGCCAAGGGGAGGTTGGTTGGTGGTGCATGGGCGGGCCACTAGATTGGGGTCACTTTGGTGGGCTTGGACGGCGGTGAAGGGGTGGGACTGGGTAGAGGTGTGGCCCACTTGATTGTGGGTGAGTTGGTGGGGTTGGTGAGTGGAATGACCTCCGTGGTTGGAGGTAGGTGGGCGGGGAACGTAGGCCCTCCTAAGCACTCTCTTCATTTCCCACCATGACTCGATGGGCCTTAGATTCCTATCCTCCCTCCAATATTTGATGTCCCTCCAAGTTGCAGCGGCTTCACCAAAAAGTCGCCTTTTGGCAACATCGACTTGCATGGGCCCGTACATGATGTACACCTCGAAGTAATCATCCATAATGGCTTCCCATTCTAGATAGACACTCGGGTCATCGGACCCGTAGAAATCCCGGGTTTCGGGTCTCGTGGGGTGGTTCGGGTGGTCCTTCCATTTGAGATAGTATCGCCACCATCCGGGAGTTTGGGACTCCATGGGACACGGGAAACTAGTGGATGGCCATGCCGACACTCGGACCAAAACACTAGACACGACACTAAGTAATGTAAAGTTGGAATGCACTAACTAATGCACACTAAGGACCCTATACGTAAACCAAGACTCGGTACGGGGCGGAGACAATCGACCCGAAGGTCACTCGCACAAGTGTGCGGCCTTCCCGATAGGCGTAACCTAACGGTCGGACAACACCTTTTGATATACCGAGTAAAGGGCTGTATGCGACCCAAAAACGACTCTTTTTGTTGTTTTAAAAATGTGATGATCCTAAACACGACTTAGACCGACTAATGACTACATGACACTCTTTTTTTTTTTTGAATGTAAACACCCTAGACTCAACCTGCTCTGATACCAAATTGATGCGGGACGGGACCACGGACACGACAAGCTCGCGATCGTCCCTTAACGAGGGAAGCGTCGGATGTGCGCGGTTGAGAAACCGGCAATGAGCTAGGGTGGTCGGCTCTCTTTTGCGCCCGGATCGGATCACGGGACGGCTTCACTCTCTCTCGCAGAAGTGATATTATAAATTGAAGGCGAGCTAGGTATCCCTACACATGCTCTCTAGCAGCGGCATATAAAGCATATAAAGAATTAAGCTAATGTCAAATGTAAGGGTGAAGGCGATACCTCCACGCTCTCGGCGTGGCGAAGACGGCACCCGGCCAAAGCTAGTACTCCCGGGAACTTAGTACATTATGTTTACAGCAGTACAAATAAGCCCACTCCACGTAGGGAGGTAAAGGGCGACACAAGTGGGCCCGGGAGGACCAAGTTCGGGTTGACGGGCGGTTTCGGACAATGCTTCGGCTTCACGCGTACTCGTGCTAGTGGGGGCCCACGTGTTGACCGGAGGGGTCGTGTGGGGCCTGATGACTCCTCTACTATGGAGACACTTGGAAAGCATTCCCCTGGGATGGCGAGCTGCTGGAACGACCGCCGGACGCCGGGCGGCCCTCGGATGACGCTCGCGGGAACTCGGCCACGAATCTGAAAATTCTGTTTGCAGGCGCGCGACTCGGAGAAAACTGCTGCTGCGATCAGCCCCGTCGTCGGAATGCAACGAGGTTAGCCCCGTTGGAAAGCTGACTCAGAATACCTCGACGTAGGGGTCTTCAAAAAAAACAATCAGATCTGTATTTCTGATCATGTATTTTACAAGCTTGCTGGAATCTGGCCAGAACTACAGGGGCAGGTTCTAACTTCTCTGAAGATCGACGTTGACTGGGGAGAAGAACTCCGAATCTGGCAATGATTTCTTCAGCAAAGTTGAAGATCTATGAGAGAGGAATCCGGGACTATTTTTGTTTTTCTGATTGGAGACGAAATGGATTTTCTGGAATTTCTTTACTAGACCTGGGTCGGATCTGGGAAACTGTGGGCAGACTGTTCTTGGGAACTTGGACGAAATTTGAAAAATACCTAGAGACCTTATCAAAAATTAAGAAAATTCCTGGTGGTAGATATGTGTGGAAAGAACTCCCAATAAATTTGGGTGACCCAACAAAAATAAAAAGATGGTTTGAATGGGGTAAACTCAGAACTGATGAACAGTAAACAGAACCAGGACAGATCTGGAACTTGGACTTGGACGAAAATCAAAAAATAGCTAAAGGATGAATTTTGACGTGATTTTTTTTGTGGGGATAAGGGTTCTAGAGGGGAACCAACCCTGAAATTTTGAGCTTCAGAAGACGAAGGGAGTGACAGTAGGAATTCGGGGAAGAAGGGTCTGTCCTGGGTGGACAGAACACCGAAACCGTTGGCGACCACGCGTCGGCGGCGAGACGATGGCGGCGGCGATCACCGGAGTTGCTTCAGATGCTGGAGGGGATCAAGGGGGAAGGGATTACACTCTAGAAAGGGGGCTGGAGGTGGAGGAACTAGGGAGAGAGAGGGGAGGGGTGCAAATCTCACTTGGGGGCAAATGCCAATTTTCTCTTCATTAATTCCTTCAATATGAAAAATACAACCTTATATAGGATGCCAACCAAACTCAACCTCAACCCTTGGATCTAGGGGTTAGGATTGAAGGGCTGAGATACAATGTGAATCACACATTTAATACATTAGTTTTAATCTTATTTGACCATACTTATTCAACCTTGGACTAGATCCATTCAAACACCACCTAACTAGCCTAATAAGGCCAAAAGAGGGGGCGCCCCCTTCATGGGCCTCTCTTGGGCCTAGGCTGGTTCAAGGCCAGCCAACCCAATCCACACCCATGCTTGGTCCATGGGTTCTCCCATCTAGATAGCCCATGAGAGGGAGTGGCCCAATTGGGCCTTAAATGGCTCTTATGGTCCATAAGGGTGGCATAAGGTCCAATATGATAATCACTCCTAATGGACTCTACTAAGGTAACCTAGTAATGGACTTGACATAACAAATGGCCCATTGGCTTGATATAAGCCTTACAAGGAGCCCAAAAGAAAGAAAATACACAATTACAACTGCATACAAGCCATAACACACAAATACACTTCACCCGTGTATGGAAATCGCCTTTGATGCCCCATCACTTTGGAAGGTGATGCTGCCCTTGTTGGAGATGCTATTGTGCCAGCTCCATTCCTTGATGTTGTCCCTAGGCCTGATCATGCTGCTGGCCATGCCTTTGATGGTGATGGTGATGATGATGCTGGCGTTGAATCTGTGGCTACTGGTGATCATGCTGCTATTGTACCAGCACCCTTCCATGCTGTCCCGATGGGAGATCATGCTGCTGCCCTTGCTGGAGATTTTGTGGCTACTGTTGTGCCAAGGCATCTTGATGCTCCTTCCCCATCCAGCTCCGGTGATACTTCTCTATCCTTCTCGCCTCTCATACAGGTTCTTACCGTGTCAGGTCTTGAGCCAACCGTTGCTGTGTAGAACCTGGGTGCAGCACATGAGAATTTTGTGGGCAAGGGTTCTCTGGCCTCCATGGAGGACCTTGGTGTTAGAACTCGGCGTGGCCTGCACAGAAGTGCCTCAGCTGGTCACCACAGTCTCCAAGATCAATGAAGGCTCTGATATGGAATGCTCGAGGCATTGGTAATGCCCAGACTGTTAGTAGGTTGAAATTGCTTATACACAAGCATGATTTATCATTTATGGCGGTTATTGAACCCAAATTACAGAACTCATTGATTGATAAATATAGAAAGAAGCTTCGTATGGCATCTTGTATGGTTAATGTCTCTCCCAAGGCCCGCATCTGGGTTTTTTGGCAACAGCTTCTGGATGTTTCTCTGGTCTCTAGCTCTGAGCAGCACATCACTGTCTCCATTTCCTCAGTGTTGGCCAGCAGGTTCTCTGTTTCCATTGTGCATGCTAGTTACTCATTGGCTGAACGCCGTTCTCTGTGGGACCAGCTGGTTGACTTTGCCGCATCTTGTGATAATCCTTGGCTTGTTGGCGGCGATTTTAATAGCATTCTTGATCCCCGGGAGAAGCGAGGGGGCAGGCGGGCCTTCTCGTTGTCTTCGGCTAATTTTCAAGCATGTATCTCTGCTGCTGGCCTGGAGGATGCGGGGTATTGTGGCAATACCTTTACCTAGTACAATGGGCAGCAACTTAATGGCATTTGGGTCAGGCTTGATAGGGTCTTTGTCAATGGCGAATGGACTGTGTCCTGCCCTACTATTTCGGTGCAGCACCTCTCTCGGGCATGTAGTGATCATAGCCCGTTGCTGGTTTCTATGGCTTCTGACTTCAGATCTTCACCTTCCAGGTTCTGTTTTCAGCAGATGTGGACCACGTACAATGATTTTATTCTAGCCTCTCGCATGGCATGGGATGCTGCCCCTGCGTCCTCCTTTCCAGTGGCTGCTATGGTCCTTAAGCTGAAACATATGAAAGGCTTCTTTCGGGAATGGAATACAAGTGTCTTTAAAAATATATTCTCTAATGTGCAGGTTGATGAAGGCACTTTTGCTGCTGCCCAAGATGCTTTTGACATATGCCCCTCTGAAGCTAATCACATGGCATTCATGGCTGCCAAAGGTGCCCTTGATCGGGTACATATCCAAGAGGAGATGTTTTGGAGACAGAAATCTAGGATCAAATGGCTCAAGGAGGGTGATAAGAATACTAAGTTCTTTCATGCTTATGATGTGTCTAAGCGAAAACGCACCACTATCGCGGAGCTTCACGATGCCAACGGGGCATTGGTGCAGCAAGAGGATGCTATTGCTGCCATGTTTGTTTCTCACTTTGCTGCTACGTTTACTTTCTCCCCACATAATATACATCCGGAGGTGATGGTAGCTATCCCTTTAATGCTGCGTTTACTTCCTCCCCACATAATATACATCCGGAGGTGATGGCAGCTATCCCTTTGATGCTGCAAGAAGCTCATAATGTGATGCTCAGTGCGGTGCCTACTTGTGTTGAAATTAAAGCCACTATTTTCAGCATGTCGCCCGATAGTGCGTCGGGCCCTGATGGGTTTACGGGCCATTTTTTTCAGTCATGCTGGGATTTTATCAAAGGAGATGTTTGTTCTGTTGTACAAGCATACTTCTCGGGCCACCCTTTGCCTCGTGGTCTTACCTCGTCGCTCATCGCACTCGTTCCTAAAGTGGACAAGCCCAAGTCTTGCGTTGATTTTCGGCCGATCAGCCTGTGCAATTTTTTCTATAAAATCATTTCCCGTATTTTGAGCGACCGACTGGCCCGTGTGCTCCCCCTCCTAGTTTCGGAGGAGCAAGGTGCTTTTGTGAAGGGGTGCTTCATTATTGAAAATGTGTCTTTAGCGAGAGATATGGTCCGCCATCTTGGGAAGCAATGCCGGGGCAAGAATGTAATATTCAAGCTTGACATGGCGAAGGCTTATGATCGTATGGAATGGGACTTCTTGTTCTCTGTCCTCTGTCAATTTGGTTTCTCGCTGCCCGTGATCTCCCTCGTTGACCCGCTGCTTTCTAACTACTGGTTCTCGATTCTCCTCAATGGAAAGGCACATGGCTATTTCAAGTCTTCAAGAGGACTGCGCCAAGGCGATCCTATTGCACCTGCTCTCTTTATATTGGCGGAGGAAGCTCTCAGACGTGGCCTATCCGCGCTTTTCCATCGGAGCAGAGTGGGGTGGTTTCAGACCATCTCTAGATGCCCGTTGGTATCACACCTCCTCTTCGCGGATGATACTCTTATCTTTTCTAATGGTTTTGTGCGTCACCTTAGGAAGCTCATGGGTTTTCTCAAAAAATATGAGACTTCTTCGGGTCAGTTGATCAACACCACGAAGAGTACTTTTATTGTTCCCCATGATGCCCCTTCCTCTCTCGGCAGGACCATTACCGAGACCACGGGATTCATGAAGGCTGCATTGCCGGTGAAATATTTGGGTGTCCTTCTTTACTCCGGGTGTCACAAGCCATCCTACTTTGCACATATTTTAGTTAGGACAGCAGCTAAGTTGCAGACTTGGAAATTCCGATTTCCGCCGGCGGTCATCTCATCCTCATCCGTCATGTTCTCGCCGCCTTGCCCGTTTACACTATGTCGTCCATGGCCATTCCGAGGTCCACACTTCGGTCTTTTCATAGGCTTTTGGCCAACTTTTTCTGGGGTTCTTATGAAGGTTCCCCCAAGAAGCACCGAAAGTCTTGGGACTCTATTTCCCGACCCAAGGAATATGGGGGTTTGGGCGTCCTCAATCTTGATCTTATGCAGACCGCCATGACTACTAAGCTGCTATGGAGAGTTATTACTTCCAAGTCCCTTTGGGCTAATTTTTTCAAGGCCAAACACTTACATGCTGAGCACTTCTCGGAGGCGTCTTTCAGTCACATGCTCGCTCCTGACAGATTGTTATGGCAGCAGGCCGCAAATTTGATCCATGCCAACCACCGGGTATTTATCTCAAGGGATGATGCTTGTGTCTGGTTTTGGTTTGATGTATGGGCAGATCTGTACCCTTGAAGGACTTCTTGCCCCCTCACATATGGTCCGATATGCCGGAGAAGTGTTGTTCTGTCCAGCAGGTTTTTTCGGACCCATCCAACGTGCATCTTCGGATTGCACGCCGCTACTGCCCTACTGTATGTTTTGATCAGGTTTGGGCTACGACCTCAGCTGAAGACACCTGGATTTGGACCCCTAAACCTGATGGTGTGTTCACCTCCAAGTCTGTCCGCTACCTTCTCTCGCCGGCTGCCTCTCCTCGCTGGGAGTCGTTGTGGTGTCCTCATATCCCGGTTAAGTGGTCAGTTTTCATGTGGCGGCTGCTACTTGGATGCATCCCGACTGATGGCACAATTATGTCATGTGGTGTTCCCTTATGTTCCATGTGTAGCTACTGCTCATCTCATCAGGTAGAGACATGCTTGCATCTATTTTTCCATGGTGTGATTGCTAATGAGGTATGGGCTGCGCTGTTTGATTTCTTGGGCTTCAACAACTTGTCTACAACAATGGCTGCCGGAGGGATCTTTGAATTCTTGGCAGATCTTCACCTATCGACCTTGGCTGGGAACATATCCAGATGCATCTTTATGGCTGCCTGCTGGGAGCTTCGGTGTGGTCGCAATAGAGCTAGCTTTGATGGGCAGCCCATGAGCTCGCAGCAAATATTATGCAGGGTGAAGCATGTTGTCCGGTCTATTGCTCTCTCTCATAAGATCAAAGGAAGGGATCTCTCGCTTAGGCAGCGCCATCTGCTTAACTCTTGGGATATTTTTGTTGATGTGCCTCTGTTGGCCCCTCCTAGACTGATTCGCTGGTCCACTCCTTCATCGGGCCGGCTGAAACTTAATGTTGATGGTGCCTTCAAGCGCAGCACTGGTGCAGCTGGAGGTGGAGGTATCGTCCGGGATTCAAATGGACAGATCGTCTTTGCATTTGTTCCTGCACAACCCCATGCCTCTTCCAGCCTTCATGCGAAGGCTATGGCTCTCCGGGACGGGTTGTCCCTTTACTACGATCGTGGGCTTAGTTCTGTGCATGTGGAGACCGACTCCCTTGTCTTGGCGCCGATTATAAATCGGCATTTCTCATGTCCGTGGGAGCTGTCCTATGTCTTGTATGATGTATTTGTCGAGATTGGGCTGTTGCAAGCTTCTATTTCCCATGTGTACATGGAGGCAAACCAAGTGGTGGATATGCTCACCAATCTTGGTTGCTCTCTTCCTACTCTGGTTATTTGGTCTTCTTGGGCTGAGCTTCCTCCTTCTGTTAGGGGCCCCTATCGTCTTGATAAGATGGGGTGCCCTTCTTTCAGGCCCTAGTATTATTTGTACTTCATTTCATTTTACCTTTATAATAAAATTGGCATGGCTGGTGCTTGGTGGTGGGGCGATCTACTCATCCCTTCCCTGAAGGGGTGAGCGCCCTCCTACCTTCCCACTCGGGTATTGCTTAAAAAAAACAAAACAAAACAAGATGAAGAACAACATCAAGCTCAAAGGCTTCTATTGGCCAACCATGTATGCAGACTGCACTCAGTATGCCCGTACGTGCCATCAGTGCCAAGCCTTTGGCCCAGTACCCAGAAGACCCCCAAACCCGCTACGTCCCACGGCCCCCACGTGGCCGTTCGCGGAGTGGGGAATGGACATCGCGGGACCCTTCCCGCCATCGTCCAAAGGCCACAAGTATATTCTGGCCGCTACCGAATACTCCCGATGGGCTGAGGCCCTTCCCCTACGGGAGGTCACCGGCGAAATCGTAGCCCGATTCATTCGACACCACATTATCTACCGATTTGGTACTCCCAGTCGCATAGTGTCAGACAATGGCACACCATTCAAGAATAGGGCCGTATATCAACTAGCAGCTAAATTCTACATCAACTGGAGAACCTATTCGGTCTACAACCCTCAAGCTAACGGCCTGGCGGAGGCCTTCAATAAAACCCTCTGCAAGCTTCTCGCTAAAACGGTTAGCCACTGGAAGCGAGATTGGGGCGAAAAGGTGTTCGAGGCGCTATGGGCCTATCGGACAATCTACAAGACCCCTACGGGATGCTCACCATTCTCTATCATCTACGGAGCAGAAGCCATCATCCCCATCGAAATCTAATTAGCCTCTTACTGCGTGGCGGTTCATACCAGCTTTGTCAGCCCGGATGCAGATGAATACCAAAGGAGGCTAGAGGAGCTCGCCGATCTAGAAGGGAAACGGCTCGAAGCCTACCAACACCTGCAAGTATACCAGGCCCGCATGACGCGCGTCTATGATAAGCTCGTCAAGCAACGAGCCTTCAAACAAGGCGACCTCGTCATGATCAAGGAAAAAGAAGTCAGGGCGGGGTGCTCCAATGGAAAATTACAACCTAATTGGCGGGGTCCATACATCATTCATGATGTCTACGAGGGTGGGGCCTACACGGTTGTAGACCGCAAGGGTAATAAGCCGTTCCCACCTCTCAACGGTAAACACATGAAGTTGTACCACGCTCCAGAGCACGAGTTTACGTGCCACCCAGACTAAGGTGCACGCCTCTGCCGTCACCAGTAACACCAGCCCCGCCCCCCCTCTCAAGGGTGGGTCCAGCCACCTCTTCCGGTCTTCCTCCTAGTGAAGCAACATGGCCAGCCAGGCCCTCCCAGTGCCACCACTACGCACTTGTAGAGGTCGGCCTCTCAGCTTCGTTCCCGCGATCGCAAAAGTGAGGATACCCAGCACCAGTAACGATTTAGCCGCCATGCTCCCAGGTAAGAAAAAAATGGGGTTAAAAATAGAGATACCCCGGCAGACTCGGTCATCCTCTTCGCAAGGAGGCGACTGGGGGCAAAAAGGCCAATAACCCGGTTGAGGTGAAAACCCGAAAGGGCGCCTCAGGCAAAATTGGAGAACCCCTCGGTGTGAAAACCCGCATGGGCGCACCGAAAAAAAGATAAAGGGGGCAGGCTCTGGCGAAAATCCGAAAGGGCGGTAGAGCCGGTAATGAGAAGAAACAATCTCTCTCCACCAGTCAGGGTGACTATCCACCCACCTCTCAACCAATCATAGGCCTCTCCAGTTAAAACATGTCAGTCCCTGACCAACACATATCTCTAACTCATTAACCCTATTCCTCCCAGTTAGGTTTATATCACCCAGGTTGGCTCATCTTACACTCAGTCTCTGCTCCATTATAGCGGGCCCGGATACCCCAGTATCCACACGTCATCCCAGGCCTTTGTCCCAGCGAATCTCAATCTTAGCTAGTTCCCAGACATCCTTCATTCTACGACCATACACCTTAAATACCTTCATTCCAGAAGCTCCAGTCGCCAGTTCATCATGGTTCACCACCATGATCCCAGTCACCATTTCAATGACTACAAATCCCCTGAGCCACCAGTTATAACTTCAGTCACACTCCACCATGATATAATGACCCTTAGGGGACATGACTCAGTACTCTGCAAGAGTCCTAACCAGGGCCATAGAAATATCAAGTCTTCAAGCAACACAAGCCTCAGGTCACGTCCCCTAATAGCATTATGCTATGGATGATAATCCCCAAAAAGAAAAAAAATGACAAAATATTAGGTTAAAAATAGAGATACCCCGGCAACCTTAGTTAACTCCCTCCACGGGACTACTGAGGGCAAAAATTGCCATCAACCCAGCTAAGGTGAAAATCCGAAAGGGCACCTCAGGCATAATCGGGTAACCCCTCGACGTGAAAACCCGCAAGGGCGTGTCGGAAAAAGCCAAAGAGCGCCAGCTCTGGTGAAAACCCGAAAGGGAGGTAGAGCTGGTAAAGAAAAAAAATCATCTTCCTCTCTACTCCTCGCTGATGAAAGCCATCGACCGCGACATCTCGCCGATGGCAAGCTCAACATCACTCCACAACAACGGTGGCCACTACACCCCCGAGGGTCGGTCATCCCTAGTTCTAGTTTCCAGTTCCAGTCCTCAGTTCTAGTTTCCAGTTCCAGTCTCCAGTTCTGGCATTCGGCTACCCACCTCAGCGGTCAGCCGACCAGTTCCAGTTTCTGGTTCCAACATCCGGCTACACACCTTAACGGTCAGCCGACTAGCTCCAGCCTTCTGGCCACTACACATCAGCAGTTAGCCGGCCAGCTCCAGTTCCAGTCGCCAGCTCCAATATTCGGCTACACACCTTAACGGTCAGTCGACCGGCTCCAGCCTTCCGGCTACAACACCTTAGCGGTCAGCCGGCGGGCTCCAGTTCCAGTTCCAGCCCCAGTCTCCGGCTACAACACCTTAGCGGTCAGCCGACCAGCTTCAGTGCCAGCTCCAGTCCCAGCCTTCGGCTACACACCTCAACGATCAGTTGGCCAGTCCCAGCCCCCATTCTAACACCAGCTTTAATCCTAGTCCCAGTTTCTGGCTACGTCGCCAAGGCGGGTAGCCGGCCGGCCCAGCTTCAACCCCACAGACCAAACAATTCCAGCAATACGGGCCGAAGCACCCTCACAGGTCCGCCTCCAGCCTCTAGTCTCCAGTCATACAGGCCATCACACCTAGATGGGTTGGCTCCAGCCCCAGTTCCCAGCAATATAGGCCAACATCCCATTTGGGGTTAGCCTCCAGTCTCTAGTACTCAGTACCTAGTCTCCAGTACCCAACACTCAGCCTCCAGTATCCAGTACCCAGTCTCCAGTACCCAGCACTCATCCTCCAATACCCAGTACCCAGTACTCAGCACCTATACAGTGCTCAGCTCCCAGTACCATGTGCTCAGGTCTTCCTGCATGCCCAGTATCTAGCAACCACTAACTAGCACTCAGTCTCCGGTCCAATGCCCGGATTCAACCACCCAGTTCCCTGTCACCAACACCAGCATATAGTAGAAGAATCAACCACGACTAATAGTACGTGGTCACCAGTACCTGCACCCAGCAATGTTCCACAAGAAAGAAAATAGGTGGAACGACTCAGCAAATGGCAAAAGAAATCCAGAACTTTGTCATCCATACTCTATAAAAAGAGCCCAAGGCATGCCCTTGGGGCGACAAAATACATACAACTCGGCAACATAACAAAAGGGGAAAAGAGGTACAATCAAATCACAGCTCGATGTTGCATTCCTATGGTTTTGATGATGTCTCACACTATAAATCAATCTTCTATCTCTAGATTAATGTTGTTTCATCATGTGAGTGAGTACAGTTCATTTGGTTGACAGATAAGCATGCTATCATGATTTTATCTACACTCTGCTTAGCTAGTACTGATTGCAGTGGGTCGACCCATCCCTTCTGATGCGTCGACTCATCTGTTCATTTGGCATAACTCCTTCAAGTCTATTCACTCTGTCTGCACAGTTTTTCACATCAGTGCGTCAACTCAGTGTGGTGATGCGTAGACTCTTTTGTTCAGGTTCTTCATTTCATTAAGTCTATACATCATCAGTTGAACGTAATAGTAATACGTTGCAGCGTCAACTCAATGGGCTGCAGCGTCAACTCAGCATGTAAAATACTGTGTTAAAAGCCTAAGTCTATACACTCGTTTGTGAGCCTTCAACTCTGTACACTGCTTGAGCCTCACCAAAGTCTATACATCGCTTCAAGCGATTCTAGTCTATACAGTCTGCCTCCACACTAGAAGTCTGTACATCGGACTGCTTCTTGTGAAGTCTACACATTGACTCGTTCAATTCTGCAAAGCATGTTCATTAGACTATGGCGAAGTCTATACACTCGGTTCCTTGGGCAAAGTCTATACAACAGCAACCCAACACATTGAACAGCTTTCCAAGTCTATACACTAGATTTCATATCACTAAGTCTATACACTCCCTCACTATGTACACACTTGCTATATTGATCTCTGTAGTCTATACAATGCTTCACGTTAACACTAAGTCTATACACTTCATTATTGTTGCTGAAGGGAACAGGGTCGACGCCTGAAGTTTAAAGCATCCACGCATCAGTAGACGAAACTATCACGTCGTCTTCTATTGCGTCAACGCCACAAGCAAGCAGCGTCGACGCAGTAGTTAAAATAGCAGGGACTCTTACAAGCGATGAAGCCTTCACAAAATCTTCCTCTGCGTCAACGCCATCAACAAGAAGCGTCGACGCAGCGGCATAAGAGATGCCAGTATAGAAATGTACACGTTCGTGCGTCAACGCCACCAACTGGCAGCGTCAACGCAGTAGTCCAAGAAAGGGACGACTTATCTCTAGATGCCTTCAATACGTCAACGCTATATGCTGATAACGTCGACGCAGCTCAGCTATCTATTGAAGACTTGAACACTGAACTGCCGATACCGTTGCGTCAACGCAATAGGCTGATGGAGTCGACGCAGCGGTTAAGAAGTTTGAAGATTTCTGATGACTGCGTCAACTCTTTGGAGTGAGTGAGTTGACGCCATCTACCTCCAGTTGCTGAGCATACTGGTGCTGGGCACGTGATCCGAGGATAAGGAAAATGCCCAGATGAGGACACGTGGTCTGACAGTCTACTGGATGCTGCCACGTGGTCCGAATTCTTAGGGCGGGAACTGTGGAAGCCACACGCGCCCTGCTGTTGCTCCAGGTATAAAATGAAACCTTCATCTTCAGATGAAGGTTGATCGAAGAAGAAGCCTGAAGAGCATATACGTCCTTCGATCTAGAAAAGGAAAGAAAAGTGCAGAGAGAAAGAAAGAGAAAGGAAAAGAGCAGAGAGTTCAATATCTGAGAGGAGTTTGGTCGAGAGAGAGAGAGTGTGTGCTGCTTGATGAATTGCTTCGTTTGAAGCTACATTTGTTTTGGGTTTCAGAATCGATTCCTTCTCATTGTTTTTCGTTTTCCATTTTGCTTTCGTTTATTTTTCATCCTTCTATTCTGATCTGAATTGTTGTCCCTCCGGTGTGTGGAGGAAGGGAGTATCACTCCAGTTTCCCTCTGTGTTGTAGAGGAAGAGAGATCGGTGATCTCTGGTGGTGTTAGTGACTGGTTGTCATTAACAGTTTCCCTCCGGTGTGTGGAGGAAGGGAGAGGTTTCTCCGGTCGTGTTCTAGCTGGGAGCTAGAACAGGTTTCAAGTTCTGTGGGTAGCAGAACTTGGTTGAGGGATTTGTCTCCCTTGGTGTTCAAGCTGTGTGGCAACATGTTGTTCGCAGACTGAGTCTGCATTGATCTAGCATAGTCTAGTGGAATCCTCACTCTAGTTGGAGTGAGGGGTGGATGTAGATTGCGGACTGCAATCGAACCACCTAAAAAACCAAGTGCCTCCTCTGTGGTTTGCTTCTGTTCTCTACGCTCTTCATCTGCTCGGCTCTTTGCTTCCTTGTGATTCGCTCTTCATTCTCATTTACATTCCTCTGTGTACGGTTTAAGGAGGTGCGTTAGCAGTAGAAATTATATTCCGTTTAAGTTTCTTCAAATTGGGAGTGATCTATTCATCCCCCCCCCTTCTATATCACTCTTGCTGCGCTAACACTCGCTCCCCTCCAGCGTCGCCAGAAGAGAATCAGCAGCTGCGAGCTCCGCCTCAAGAGTGGACAAGAGCTTAGTACCGGCCTCGACCGTGCTCCCAGCCGCTTGCCGCTCAGCCCTCGCGCGCTCTACGGCCGATAACCGCTCCTCCAAGGCCTTCCTCAAGGCCTCGGCCCTACTCTCGGCCTCCACCAACTGAACAGCTCAACCTCGAAAGAAGGACTCAGCTGCCTCGATGTAGCCCATTTGCTTAGCCACAGCCGACGCGAGCCGAGCCCGCTGCTCCTACACGTCCCGGATGGCTGCCAGCCTCCGGGTCCTCTGCTCCTACGTCTGACGAAGTCGTAGGTACTCCGCCCATATCCCGGCCAGCCCGGACATCCAAAGCTCACGTGGGAAGTCGAGGATGTGGTAGCCCAGGGTGCACTCTGTCAGGCGCTGCCTCAAGCCTTTCGGAGACGGGAAGGGGTCGCTCTAGATGTAGTCCCGTGCTCACTGAAGTAGGGAGGCACACACACTCACGTCCACCAACGGCTCCGGCGGTGCGCTGGAAGTAGGCCACTCAACCTCCAAACTCAGGGAGGAGTCGCATGTCCCCGCTAGCACGCCAGTGGAGGCTGTCCAGAAACAACAAAAGGAAAAGTGAGAAATACATATGGAACTTTCCATGAAAAATACGGTGGAAAACCTGAGAAGGAGTTCTCATTCCTTACCCAGAGCAAACTCCTCTGTGCCTACGGCTTCACTCGACGGGGTCGGAGAAGGCAGAGACTCCTCGACAACTCGAGAGCCTTCTCCCACAGTCTTGTCCCCTCCAGAAGCCACAGGAAGGTCGAGGACCTCCTCCCGACCATCGGCACTAGGAGCTGGCACACGCTCCTCCCCTGACTCCAGCACTACACACCATACAGAAGCATCAGTATTCTGCCGAAAAACATAAACCAGTGCTAAAGAGGGGAAAGAAAGACCCCCACGCACCTCAAGAAGTGGCCTCCACCTCAGCCCCCTCGGCGGAAGAGGCCCCAGAAGAAGAGTCTGAACTCTCCTCTGTCTCCATAATGAAGTTTCCACTACTTGAGGACCCTGAAGAAGTCTCCGAAGAACTGCCATAGGTGGTGGAACTAGAAGCCCATGTGGATGAATACAACAATAGGGTCAGCACACAACCTGACCTCACATAAAGAAAATTATCCAGTACAGGGCTTTATACAAGGCTCACTAGTCGGGGCACTCCCCTCGGAGATCCTCTCTATATCGATGATCTCTTCATCTTCCCCAGCCGGAGTCGCCACTGTAGGCTCTCCCCGGCCACTCCAACCAAGTCACGAGGAATCTCACCCTCCTCCAAGGGGGAGGAAGTACCTGTGACCAACGCCAGAAGAAGCTTAGCATCGACAGGCGAAACAAGAAGCCCACCACGAATGGCTAAGTCCCAGTCACGTACCTGAGGGTCCCATGGTGGAAGACCCAACCAGCCCCACCGTGCAAGCCGAGACAACGGCTGGCAAAGGAGGGAGCGGCGCCCCCGTCAACAGCTATGGTAGCGATCCAGACATGTCCCCGACGGCAAACGTGACCAGGCTACCTGCCACCCCTGGCTCACCCTCGAAAGAGGGGAGAGCCACCGACAGGCCAGTGCTAATCAGCTCCTGGATCATCTCCAGGGCAGCATCCGGGTCCTCACCTGGAAAACAAAATCACAAACCAATCAACAACCTCAGTCCACCAGACGCCAGACAAACGGAAAGACAACTTTCCTCAAGATGGCTCGGCACTTACCGAAGTTGTCTCGAGTGGCCGCAGGTTCCTGCTCCTCGACACGGGTGGGCACCTCATCTCTTGCCTCAGGAGGGGCCACGACCCCCGACATCCCTGCCATCTCTGCATGAAACATGTGGCTATGTTAGCCTCCAAAAAAAAGCACAGCCATAAGAAGAACATATCCAGTCCCAGAAGACTCTACTCGGTCGGATGTCCTTGGAGGCCTTCCATGACTCAAAGTCAGGGAACATCTCAACGTTGAGGCCAGCCTCGTCCATCACGCAAAAAAATGCATCGACGTCGATCTCACACTCGACCCCATCGTCGGGCAAAGGATCGACCTCTGGGAGCAGTGAAAAAGCCACTGCCGCCCTAGTCTCCAGCGGAGCTGCAAGGACACCAGTCAACCAGTGCAGGGTTAGTCAATCATAATGGCTAAACCAACAAAAAGCAAAGGGCGGACATGGTGCTTACTCAGAGCCGGTTCCACCTATATATGCTGGCCAACCCCGAGTCCCCGAGAGGACTCCCCAGCCTCCACTGCTCCTGTATCTACTCGGGTTGCTTCCGCCTAGGCTGAAGGCCTCCATCTCCGCTCCCAGAAGACGTCTCTATAGAGGGATGGTCCCCCTCCACCGCAGAGCCTGTCAAAGACACACAGTAACACACAATATCTCAGCCATATACATCGAAAGATAACAAGACTGAGACAACATGCCAAGGAAAATGTCTTACCTGAGGCCACGAACGGAGTCAATGGTAGAGGAACCAGTGGCTCCGGCTTCAACCCCAACACTCAAGTAGCCTTCGCCACTATCTCGCTGATGTCTCTCAAAGTGTAAGCACACTCAATGTGGGAGACAAACTCCACTGGCCCAGCCAACCCTATCGCCTGGCCGATGTGGCGTCTCCAGTCGTCGACCACCGTGTCTGCAAAGCTCCCCTCTGGGAGCACCCGGTCCAAGGAACCCTTCTTTCCAAAGCCGCAATTGGCTTGAAACTGGGTCCACCAAGTCTTCGACGTCCTCGACCGAGACGCCCCAGCTCCAGCTCCTACGGGCCTCGCCTACACCTGCCTCAAGGGCTTGAGGGCCCCACTCTGACCTCGACCCGCTGACGAAGAACCCCGGCGGCTCCGGGGCCACTACTGTGCCAGCCGCTCCACCTCCTGACGACCTCGGGAGAAGCGAGTCCTCAAGTACTCCTCATCCAGCGAAATCGGAGGTAGGTCCTCCCTCAGAAGCTGACTCTCCTCGGCCTTCCTGATCACTGAGGCCTTCTGACGGTACAGGTGGCTGTGCTCAAACCACCATTTGGCATAGTGGACGTCGAATCTCCAACGGCGGTCCAACCCCGGCGTCGGTAATCGTTACAGCTCCCTGCTGCAGTAGAAGTCCCACCAAGCAGCTGCTAGCAAGTGAGTGTCCCGGCCCTTATACAGCCGGCTCGTTGAGGGGAACTCCTGGTTCGGCGGTATCCCATGGTCATACCCGAAGTTTTGGGCGAACCTATGCGGGTAGTACGGCTCAAGACAACTCATGATAGACCGGTGCAGTGCCAACACCGCCGGTCGGGTGCTGATCACCCACTCTGTGTACAACCTTGCATCCGGCTCTCGCTGGTAAGGGAGGGCGCAGACCGCCCCGCCACCTGAAGGCACCAAAATCAAACGAGAGTCCCTCGTAGCGCTGTCAAAAGGAAGCACGTCCTCGCCCCTGTCGGGAAAGTAAGATAGGGCCCTCCTACACCCCTCCAGCTATGCAACTGCGTCCCCGTCCGGTTGGCCAGTAAAACTAAACAACAAAGGCGATGCCGGGTTCGTTACCATCCCCCGCGTCACCAACCCAGGAAATAGCAACCCGGCTCACACACTAAAGTAATGGGTCGGCAGAAGTAAGCTCCGCTCGCGTGGCGCAGGATGCTCCGCCAACACCCCCAGCCCCTGATAAATATTAGCCAGCGCCGCAGGAGCTAAAGCCAGCCACCCTCCCTCTGCCAATAGACACACGAGCCACAACAGCTCGACTCTCAGCAAACTGTCCTCCCCGTGCGGGACCACGAACGTCGCCAGCCAGTAAGCTAGGTAGGCTACCAAGTGTGTAGTGCCACAGAATTTATATAAATAATTTTTGGATTTTAAATAAATTTTTCTAGAATTTATTAGGAAATTATAAATAGATTAATTTGGTTATTTTGGTTATTAGGAAAATTAAACTTGTTCATTCTATCTTACATGATCATCTTGTTACTTTGGTTATTCGTGTGATTGATCGCATTCGCATGATTTTATCTAAATTCTTTAGAGTTAAAATGCTAATTATTCAAACATTGCTAATCATGTTGATGCAAAGATACCTACTGGGCAAGTGTGCTCATTACCTATTTCTAATCTTTTCAAGAAATGGAAGTGAGTCGGGTTCAGATTCGGAATACTCGGGTAGCGGATCCGAGAGTGAATGAAGACGAGTGGAGACCTAAGAATGTCTATATTGTTTAAATTGAGTCTATGTAATTTTCTTACTACTTGAGCCTAGTGGAATGGAAAAAGGATGAAAAGTTATTGTACTTGAATACTTGATTATTAATGAAAAGAGTTGGAGTTTGATTAATTATTATGTGATTGCATCCTTATGTGTGATTGCCTTGCGCTCTGATCGTTCCTGCTTGCAAGAGGCTTACCATGCCGGCTGTTCACGTTCCTTGAGCGAGTCTTTCGCTGTAATAAAGGGCTCGGGGAGTGACAGTTAAGCTAGTATCAAAGCCTAAGTCTCAGGACTTAGGGAGAAGAATCATGTCATAGGATAAGTCCAAGGTTTAAGGACCCCTACCTATGAACTAAGGAAGAAATTTTCCGTACCCATGTAAGAATTGGGTAGAGTTCGGGATAAGATAGTTAATTAGCTTTAAGATTAATTTTCTTCCAATTTCATGAGAAATAACCAGTTGTTATATTTCTCGCAGGTACCTTATTATTACCATGGCTCATCGCGTAGATTGGAATGGCATGCAATAAACTGTTGCCGGCCTTACTCAGGCATTACAAACCAAGGCGCAAGCTGGCACAGGGGTAAGGGCTGGCGATTTACATCATAATTTTTGGAGTTTAAACCCTCCACGTTTCTATGGTTCTTCTAATCCAGACGAAGCAGAGAACTGGATCGACGAGATGAACCGTATATTTGACGTCATCCAATGCACCGATCAAGAGAAGTCTTGCAACCTTCCAACTCAACAAAGATACCCGTACATGGTGAAACTTGGTTACGGCACCTCCGGCCGATGCACCTCATACGTGGGATGGCTTTCTCACCTTATTTCGTGCCAAGTATTTCTCTGAGCATGTGAAAGAAAGAAAGGCTATGGAGTTCGCCTCTCTTCGACAAGGAATGATGACGGTTGCGGAATATGAACTACAATTCTCAAGGCTAGCTCCTTATGCACCGCATCTAATCAGTACCGATCTATTGAATGCTAATCGATTTATGGACGGGTTACGTCCCGATTTTATTCAGCAGCTCGGGACCCAAAATATCTGTACCTATGCAGAGATAGTTCAGCGGGCATACTTATGTGAAAAGACCTTAGAAAAGGTCAAAAAATTAAAAGGAAAAGGAGAAGAGTCCAACCGACGATCAGATCGGCGTTACAAGAAAGAAAAATTCAGCATCACGGAGCCTCATAAAGGCCGTGATAGTAAGAAGAGATCCAGGAGTGGGAACGATGGAAGTTCCCATAAGAACAAGAAGATTAAGGAGGAGGAGCAAGTCGCCACGGCTTGCACTTTTTGTGAAAAGTTTGGCCGTTCGACTGAAGAGTGCTGGAAGCGCCTCAGCGCTTATTTACGCTATGGAAGCGGGGAGCATCGCATGCCGGATTGCCCCCTTATGAAGGACCAGTCATCTGGTGGTGGACGCAGGAGGCAAGCTCGCCTCAATGCCGTTTTAGAAGAAGAGGAAGCGCCCAGGGATGGTGGGCTTATGGAATGTACTCTTCAAATTTGTTCTCATCCTACATTTATGCTATTTGATACTGGTGCCTCTCATTCTTTTATCTCCACTACTTTTGCAAAAATATTACCAATTGCATCAGTTCCCTTACCTCCAAATCTCGCTATTACCACACCCTTAGGTTCTGGAACAAAGCTTAGCGACTATTATCCTGATAGCGATGTGATAGTAGAAGGTCATAATCTCCCCGCAAACTTAGTATGCCTTGACATGAAAGGTTATGATGCCATTTTAGGAGTAGATTGGCTAGTAGATCATGATGCTTATATCAATTGCAAAAATAGGATTATATCCTTCCGAAAACCCGATCTTCCAAGATTCTCTTTCCTCGGCATAAAATACAAGAAACACCCCACTATCATATCTTCTCTTCACGCTTACAAACTCATCTCGTAAGGATGTGAAGCTTTTTCTTACTTCTGTCATTGTTACGGAGTCCAAGGAAATCATCATAGCAGATATCCCTATTGTAAATGAGTTCTCAGATGTATTCCCATTCGAATTACCCAGTTTACCACCTGAGAGGGAAGTAAACTTCACTATTGAACTCATTCCAGGAGCAGCACCTGTTTCTATAGCCCCTTACAGGATGTCCCCCACAGAACTCAAGGAACTAAAGAAGCAGTTTCAGGAACTACTAGACAATGGCTTCATCAGACCTAGCACATCCCCTTGGGGTGCGCCGGTTCTATTTGTCAAGAAGAATGATGGTTCTCTCAGGCTATGCATCGATTACCGGCGACTGAATCAACTTACAATCAAAAATAAGTATCCGTTGCCGCGTATTGATGAGCTCTTCGATCAGCTTTCGGGAGCAGAATATTTCTCCAAGATTGACCTCAGATCAGGTTATCATCAGCTTAGAATTAAAGAAGAAGACATTTATAAATTAGCTTTTCGAAGTCGTTATGGCCACTATGAATTCGTGGTAATGCCGTTCGAGTTAACTAATGCCCCAGCAGCATTTATACAACTTAAGAACAATGTTTTCCAACCATATCTGGACCAGTTCATCATCGTCTTCATTGATGACATCTTGATATACTCTAAGATAAAAGAGGAACATGAAGAACATCTGAGGATAGCTTTGCAGACACTTAGAGAACATAAACTTTATGCCAAGCTTAACAAGTGTGAATTCTGGCTGAAGAAAGTTTCATTCCTAGGCCACATTATTTAAAGGAATGTATCGCTGTGGATCCTTCTAAAGTCGAAGCTATCAGAAATTGGAGCCAGTCAATGACTGTATCAGAAGTAAGAAGCTTTCTGGGTCTAGCTGGTTATTATAGGAGGTTCATTAAGGACTTCTCAAAGATTGCTCACAAGAAAAGAAAATCCCTTTATTTGGTCCAAGGAATGTGAAGAGAGCTTTCAAACTCTTAAGAATCATCTTACTATAGCTCCTATTTTGTCACTACCGGTGGAAGGTGGTGGATTCGAAGTATATACGGATGCGTCTGGTATTGGCTTAGGATGTGTCCTCATGCAGAATGGAAAGGTAATTTGCTATTCTTCAAGACAATTGAAACGTCACGAGGAAAATTATCATGTGTATGATATGAAATTGGCAGCTATTATTTTCACCTTAAAAATTTGGCATCATTATCTTTATGGAGAAAAGTTCACGGTATATTCGGACCATAAGAGCTTGAAATATTTATTTTCTCAAAAAGAGCTAAATATGAGGCAGAGAAGATGGTTAGAATATCTCAAAGATTTTGATTTTGCTATTCAATATCATCCTGGCAAGGCTAATGTTGTAGCTGATACACTCAGCAGAAAATCAATGGGAATGCTATCAAGTCTTATGATTAGTATGACTAATCTTATTCCTCAATTTGCTCAGTTGAACCTAGATATTGACACAAAGGAAGAGGATTACTTCATGGCTAATATCCGAACTCAACCAACATTAATAGAGGATCTGGTCAAGTTGTAAAATGATGATCATGCGTTACTAGAGATTAAAGCTAACATAGATCAGAGGCCGGATTTCTCTGTTTCCAATGAAGGAAGTTTGCTATTCAAGGGCCGAGTATGTGTACCGGATCATGAGGATACGAAGAAATTAATCCTAGAAGAAGCACATAAGTCTGATGCGGGACGAGACCACGGACACGACTCGAATGAGGAATGCAGTCTCGGACTCTAGGTGAGCTTGTGATTGTCCCTTAATGAGGGAAGCGTCGGACGTGCACGGTTGAGAAACCGGCAAGAGCTAGGGTGGTCAATTCGCACTTTCGTGCCCGGATCGGGTCACGAGACGGTAACGCTCTCTCTCGTAACAGCAGTGATATAAAAATATATAGCAAGCTAGGTCCTAAAACATGCTCTCTAGCAGTGGCATATAAAGCATATATGGAAATAAGTGAAATGCCAAGCAAGGAGCGAATACGATACCTCCATGCTCCCGGCGTGGGGAAGACGGACCCGGCCGAAAACCGTGCTCCCGGAACAATTAATACACAATAATGACAGCAATGACTCACTGCCCACTCCATGCAGGGAGGTAAAGGGCTACACAAATGGGCCCAGGAGGACCGAATTCGGGTTGACGGGCGGCTTCTCGCGTCTCTTCGGCAGCACCCGAACTTGTGACTGTGGGGCCCACGTGCTGTCCGGAGGGGTCGTGTGGGACCCGGTGGCACCACTGTGGTGGGGACACTTGGGAAGCATTCCCTGGGCTGGCGGCACGCTGGAACGTCGACCGAAGGCCGGGCGGCTCCGTTCGACACCGGTCGGAATAACCGGCCACGGATCTGCCTGTTCTATTTTCCGGTGCGCACTCCGGCGAGAACGGACGCTGCGATCAGCCCCGATGTCAGATCGAAACGAAATTGGCGACGTTGGAAAGCTCTCTGGAAGTACTTCAACCTAGACCCGGAGATCGGACCTGGATCTGCACGGATCTGGGCTTTATTGAATTTTTGAGTTCCTGTTATACAGTAGCCGAACTCTCAGATTAGCAGGGAACTTATCTGAGAACTGCCGTTGACCGTGAGGTAGATGTCTGATCCAGCTCCTGATATCTTCACAAAAGGTATAGGATTTTGAACAAGGAAGATGGCAATATTTTTTGTGGACTGATTGGAGGTGGCTACGAATTGATATGATTTTTTCACTGGACAGAGGTCGGATCTGGAAACAGGTGGACAGCACTGTAGCTTGCTCTGAGAACGAATTTTGAAAAATAGATGGAGGGATGATAAAAATTCAAACAAATTCGTGGTAGGAGAGGTGGGTGGACAGAACTCTCAATAAAATTGGGAGCCCTAGGAAAAATCAATAGATGGATCTAAGATGCGAAACTCAGAAAAAAAAGAAATTCAGATCTGAAACTGGCAGAACTGGAGTTGGGACTTGAACAAAAATGGGAAATTAGAAAATGGAGGATTTATGACCCACCAATTTTTGTAGGACGTGGGAAACACCTCTTGAACATCCCCTCAAAATCCAAATCGATCTGAGCTCGTGGCTGATATCAAGAATTTGTGGAAGGGGCTGCTATTGGCTGAAGACAGAACTCCGACGGTGGCTCGATGGCGGCTCGATGGCGGCACGAACGGCGGCGGCGGCGGCACCAGATGAAATCAGAGATTGGGGAAGGGGGATAGAGATGAATCCACTCTAGAAAGGGGGGTTGGAGAGGGAAGAACACCATGGAGAGGGCTGGGGGCGCAAGGAGGCTTCAAGCTTCACACCATTTTCTATCTTTTTCATTAATTTCCACATGAAAATACAGCCTTTATATGCTAGGTATCAAATCTAATGTAGACCCTTGGATCTAGGGATGGTGAATGAAGGGCTGGGATGAAGTGTGAACAACACACAAAAAATACAATTAAATAAAAGGGAAGGAGGCGGCCTATTGACCAAGGGAGGGGGTTGGTGGCCAACCTTTGGAATGTTGACCCCTTTGTCTCCCATGTGTCCATATGACTAGTCCAACCTTCTAGATGTCCACCTAGGATGGTTGACCAGCCCCACAAGGTGACATGGACCAATGGGAAAGGGCTGAGGGCCCCCTAGCTGGACCTACTACACAATTGCATAAAAACTCACACAATCCAAGGGAATGACGCATTGGCTTACAAAGCCATACAATTGCGCATATACTTTCCCAAGGATATGAACACAAACTAAAAGGACATAAATGCAAAAGAAAAGGTACATGCTCGGCGTCGATTCCCATCAACTCTCCCCGGGTGGGAGGAACTCGACCCCTTCGAGTAGGGCTATGGATGCTCGAGTACTTCGGCGGATCCGTCACCGTGCCAAGTAACGCGGGTACACTCCACTCCAAGTGATCGTCACCTGCTCATTCCATATATACTCGATATGCTCGAACTGCTATGGGCTAAAGGTGGACACTCCGGGTGGGGCACTCTCAAAAAGGGAAGGAAGCAGCTCGAAGACTCACTAGGAATCACCGCTGAGTCCCTATAGGTGACTGATCCGGGTATAGATGTAGAACCGATCCCATACTCATCGAGTGAGTCCAATCGCCTCTTACTCATAAGAGAACGACAACGAGCTTGCACAAGACACATGCAGACTCTCAAACTACACACAAACCATGTAAACAAACCACACAAAACAAACCACACAAGGAAAATACACCGACTCTTATATGACCCTAGACTAAGGTGGTGACATCAAGCCCACTAAGCGGCTACATCCTGGGCTACGGGAGAGCCGTCCAGCTCTTCCCCCAAAGCATAGTACTCCTCGGCTAGTGCCGGGTCTGCCACATAATCGACACACTCAAGCTCGGGAGGTAAGGTTTCGCCAACACCTAGGGCTAGGGTGGCGCGAGCGGGACACTCACTGAAAATGTGGCCAAACCCGTGACAGTGGAAACACTGCACTCGGGACCGACTACTCTCTCCGATAAAAGGGGCCTTACCCTTATCATCCCGTCGGGTAGGGGGTGTAGGCAGCAATGGTGGAGGTGTAGGTGCCTTGGACAATAGGGGAGGGGGTGCTAGTGCTAGAGGACGGGCTATAGGAGCCGGGGAACGGGCAACGGGTGCCGGTGGTTGGGATGGAAATAGATCCCGGGGTGGAGGAGGGCGAGGCCGTGGAGCGAAGTGCTCCTGACGGGTGGGCTCCTGAGGTCGAGCCATGGGAGGCCGCTGATGTGGGCCGACAGAGTGACGGGGCTCGGTACTACGGAGAGGGGTGGGACCCAACCGATGGCTAGACTCAAACTCTCCCTCAAATTGCTCCAACTCGAGAGCAACCTGGTATGCCTCTTCCAACGTCTTGGCATTGCGGCGGAAAAGCTCATACTGATAGTGTGGCCGCAAACCACATCGAAAGCGGGAAACGGGCATAGTACTCTCCTCCGTGACACCACATCGTAGAAAGTACTCATCAAATTCAGCGATGTATTCAGAGACGGACCGGTCTCCCTGGATAAGACTTTGCCATCTATCGATGAGTCGCTGGCGGTATGTGGGAGGAAGGTACTTTTACCGAAGCTTATTCTTCATCTCTACCCATGTGTCAATCGGGGGCTCTAGCCGCTGAAGTAGCAGGCTTTCTACATTCTTCCAATAGGTTTGCGCCTGTCCCATGAGCTTCATGGTGGCGAATCAGACCCTTCGGCGCTCCGACATATCATACCATTCAAAGTAACGGTCCATGCTGAACTCCCAATCTAGGTAGACTTTCGGATCCAAAGACCCGTAAAAAGAGGGAGGGTCCGCTTGCACTGTCTTAAGGACCATATCATCATCCTCATCTCTTTGTGGCTGAAAACCACGACGGCGTTGACCATACCCCTCATAGGCATTGTCGGACCCATAGTCCTCGAGACCAAGGTCACGGTGCGGTAGTTCGGGAACCCGAGGAGGAGCGGGTGGAGGAGCCTGTGGTGGCTGAGGAGCAAGTGCGGGCAGGCCTTAGACCACATGGACAGGCTGGGCCTGGGCTATGGGAATGGCTTGGCCTTTTTGGGCAGCCGCCTGGGCAGGTGGGGGTGGGTCTTGGACCACTCTAGGAGGGTCTCCGTGGGACATCCTTTCCAACCGTCCGACCAGGCCTTGGACGGATCTATCGGATGACTGTATCCTTTCCTCCATTGCATTAAACCGACCATCTATGCGGTCCGAGAAGCTCTTAAAGGTTGCATCGGATTGATCCATCCGATCTATGAGGGCCATGATTGCATCGCGTAAGGAGAGAAGGTCTCCCGAGTTATCCCGTGGGTTGGCCATAGGTGGTGGTGGGGGTGAGTATTGAGTACCTCGACGAGTGGGCATGCAAGACACGGAGTAGGAGACACCGACTAATGCAAATGAACACTACAAGATGATGAACCTAGACGTAGCCAAAACTCGGCACGTGGCGGAGTTAATCAATCCGAAGATCACTCGCGCAAGTGTGCGGCCTTCCCGATAGGCGTAGCCTAACGTTCGGACAACACCTTTTGATATACCGGGTTATTGGGATGCAATGCAAAAAAGACACACTTTTTTTTGTTTTAAAATAATGATGACCCTAAACACGACTTAGACAATGACTAATGATTAGACGTAAATGACACTCTTTTTTTTTGACACCCTAGACTCAAACTCGCTCTGATACCATACTGATGCGGGACGAGACCACGGACACGACTCGAATGAGGAATGCAGTCCTCGGACTCTAGGTGAGCTCGTGATTGTCCCTTAACGAGGGAAGCGTCGGACGTGCACGGTTGAGAAACCGGCAAGAGCTAGGGTGGTCAATTCGCACTTTCGTGCCCGGATCGGGTCACGGGACGGTAACGCTCTCTCTCGCAGCAGCGGTGATATAAAAATATATAGCAAGCTAGGTCCTAAAATATGCTCTCTAGCATCGGCATATAAAGCATATATGGAAATAAGCGAAATGCCAAGCAAGGAGCGAATACGATACCTCCACGCTCCCGGCGTGGGGAAGACGGACCCGGCCGAAAACCGTGCTCCCGGAACAATTAATACACAATAATGACAGCAATGACTCACTGCCCACTCCACGCAGGGAGGTAAAGGGCTACACAAATGGGCCCAGGAGGACCGAATTCGGGTTGACGGGTGGCTTCTCGCGTCTCTTCGGCAGCACCCGAACTTGTGACTGTGGGGCCCACGTGCTGTCCGTAGGGGTCGTGTGGGGCCCGGTGGCACCACTGTGGTGGGGACACTTGGGAAGCGTTCCTGGGCTGGCGGCACGCTGGAACGTCGACCGGAGGCCGGGCGGTTCCGTTCGGCACCGGTCGGAATAACCGGCCACGGATCTGCCGATTCTATTTTCTGTCGCGCGCTCCGGCGAGAACGGATGCTGCGATCAGCCCCGATGTCGGATCGACATGAAACTGGCGCCGTTGGAAAGCTATCTGGAAGTACTTCAACCTAGGCCTGGAGATCGGACCTAGATCAGCACGGATCTGGGCGTTATTGAATTTTTGAGTTCCTGTTGTACAGTAGCCGAACTCTCAGATTAGCAGGGAACTTGTCTGAGAACTGCCGTTGACCGTGAGATAGATGTCCGATCCAGCTCCTGAGCTCTTCACAAAAGTTATAGGATTTTGAACAAGGAAGATGACAATATTTTTTGTGGACTGATTGGAGGTGGCTACGAATTGATATGATTTTTCCACAGGCAGAGGTCGGATCTGGAAACAGGTGGACAGCACTGTAGCTAGCTCTGAGAACGAATTTTGAAAAATAGATGGAGGGATGATAAAACTTCAGGAAAATTCGTGGTAGGAGGAGTGGGTGGACATAACTCCCAGTAAAATTGGGAGCCCTTGGAAAAATCAAAAGATGGATCTAAGATGCGCCCAGAAAAAAAAGAAAATCAGATCTGAAACTGGCAGAACTGGAGTTGGGACTTGAACGAAAATGGGAAATTAGCAAATGGAGGATTTATGACCCACCAATTTTTTTAGGACGTGGCAAACACCTCTAGAACATCCCCTCAAAATCCCAAATCCATCTGAGCTCGTGGCTGACAGTAAGAATTCGTGGAAGGGGCTGCTGTTGGCTGAAGATAGAACTCCGACGGTGGCTCGATGGCGGCTCGATGGCGGCACGACCGGCGGCGGCGGCGGCGCCAGGTGAAATCAGAGATTGGGGAAGGGGGATAGAGATGAATCCACTCTAGAAAGGGGGGTTGGAGAGGGAAGAACACCAGGGAGAGGGCTGGGGGCGCAAGGAGGCTTCAAGCTTCACACCATTTTCTATCTTTTTCATTAATTTCCACATGAAAATACAACCTTTTATATGCTAGGTATCAAATCTAATGTAGACCCTTGGATCTAGGGATGGTGAATGAAGGGCTGGGATGAAGTTTGAACAACACACAAAAAATACAATTAAATAAAAGGGAAGGGGGCGGCCTATTGACCAAGGGAGGGGGTTGGTGGCCAACCTTTGGAATGTTGACCCCTTTGTCTCCCATGTGTCCATATGAGTAGTCCAACCTTCTAGATGTCCACCTAGGATGGTTGACCAGCCCCACAAGGTGACATGGACCAATGGGAAAGGGCTGAGGGCCCCCTAGCTGGACCGACTACACAATTGCACAAAAACCCACACAATCCAAGGGAATGACACATTGGCTTACAAAGCCGTACAATTGCGCATATACTTTCCAAAGGATATGAACACAAACTAAAAGGACATAAATGAAAAAGGAAAGGTACATGCTCGGCGTCGATTCCCATCAAAGTCTAAGTACACCATTCATCCTGGTGGTACAAAAATGTATCAACACCTCAAAAGAAACTTCTGGTGGCCCAATATGAAGAGGGAAATAGCCGATTTCGTGTCTCACTGTCTCACTTGCCAACAAGTAAAGGCAGAGCATTTTAGACCCGCAGGTAAATTACATCCCTTAGATATTCCAACATGGAAGTGGGAGAGTATAGGGATGAATTTCATCATGGGTTTACCTAAAACCAGAGGAGGACACGATGGTATATGGGTAATCATAGATCGATTGACTAAATCTGCACATTTTCTACCAATAAAAAGTCGATGGTCTGTGGATATTCTAGCAGCATTATACATAAAGGAAATTGTTAAGCTACATGGTGTCCCTGTCACTATTATATCTGATAGAGATCCTCGATTCACATCACATTTCTGGAAGGGTCTACAAAACTCACTAGAGACTAGATTGAACTTTAGCACAGCCTTTCATCCTCAAACAGATGGTCAGACGGAAAGAACAAATCAAGTAGTAGAAGATATGCTCAGGGCTTGTGCTATCGATTTTGGAGGAAGTTGGCATGATCACTTGCCTCTGGTAGAATTTTCATATAACAACAGTTTTCAAGCCAGCATACAAATGGCACCTTTTGAAGCGTTATATGGAAAAAGTTGTAGATCACCTATTTGTTGGAATGAAATAGAGGAAAGGTAATTTCTAGGCCCCAACCTTATTAGGGATTCTACAGAGAAGATCAAGCTCATTCAAGAAAGAATGAAGATGGCGCAAGATAGGTAGAAATCTTATGCTGACAATCGAAGGCACGACTTGGAGTTTCAGGTTGGAGATCATGTATATCTAAAGGTTTCTCCGGGTCGTGGTATTCGAAGATTTGGCATCAAAGGCAAGCTAACTCCCAGGTTCATTGGCCCATTTGAAATTCTTGAAAGGGTCGGTGAAGTGGCTTATAGACTGGCTTTACCCCTACAATTAGTAGGAGTTTATGACGTATTTCACATCTCTATGCTGAAAAAGTATGTATATGATCCTGACCATGTTATCACTTATGATAATTTAGAAATTCAGAAGGACATGGCGTACGAGCAAACGCCAATAAAGATTTTGGAACGAGAAGTACGTCAACTAAGGAATAAAGTTATTCCTATGGTCAAGATTCAATGGAAGAAAACATGGCCATATGAAGCAACAGGGGAAACCGAAGAAGTTATGCGAAAAATATTCCCATAATTATTTAATTGTAAGTACACTCTCCATAATCCATGTATTGAATTTGGGGACCAAATTCTTTTCAGTGGTGGAGGGTGTAGTGCCCTAGAATTTATATAAATAATTTTTAGATTTTAAATGGAATTTTCTAGAATTTATTAGAAAATTATAAATAGATTAATAAATATATTATTGATTTAATAAATGGGGTATAAGGCCCAATAGTGTTAAATAATTAATCTAACCTATTTAATTAAGACCCAAAAGGTTTAAGGACCTAGCCCATTAAGTTTGGCCCATATTCTAGAAGGTTATTTAGCTTATTCACGGATTCTAAAGGATAAATATCCCTTAATTAAATAATTATATAGATAAAATGAATAAAAGAGTTTTATTAATTTGAAATTCTACACACGTTGGCTGTAACGGTCAATCGGGCGACCGCCACATGCATGTAACGCATCTGGACTGGACCGTCACACCTTGTTAATTCCGTGAGTTGAAGAACTTGCAAAAAGATTGAAACTTTGAGATCATATCTGCAAGAGACCTAATTAGAAGGATGTGTAAGGTTACTAGGGACTCTTAGGGATCAGGTTTTGGCCAACTAAGGACTCTAGAATCGATCTAATCCTCAAACCCTAACCAAATCCCTATAAATAAGACCCAGTTCTGAACTGAGCGACCCTTACTTTTGGCTCGTGAAGAATCAAGGTAAGGAGATAGAATTTCGGGTAAGTTCTTTTAAACTTTTTGTTCCTAATACTTTAGGCTAACTACCCTCAAAATTTCATGTTAGGAGGACGAGTATCCAAGGAGTTAGGATCTTCTAAAGTTGCTGGTTTCATCACGCCAACCCAGGATTCAGAGCAAAGGACCACTGAAGATCAGGGAAATAGAGAGCCTAAACGAGGTAATTAGAATTAGATGCTTTAGAACTTTTTGTTCCCCTTAGTATCACCTTCTTAATCTCAAAATTTCACGTCCTTAGGTCAAGAGGTTGAAGAGTTAGAGCGACGTGAAGTTGCTGAAAAACTACAGGAAGAAGGGAACTAGGGCGTGTCTTGAAGACCCAAATTAGAAGTTTAAAGCCTAGGGAAAAGGTAGGTTATCTCATGAACGGTAAAAATAACATGTTAGAGATAAAAGCCCTCTGATTTGACTTGATTTCATGCATTATAAATTATGAATTTTATATTTTAGTGAGTTCATACATACATGCATAACTTTAGCCTAATCAAAGATAAAAGACATCATCTTGTTCATTCGCTGCAACCTATGCATATATCTGGCCTTTACTTCGTTTATCATGACTAGATTAGTTAGTGATTATGATTTTTCTTGCATGGACATAGTTCCTTATCTTTATCCTCAGCAGAAGCTCTAACGGATTAGGATAGGACCGTCACATGACAGTAACGGCCGTACGATAAGCCGTCACACTCTCGGTTGTGTCTAAATTGTTCTGTTGTCTCTGACGCACCATAGAAGGAGTGTTACAATACTGTAATGGCCCCACGATAAACCGTCACAAGCTCTGTAACGCGCCCATTCTCTACCGTCAAGGTAACTATGTTCTGTCAACCCGAGACAGAATAAAGAACAGTCCAAATCACTTATAAATAAGCCTAGCTATCTAAGTTTTGACCTGATATCATGACTTTGAGTTTATTTATTGATTCATGATAGGAATTACATGATTACAAGCATCTTGAGTTATTTTAAATTATGTTAATTTCATTGGCTAAACTCTATAGTTTGTATTTAAATTATGATTTCAAATGATGTATTGACGGAGTGTTATCATGGTTTCACATCGTTTCACCATCTTTTCTATCTATAGAGTCATTTTCTCTAAGTACATAGCATATATTCCGATATATGGCCATTAGTTCACACTTTTGCACTATAGGAACATTATCTTGAACATGAGGACCTCTCTATTGGATATTCCTTCCAATGGACTAGGAAATCTTATTTTAAGGCCTCCGTAATTCTCCGCGAGCCTGGGATTCCCACTAGGACGCCGAGTTGATTGTACCATGAAAGCCCTATCATTAGAAAACACTATCGATGGTTTCTAGTTTTCGGGTATGTAACGGATCAATGTTGGACCGTCAGGTTCATCTAACGGCCCAATAAACGACCGTCACATCTACTGAGTCTATCTTTATTTCTTTCGGATTCAGATCACTGTAACGGCCCAATACTGGAGCGTCACGTTATGTAACGGCCCAGTATAAGACCGTCACAGTTCTTGAGTACATTAACCCAAGGTTTGACCAAAGGGTTGATATTCAAAAGTTACTAGATGGATTATTGATAGTCTAGGACTTGTCATATTGTCCAAAGAAACATAATTCATATTATGAAAGTTAAGGAATGTACTAGTATGCTATCGAATTATTTCTATGAGCATAACCTTGTTATAAGTCATTCTTGTCCTCGCATTCATCATTGAAGCATTCATTCATTGATTATTGTTATCATGAGCTTATTGAACTTATTACATTCTTGGTCATACTTTATTGTTACATGCGTGGAAATAGCTTGATTTATACTTGAAGATGTGATCGAGCACTGATTGTGTTCAAGGGCTCTATGCTAGTCCCCTCGGCTGATTGCCGGAAACATAATATTATAAACCATGGGATATGATGCTACTGGCGTCGCATTGCGCTGGGAGTACTTTCTCTATAAATAAGTGAAAATCCACGACATCATGAAATTACTTGTACATGACTTTCTTGATTGTTACATGATATTCCACAGAAATTCACCAAATACTTGCTCATAAGCAAAAGATGTTTGGATGATGACTACGTGATCTTGCTAGTATATTCTCGTTACATTCTTGTTCATGAAAGGCCATACTACTTTCTTGTTACATTCTTGCTAGTTCATACCTGTTCATTCTATCTTACATGATCATCTTGTTACTTTGGTTATTCGCGTGATTGATCGCATTCGCATGATTTTACCTAAGTTCTTTAGAGCTAAAATGCTAATTATTCAAACATTGCTAATCATGTTGACGCGAAGATACCTACTAGGCAAGTGTGATCATTACCTATTTCCAATCTTTTCAGGAAATGGAAGTGAGTCGGGTTCGGATTCAGAATACTCGGGTAGCGGATCCGAGAATGAATGAAGACGAGTGGAGACCTAGGAAAGTCTATATTGTTTAGATTGAGTCTATGTAATTTTCTTATTACTTGAGCCTAGTGGAATGGAAAAAGGATGAAAAGTTATTGTACTTGAATACTTGATTATTAATGAAAAGAGTTGGAGTTTGATTAATTATTATGCGATTGCATCCTTATGTGTGATTGCCTTGCGCTCTGATCGTTCCTGCTTGCAAGATGCTTATCATGCCGGCTGTTCACGTTTCTCGAGTGAATCTTCCACTATAATAAAGGGCTCGGGGCGTGACAGTTAAGTTGGTATCAGAGCCTAAGTCTCAGGACTTAGGGAGAAGAATCATGTCATAGGATAAGTCCAAGGTTTAAGGACCTCTACCTATGAACTAAGGAAGAAAATTTCCGTACCCATGTAAGAATTGGGTAGAGCCCGGGATAAGATAGTTAATTAGCTTTAAGATTAATTTTCTTCCAATTTCACGAGAAATAACCAGTTGTTATATTTCTCGCAGGTACCTTATTATTACCATGGCTCATCGCGTAGATTGGAATGGCATGCAACAAACTGTTGTCGGTCTTACTCAGGCATTACAAACCATGGCGCAAGCGGCGCAGGGGCAAGGGCTGGCGATTTACATCGTAATTTCTGGAGTTTAAACCCTCTGCGTTTCTATGGTTCTTATAATCCAGACGAAGCAGAGAACTGGATCGACGAGATGAACCGTATATTTGACGTCATCCAATGCACCGATCAAGAGAAGGTGCGTCTTGCAACCTTCCAACTCAACAAAGATGCCCGTACATGGTGGAAGTCGGTTCCGACACCTCCGTCCGATGCACCTCATACGTGGGATGGCTTTCTCACCTTATTCCGTGCCAAGTATTTCTCTGAGCATGTGAAAGAAAGAAAGACTATGGAGTTCACCTCTCTTCGACAAGGAATGATGACGGTTGCAAAATATGAACTATAATTCTCAAGGCTAACTCCTTATGCACCGCATCTAATCAGTACCGATCTATTGAAGGCTAATCGGTTTATGGACGGGTTACGTCCCGGTTTTATTCAGCAGCTTGGGACCCAAAATATCCGTACCTATGCGGAGATAGTTCAGCGGGCATACTTATGTGAAAGGACCTTAGAAAAGGTCAAAACATTAAAAGGAAAGGGAGAAGAGTCCAGCCGATGATCAGATCGGCGTTACAAAAAAGAAAAATTCAGCATCACGGAGCCTCATAAAGGCCGTGATAGTAAGAAGAGATCCAGGAGTGGGAACGGTGGAAGTTCCCATAAGAACAAGAAGATTAAGGAGGAGGAGCAAGTCGCCACGGCTTGCACTTTTTGTGAAAAGTTTGGCCATTCGGCTGAAGAGTGCTGGAAGTGCCTCAGCGCTTATTTACGTTGTGGAAGCAGGGAGCATCGCATGTCGGATTGCCCCCTTATGAAGGACCAGTCATCTGGTGGTGGACGCAGGAGGCAAGCTCGCCTCAATACCGTTTTAGAAGAAGAGGAAGCACCCAGGGATGGTGGGCTTATGGAAGGTACTCTTCAAATTTGTTCTCGTCCTGCATTTGTGCTAGTTGATACTGGTGCCTCTCATTCTTTTATCTCCACTACTTTTACAAAAACATTACCAATTGCATCAGTTCCCTTACCTTCAGATCTCGCTATTACCACACCCTTAGGTTCTGGAACAAAACTTACCGACTATTATCCTGATAGCGAAGTGATAGTAGAAGGTCATAATCTCCCCGCAAACTTAGTATGCCTTGACATGAAAGGTTATGATGCCATTTTAGGGGTAGATTGGCTAGTAGATCATGATGCTTATATCAATTGCAGAAATAGGATTATATCCTTCCGAAAACCTGATCTTCCAAGATTCTCTTTCCTCGGCATAAAATACAAGAAACACCCCACTATCATATCTTCTCTTCACGCTTGTAAATTCATCTCGCAAGGATGTGAAGCTTTTCTTGCTTCTGTCATTGTTACGGAGTCCGAGGAAATCACCATAGCAGATATCCCTATTGTAAATGAGTTCCCAGATGTATTCCCATCAGAATTACCGAGTTTACCACCCGAGAGGGAAGTAAACTTCACTATTGAACTCATTCCAGGAGCAGCACCTGTTTCTATAGCCTCTTACAGGATGTCTCCCACAGAACTCAAGGAAGTAAAGAAGCTGTTGCAGGAGCTACTAGACAAGGGCTTCATCAGACCTAGCACATCCCCTTGGGGTGCGCCGGTTCTATTTGTCAAGAAGAAGGATGGTTCTCTCAGGCTATGCTTCGATTACTGGCGACTAAATCAACTTACAATCAAAAACAAGTATCCGTTGTCGCGTATTGATGAGCTCTTCGATCAGCTTTTGGGAGCAGAATATTTCTCCAAGATTGACCTCAGATCAGGTTATCATCAGCTTAGAATTAAAGAAGAAGACATTTATAAATCGGCATTTCGAAGTCGTTATGGCCACTATGAATTCGTGGTAATGCTGTTCGGGTTAACTAATGCCCCACAACATTTATGCAACTTCTGAACAATGTTTTCCAACCATATCTGGACCAGTTCATCATCGTCTTCATTGATGACATCTTGATATACTCCAAGATAAAAGAGGAACATGAAGAACATCTGAGGATAGCTTTGCACACTTAGAGAACATAAACTTTATGCCAAGCTTAACAAGTGTGAATTCTGGCTCAAGGAAGTTTCATTCCTAGGCCACATTATTTCAAAGGAAGATATCACTGTGGATCCTTCTAAAGTTGAAGCTGTCAGAAATTGGAGCCAGCCAATGACTGTATCAGAAGTAAGAAGCTTTCTGGGTCTAGTTGGTTATTATAGGAGGTTCATTAAGGACTTCTCAACGATTGCAGTTCCTTTCACAAGGCTCACAAGAAAAGAAAATCCCTTTGTTTGGTCCAAGGAATGTGAAGAGAGTTTTCAAACTCTTAAGAATCATCTTACTACAGCTCCTATTTTGTCACTACCGGTGGAAGGTGGTGGATTCGAAGTATATACGGATGCGTCTGGTATTGGCTTAGGATGTGTCCTCATGCAGAATGGAAAGGTAATTTGCTATTCTTCAAGACAATTGAAACGTCACAAGGAAAATTATCATGTGTATGATTTGGAATTGGCAGCTGTTATTTTCGCCTTAAAAATTTGGCGTCATTATCTTTATAGAGAAAAGTTCACGGTATACTCAGACCATAAGAGCTTGAAATATTTATTTTCTCAAAAAGAGATAAATATGAGGCAGAGAATATGGTTAGAATATCTCAAAGATTTTGATTTTGCTATTCAATATCATCCTGGCAAGGCTAATGCTGTAGCCGATGCACTCAGCAGAAAACTAATGGGAATGCTATCAAGTCTTTTGATTAGTATGACTAATCTTATTCCTCAATTTGCTTAGTTGAACCTAGATATTGACACAAAGGAAGAGGATTGCTTCATGGCTAATATCCGAACTCAACCAACATTAATAGAGGATCTGGTCAAGTTACAAAATGATGATCATGCGTTACTAGATATTAAAGCTAACATAGATCAGAGGCCGGATTTCTCTATTTCCAATGGAGGAAGTTTGCTATTCAAGGGCCGAGTATGTGTATACGAAGAAATTAATCCTACAAGAAGCACATAAGTCTAAGTACAACATTCATCCTGGTGGTACAAAAATGTATCAACACCTCAAAAGAAACTTCTGGTGGCCCAATATGAAGAGGGAAATAGCTGATTTTGTGTCTCACTGTCTCACTTGCCAACAAGTAAAGGCAGAGCATTTTAGACCCGTAGGTAAATTACATCCCTTAGACATTCCACCATGGAAGTGGGAGAGTATAGGGATAGATTTCATCATGGGTTTACCTAAGACCAGAGGAGGACACGATGGTATATGGGTGGTAATCATAGATCGATTGACTAAATCTGCACATTTTCTACCAATAAAAAGTCGATGGTCTGTGGATATTCTAACTGCATTATACATAAAGAAAATTGTCAAGCTACATGGTGTCCCTGTCACTATTATATCTGATAGAGATCCCCGATTCACATCACATTTCTGGAAGGGTCTACAAAACTCACTAGGGACTAGATTGAACTTTAGCACAGCCTTTCATCCTCAAACAGATGGTCAGACGGAAATAACAAATCAAGTAGTAGAAGATATGCTCAGGGCTTGTGCTATCGATTTTGGAGGAAGTTGGCATGATCACTTGCCTCTGGTAGAATTTTCATATAACAACAGTTATCAAGCCAGCATACAAATGGTACCTTTTGAAGCGTTATATGGAAAAAGCTGTAGATCACCTATTTGTTGGAATGAAATAGGGGAAAGGCAATTTCTAGGCCGCGACCTTTTCAGGGATTCTACAGAGAAGATCAAGCTCATTCAAGAAAGAATGAAGATGGCGCAAGATAGGCAGAAATCTTATGCTGATAATCGAAGGCGCGACTTGGAGTTTCAGGTTGGAGATTATGTATATCTAAAGATTTCTCCGGGTCGTAGTATTCGAAGATTTGGCATCAAAGGCAAGCTAACTCCCATGTTCATTGGCCCATTTGAAATTCTTGAAAGGGTCGGTGAAGTGGCTTATAGACTGACTTTATCCCCACAATTAGCAGCAGTTCATGACGTATTTCACGTCTCTATGCTGAAAAAGTATGTATATGATCCTGACCATGTTATCACATATGATAATTTCAAAATTCAGAAGGACATGGCGTACGAGCAAACGCCAATAAAGATTTTGGAACGAGAAGTACGTCAACTAAGGAATAAAGTTATTCCTATGGTCAAGATTCAATGGAAGAAAACATGGCCATATGAAGCAACATGGGAAACCGAAGAAGCTATGCGGAAAAGATTCCCAGAATTATTTAATTGTAAATACACTCTCCATAATCCATGTATTGAATTTAGAGACCAAATTCTTCTAAGTTGGGGAGGGTGTAGTGCCCCAGAATTTATATAAATAATTTTTAGATTTTAAATGAAATTTTATAGAATTTATTAGGAAATTATAAATAGATTAATAAATGGATTATTGATTTATTAAATGGGGTATAAGGCCCAATAGTGTTAAATAATTAATCTAACCTATTTAATTAAGACCCAAAAGGTTTAAGGACCTAGCCCATTAAGTTTGGCCCATATTCTAGAAGGTTATTTAGCTTATTCACGGATTCTAAAGGATAAATATCCCTTAATTAGATAATTATATAGATAAAACAAATAAAAGAGTTTTATTAATTTGAAATTCTGCACACGTTGGCTGTAACGGTCTATCGGGCGACCGCCACATGCATGTAACGCATCTGGACTGGACCGTCACACCCTGTTAATTCCGTGAGTTGAAGAACTTACAAAAGGATTGGAACTTTGTGATCCTATCTGCAAGAGACCTAATTAGAAGGATGTGTAAGGTTACTAGGGACTCTTAGGGATCAGGTTTTGGCCAACTAAGGACTCTAGAATCGATCTAATCCTCAAACCCTAGCCAAATTCCTATAAATAAGACCCAGTTCTGAACTGAGCGACCCTTACTTTTGGCACGTGAAGAATCAAGGTAAGGAGATAGAATTTCGGGTAAGTTCTTTTAAACTTTTTGTTCCTGATATTTTAGACTAACTACCCTCAAAATTTCATGTTAGGAGGACGAGTATCCAAGGAGTTAAGATCTTCTAAAGTTGCTGGTTTCATCACGCCAACCCAAGATTCAGAGCAAAGGACCACTAAAGATCAGGGAAATATAGAGCCTAAACGAGGTAATTAGAATTAGATGCTTTAGAACTTTTTGTTCCCCTTAGTATCACCTTCTTAACCTCAAAATTCCACGTCCTTAGGTCAAGAGGTTGAAGAGTTAGAGCGACGTGAAGTTGCTGAAAAACTACAGGAAGAAGGGAACTAGGGCGTGTCTTGAAGACCCAAATTAGAAGTTTAAAGCCCAGAGAAAAGGTAGGTTATCTCATGAACGGTAAAAACAACATGTTAGGGATAAAAGCCCCCTGATTTGACATGATTTCATGCATTATAGATTATGAATTCCATGTTTTAGTGAGTTCATGCATACATGCATAACTTTAGCCTAATCAAAGATAAAAGACATCATCTTGTTCATTCACAGCAACCTATGCATATATCTGGCCTTTACTTCGTTTATCATGACTAGATTAGTTAGTGATTATGATTTTTCTTGCATGGATATAGTTCCTTATCTTTATCCTCAACAGAAGCTCTCACGGATTAGGGTAGGACCGTCACATGACGGTAACGGCCTTACGATAGGCCGTCACACTCACTGTGGTGTCTAAATTGTTTTGTTGTCTCTGACGCACCATAGAAGGAGCGTTACAATATTGTAACGGCCCCACGATAAACCGTCACAAGCTCTGTAACGTGCCCATTCTCGACCGTTAGGGTAACTGTGTTCTGTCAACCCCAGACAGAATAAATAAAAGTCCAAATCACTTATAAATAAGCCTAGTTATCTAAGTTTTGACCTGATATCTTGACTTTGAGTTTATTTATTGATTCATGATAGGAATTACATGATTACAAGCATCTTGAGTTATTTTAAGTTATGTTAATTTCATTGGCTAAACTCTATAGTTTGTATTTAAATTATGATTTCAAATGATGTATTGACGGAGTGTTATCATTGTTTCACATCGTTTCAGCGTCTTTTCTATCTATAGAGTCATTTTCTCGAAGTACATGGCATATATTCCGGTATATGGCCATTAGTTCACACTTTTGCACTATAGGAACATTATCATGAACATGAGGACCTCTCTATTGGATATTCCTTCCAATGGACTAGGAAATCTTATTTCGAGGCCTCCGTAATTCTCCGCGAGCCTGGGATTCCCACTAGGATGCCGAGTTGGTTGTACCATGAAAGCCCAATCATTAGAAAACACTATCGATGGTTTCTGATTTTCGGGTATGTAACGGATCAATGTTGGACCGTCAGGTTCATCTAACGGCCCAATAAACGACCGTCACATGTACTGAGTCCATCTTTATTTCTTTCGGATTCAGATCACTGTAGCGGCCCAATACTGGAGCGTCACGTTATGTAACGGCCTAGTATAAGACCGTCACAGTTCTTGAGTACATTAACCCAAGGTTTGACCAAATGGTTGATATTCTAAAGTTACTAGATGGATTATTGATGGTCTAGGACTTGTCATATTGTCCAAAGAAACTTAATTCATATTATGAAAGTTAAGGAATGTACTGTTATGCTATCGAATTATTTCTATGAGCATAACCTTATTATAAGTCATTCTTGTCCTCGCATTTCTTCATTGAAACATTCATTCATTGATTATTATTATCATGAGCTTATTGAACTTATTACATTCTTGGCCATACTTTATTGTTACAGGCGTGGAAATAGCTTGATTTATACTTGAAGATGCGATCGAGCACTGATTGTGTTCAAGGGCTCTATGCTAATCCCCTCGGCTGATTGCCAGAAACATACTATTATAAACTATGGGGCATGATGCAACTGGCGTCGCATTGAGCTGGGAGTACTTTCTCTATAAATAAGTGAAAATTCACGACATCATGAAATTACTTGTGCATGACTTTCTTGATTGTTACGTGATATTCCACAGAAATTCACCAAATACTTACTCATAAGCAAAAGATGTTTCGATGATGACTACGTGGTCTTAGTAGTACATTCTCGTTACAATCTTGTTCATGAAAGGCCATACTACTTTCTTGTTACACTCTTGCTAGTTCATACTTGTTCATTCTATCTTATGTGATCATCTTGTTACTTTGGTTATTCGCGTGATTGATCGCATTCGCATGATTTTACCTAAATTCTTTAGAGCTAAAATGCTAATTATTCAAACATTGCAAATCATGTTGATGCGAAGATACCTACTGGGTAAGTGTGCTCATTACCTATTTCCAATCTTTTCAGGAAATAGATGTAAGACCCCAGAATTTATGTAAATAATTTTTGAATTTATAAATAATTTTTTAGAATTTATAAAGGCCTAAATGTATTAATAAATGGGTTATTAGATTAATAAGTCATTATAAGGCCCATTTGTGTTAAATAATTAACCAAATCCATTTAAATAAAGTCCAAATGATTTAAGGACCAAGCCCATTAAGTTTGGCCCATATTCTAGAAGGTTATTAAGTCTATTCACATATTTTAAGGATAAATACTAATTATCTAAGATAATTATATGGATAAATGAATAAAAGAGTTTTATTAAATTGAAACTCTATACACGTTGACTGTAACGGTCCATCGAGCGACCGCCACACCCAGGTAACGCGCTTGGACACGACCGTTACATGCTACAAGTTCTGTGAGTCAAAGAACTCCCAAAAAGATTGGAACTTTGGGATCTTATCCACTAGGGATAGACTTGGGAAGAGTTATAACATTACTAAGGACTCTTAGAGATCAGGTTTTGATGAATTAAGGACTCTAGAATCGATCTAATCCTCAAACCCTAGCTAGAACTCTATAAATAGGACCTAGTTCTGAACTGTGCGACCCTTACTTTTGACTCGCAAGGATTCAAGGTAAGGAGGCATAATCTCATGTAAGTTCTTTAGAGGAATTTGTTTACAATACTTTAGACTAACTCCTCTCCAAATTTCACGTCTTTAGGTCAAGAGGTCGTGGAGTTAGAGCCCAAGGAAGTTGCTGAAAAGTAACAGGAAGAGGAGAACTAGGGCACGTTTTTAAACCCTAAATTGGAAGTTTAAAGCCAAGTTAAGAGGTAGGTCATCTCATGAATGTCAGAAACATCTTGATAGGAATAAAAGTCCTCTGGTTCGATTGAATTCCATGCATGATAGATCATGAATTTCATGTTTTAATGGTTCTATGCATTCATACATCTCTTAGCCTTAAATAGAAATAAAATGTGTTATCTTGTCTATTCACTAGAACCCATGCATGTAGATAGCCTATACTTCGTTATCATGTCTAGGGATAGTCATACTGTTTTGATTTCTAGACATGATGTGAGTTGATCTCTTGGATTCTATATGGTTTTCTGTCAGCAGATGCTCTGACGCATCATAGTAGGACCGCCATACTCACGTAACGGCCTTATGATGAGCCGTCACAGTTCTGTTGTATATATATGCACTCTGTTGTCTCTGACGCATCAGGGGAGGAGCGTTACGTTCATGTAACGGCTGCTCGATAAACCGTCACATTAACCGTGACGCGCCATCAATAGACCGTCAGACACCTGATGTTCTGTCAACCCGAGATAGAATAGGACTTGTCAATTTTACTTATTATTAAGCCTAGTTATCTAAGTTTAAACCTGTTAAAGTGATCTTGGAATTATTCAATCGTTCATGATAGGTATTGCATGATTTTGGCATCTTAATATCATTTTAAAGATATGTTAATTTCATGACCAAAAATCTATAGTTTTGTATTCTAAATCATGGTTTTACATAATGCATTGACAGAATTTTTATCGTGATTTAGACATGGATACACATTCTATCTCTATCTATAGAGTCATTTCTATAAGTACATGGCACATATTCCGGTATGTTGTCCATTAGTTCACTTTGCACTATAGGAACATTATTCTTGGACATGAGGACCTCTCTATTAGATATTCCTTCCAATGGACTAGGAAATCTTGTTTCAAGGCCTCCGTAATTCTCCGCGAGCCTGGGATTCTCACTAGGACGCCGAGTTGGTTGTACCCTTCAGGCCCATTGATTAGAGTACACTATCGATATTTTCTGGTTATCAGTAGTGTAACTGCTCTATATTGGACAGTCAAGCAATGTAACGGCCCAATATAAGACCGTCACATTCATCTGAGTTCGATTGCTTGATTCTGGTCTCAGACTACTGTAATGGCCTAATCATGGACTGTCACACAACGTAACCGCCCAATGAATGACCATCACACTTCTCTGAGTATATTTCATCGTTCTGAATTCGGATCATTATAACGGCCCACTACTGGAGCGTTACATGATGTAACGGCCCAGTAAACGACAGTCACATTGTTTAAGTACTTAACCCAAGGTTTGACCCAAGGGTTGATATTCCAAAGGTTCTAGATGGACTAATGATAGTCTAGAACTTATAATATTGATCAAGAAACTTAATATAATGATTGAAAAGAGAAAAGAATGTACCGTTATATTGTCGATTTGTTTCCATGAGCATGACATTGTTTAAATCTTTTTCTTGATCTCGCTTACTCTAAATTGAAGCATTCATTCATTGATTGTTGTTATCATGAGTTCTGGACCTTATTACATTCTTGGCCATGCTTTATTGTTACACTCATGGAAGTAGCTTGATTTATACGTGAAGATGCAGTTCGGGCGCTGATTGTGTCCAAGGGCTCTATGCTAGTCCCCACGGCTGATTGCCGAAAACATACTATTTTATAAACCATGGGGTATGATGCTACTGGCGTCGCATTACGCTGGGAGTACTTTCTTTATAAATAAGTGACATCTATGAGCACTCGTGAAAATCTAGTGAATTGCTACATGATTGACATTCTCGTGCGTAACCTATATGGTTATGAAAGTGAAAGTGAAAGTGCATTCTCGATACATTCTTGTTCATGAAAGGCCAAACATCATGTTCTTGTTACATTCATTATTGTTCATTCTTGTTCACTCTATCTTACATGATTATCGTGTTACTTTGGTTTAATCGCATGATATTCGCATTCGCATAATTTTGCCTTACTTCTTTAGAGCTAAAATGTTAATTACTTTAATAGTGCCTTCATGTTGATGCGAAGATATCTACTGGGCAAGTGTGCTCATTACCTATTTCCAATCTTTTTCAGGAAACGGAAGTGAGTCGGGTTCGGATTCGGAAGGTTCAAGTAGCGGATCCGAGAGTGAATAAAGAATGAGTGAAGACTTAGGAAGTCTATATTGTTTAGATTGAGTCTATGTAATTTTCCTATTTCTTGAGTCTAGTAGAGTGAAAGATGATGGAAAAATAATTGTATTTGACTATTAATCATTTATGAAATAAAGTTGGAGTTTGATTAAATACTATGCAATTGTATTTATGTGTGTGATTGTCTCGCGCTCTGATCGTTCTTGCTTGTAAGAGGCTTACCATGCCGGCTGTTCGCGCTCCCCGAGTTAGTCTTCCGCTGTAATAAAGGCTCGGGACGTGACAGTTAAGTTGGTATCAGAGCCTAAGTCTCAGGACTTAGGGAAAGGAATCATGTCATAGGATAAGTCTAAGGTTTAAGGACCCCTACCTATGAACTAAGGAAGAAATTACATACCCATGTGAGGATTGGGTAGAGCCCGGGATAAGATAATTAATTAGCTTTAAGGTTGATTCTCATGAGAAATAACATGTTATTTTTCTCTCTCAGGTACCCTATTTTACAAATGGCTCATCGCGTAGATTGGGACGGTATGCAACAAACAGTTGCCGGCCTCACTCAGGCATTGTAAACTATAGCACAAGGTGGTGCAGGGGCAAGGGCTGGTGACCTACATCGCAACTTCCGGAGTCTAAATCCTCCGCGATTCTATGATCTTCAAATCCCGATGAGGCAGAAAATTGGATCGATGAGATGAATAGGATATTTGACGTTATTCAATGCACTGATCAGGAGAAGGTGCGTCTAGCAACATTTCAACTAAATAAAGATGCCCGTACATGGTGGAAGTCGGTTCCGGCACCTCCGGCCGATGCACCTCATACATGGGATGGTTTTCTTACCCTATTCTGTACCAAGTACTTTACTTAGCACGTAAAGGAATGAAAGGCTATGGAGTTCGCCGCTCTTCGGCAAGGAATGATGACGGTTGCCGAATATGAACTACAATTTTCAAGGCTAGCACCTTACGCACCATATCTTATCAGCACCGATTTATTGAAAGCCAGCCGATTTATGGATGGTTTAAGACCCGGATTCATCCAACAACTTGGAACTCAGAATATCCGCACCTATACCGAGATGGTTCAAAGAGCGCATCTATGTGAAAGAACCATGGAGAAAGTGGAGAGGCTCCGAGAAGAAAGGTCAAGCCAAAAACATGATAGGCAAGAAGAGAAAGAAATAGATGAGGGCAAAAACCATCACATTAAGAGGTCCTGTAATGGGAACGGTAACGGAAAAAAAATGGGAATGGAAACGGGAATAATAAGAAAGTTAAAGAAGAGAAGGAGCAAGCCGTGGCACCTTGCTCATTTTGTGAAAAAATTGGGCACTCGGCAGAACAGTGTTGGAAGCGTCTCGGCGCTTGTCTCAAATGTGGAAGCCGGGAACATCGCCTGCCCCTATGTTTTTTCATCAACGGACAATCTTCAAGGGATAACAACGGACGTGGGAAGCAAGGTCGATTAAATGCCATTCTAGACAAGGAAGGTAAGATGATAAAATGTACTCTTTTAACCCAGTCGCCTAACATTAATTCTTAATACATTAAAATAAGTGCACTCTCCAAAATCCATATATTGAATTTGGGGACCGAATTCTCTTAAGTGGGGGAGGGTGTAAGACCCCAGAATTTATGTAAATAATTTTTGAATTTATAAATAATTTTCTAGAATTTATAAAGGTCTAAATATATTAATAAATGGGTTATTAGATTAATAAGTCATTATAAGGCCCATTTGTGTTAAATAATTAACCAAATCCATTTAAATAAAGTCCAAATGGTTTAAGGACCAAGCCCATTAAGTTTGGCCCACATTCTAGAAGGTTATTAAGTCTATTCACATATTTTAAGGATAAATACTAATTATCTAAGATAATTATATGGATAAATGAATAAAAGAGTTTTATTAAATTGAAACTCTATACACGTTGACTGTAACGGTCCATCGGGCGACCGCCACACCCAGGTAACGCGCCTGGACACGACCGTTACATGCTGCAAGTTCTGTGAGTCAAAGAACTCCCAAAAAGATTGGAACTTTGGGATCTAATCCACTAGGGATCGACTTGGGAAGAGTTATAACATTACTAAAGACTCTTAGAGATCAGGTTATGATGAATTAAGGACGCTAGAATCGATCTAATCCTCAAACCCTAGCTAGAACTCTATAAATAGGACCTAGTTCTGAACTGTGCGACCCTTACTTTTGACTCGCAAGGAATCAAGGTAAGGAGGCATAATCTCATGTAAGTTCTTTAGAGGAATTTGTTTACAATACTTTAAACTAACTCCTCTCCAAATTTCACGTCTTTAGGTCAAGAGGTCGTGGAGTTAGAGCCCAAGGAAGTTGCTGAAAAGTCACAGGAAGAGGAGAACTAGGGCACGTTTTTCAAACCCTAAATTGGAAGTTTAAAGCCAAGTTAAGAGGTAGGTCATCTCATGAATGGCAGAAACATCTTGATAGGAATAAAAGTCCTCTGGTTCGATTGAATTCCATGCATGATAGATCATGAATTTCATGTTTTAATGGTTCTATGCATTCATACATCTCTTAGCCTTAAATAGAAATAAAAGGTGTTATCTTGTCTATTCACTAGAACCCATGCATGTAGATAGCCTATACTTCGTTATCATGTCTAAGGATAGTCATACTATTTTGATTTTTAGACATGATGTGAGTTGATCTCTTGGATTCTATATGATTTTCTGTCAGCAGATGCTCTGACGCATCATAGTAGGACCGTCATACTCACGTAACGGTCTTACGATGAGCCGTCACAGTTCTGTTGTATATATATGCACTCTGTTGTCTCTGACGCATCAGGGGAGGAGCGTTACGTTCATGTAACGGCTGCTCGATAAACCGTCACATTAACCGTGACGCGCCATCAATAGACCGTCAGACACCTGATGTTCTGTCAACCCGAGACAGAATAGGACTTGTCAATTTTACTTATTATTAAGCCTAGTTATCTAAGTTTAAACCTGTTAAAGTGATCTTGGAATTATTCAATCGTTCATGATAGGTATTGCATGATTTTGGCATCTTAATATCATTTTAAAGATATGTTAATTTCATGACCAAAAATCTATAGTTTTGTATTCTAAATCATGGTTTTACATAATGCATTGACGGAGTTTTTATCGTGATTTAGACATGGATACACATTCTATCTCTATCTATAGAGTCATTTCTATAAGTACATGGCAAATATTCCGATATGTTGTCCATTAGTTCACTTTGCACTATAAGAACATTATTCTTAGACATGAGGACCTCTCTATTGGATATTCCTTCCAATGGACTAGGAAATCTTATTTCAAGGCCTCCGTAATTCTCCGCGAGCCTGGGATTCCCACTAGGACGCCGAGTTGGTTGTACCCTTAAAGCCCATTGATTAGAGTACACTATCGATATTTTCTGGTTATCAGTAGTGTAACGGCTCTATATTGGACCGTTAGGCAATGTAACGGCCCAATATAAGACCGTCACATTCATCTGAGTTCGATTGCTTGATTCTGATCTCAGACTACGGTAACGGCCTAATCATGGACCGTCACACAACGTAACGGCCCAATGAATGACCGTCACACTTCTCTGAGTCTATTTGATCGTTCTGAATTCGGATCATTGTAACGGCCCACTACTGGAGCGTTACATGATGTAATGGCCCAGTAAACGACCGTCACATTGTTTAAGTACTTAACCCAAGGTTTGACCCAAGGGTTGATATTCCAAAGGTTCTAGATGGACTAATGATAGTCTAGAACTTATAATATTGATCAAGAAACTTAATATAATGATTGGAAAGAGAAAAGAATGTACTATTATGCTGTCGATTTATTTCCATGAGCATGACATTGTTTAAATCTTTTTCTTGATCTCGCTTACTCTAAATTGAAGCATTCATTATTGATTATTGTTATCATGAGTTCTGGACCTTATTACATTCTTGGCCATGTTTTATTGTTACACTCATGGAAGTAGCTTGATTTATACGTGAAGATGCAGTTCGGGCGCTGATTGTGTCCAAGGGCTCTATGCTAGTCCCCACGGCTGATTGCCGGAAACATACTATTTTATAAACCATGGGATATGATGCTACTGGCGTCGCATTGCGCTGGGAGTACTTTCTTTATAAATAAGTGACATCTATGAGCACTCGTGAAAATCTAGTGAATTGCTACATGATTGACATTCTCGTGCGTAACCTATATGGTTATGAAAGTGAAAGTGAAAGTGCATTCTCGATACATTCTTGTTCATGAAAGGCCAAACATCATGTTCTTGTTACATTCATTATTGTTCTTTCTTGTTCACTCTATCTTACATGATTATCGTGTTACTTTGGTTTAATCGCATGATATTCGCATTCGCATGATTTTGCCTTACTTCTTTAGAGCTAAAATGTTAATTACTTTAATAGTGCCTTCATGTTGATGCGAAGATATCTACTGGGCAAGTGTGCTCATTACCTATTTCCAATCTTTTTCAGGAAACGGAAGTGAGTCGGGTTCAGATTCGGAAGGTTCAAGTAGCGGATCCGAGAGTGAATAAAGAATGAGCGAAGACTTAGGAAGTCTATATTATTTAGATTGAGTCTATGTAATTTTCCTATTTCTTGAGTCTAGTAGAGTGAAAGATGATGGAAAAATAATTGTATTTGACTATTAATCATTTATGAAATAAAGTTGGAGTTTGATTAAATACTGTGCAATTGCATTTATGTGTGTGATTGTCTCGCGCTCTGATCGTTCTTGCTTGCAAGAGGCTTACCATGCCGGCTGTTCGCGCTCCCCGAGTTAGTCTTCCGCTGTAATAAAGGCTCGGGACGTGACAATGAAAGTGAGTGGGTTCGGATTCGGAATACTTGGGTAGCGGATCCGAGAGTGAATGAAGACGAGTGGAGACCTAGGAAAGTCTATATTGCTTAGATTGAGTCTATGTAATTTTCTTATTACTTGAGTCTAGTGGAATGGAAAAAGGCTAAAAAGTTATTGTTCTTGAATACTTGATTATTAATGAAAAGAGTTGGAGTTTGATTAATTATTATGCGATTGCATCCTTATGTGTGATTGCCTTGCGCTCTGATCGTTCCTGCTTGCAAGAGGCTTACCATGCCGGCTGTTCACGTTCCTCGAGCGAGTCTTCTACTGTACTAAAGGGCTCGGGGCGTGACAAAGTGTGTCACGTCCTGCAACCCATGGGGGTTCCACCCCTCTCGTGGCACGTATATGTACCTGGATTACGTCCGGAACTGCAGATCTACCTCCATATACTCCTCCCAAGGAGTTTGATCTCACGCAAACTCCTGATAAAAGTAGAAGGGCCCGTTGTAGAAGTGACGGACCTACACATTTAAAGGCACCCTGGGAGTCTGTGCGGCTCGCTCTCTCTCAGCCAAGGCCAAGTCTCTCCAGGTCTTCAGTAGATACCGGTAGCTGTGGGAAACTCGGTATCGTCCCTGCCCGTCGGTGTGGCTGCGGTGGGGGTCATCCAATACTACCTCCTCATACCCCTCGCCGCTGATCGGCAGACCAGAAATCCAAAAAAGCGACCACAGATCCAGCGAAGTCTCTCCCTCTGCTGTCGCCACCATATTCCATCGACGGTTGAAGCGCTCCACCAGTGCTTGTATTAACCCCGAGTAGAAGGGATACCCGTATAGTGCCGCGGTCACTACATATCTAATCTCAGCTCTGTCCAGAAGCACCCTATAATGGTGCACGATCCCCATCAGCCACACGGTCGCCCCCTGATGGTACCTGTGCGAAGGGATCACCGCCCAGCGGCCACACCAGCTAACAACTATCTGCCGGAGAATCCCATCCAGGAGGCTGTGGTCGTCGTAACCTTCTCCAGCATACTGTAGCCCTGACGGCTCCAACACCAACCCCAGAGTCCCCTCTGTCTCCACCCGGTGGTGACCGTGCAAGTCCCAGGAGGCGGGACCCAGCGCTCTGACACGAACCCCGAACTGGTCTGCCCTGCTGTAGAAGCCCAGGCACTCAACACTAGGAGACTGATGATGTCTCCAGTAGTCCATCGAAAAGCTCGGAAAGCCGCAGAGGGCTACTCCATGCAGGCTATCCCTGCCCACCAGAATGGCCCGCTCCAGTCGACGGTGCTCTCCAGCAACACGGGAGTCTCCCACCATGCCAGACGGGACAAAGCTCCGGATGAACTCGAGCAGATGGCGATCCCGAGAAAACTCTACTGGGTAGCCTCTAGCACGATCATAAGTATAAATCCCACCTGTCTCTAAAATCCAGGCCAGCTCCACAGTCCAGGTTCCGCCCGCTCCAATGGGGCCCTCGACTACCAGTGAATGTCCCTGGTCGAGCTGCTCCACGCAGGCCACAATGACAATGGGTGGGCCCAAGGGAGGCAAGGGACGCCCGGTCCTCCTCACCCAGTGGCCCTCCTCGCGGGCCACGCGCCTCGGAACTCGCTCGTCTCTGTCGAATCTCGCCATAGCTGTAAAACAAATTGCACAAAAATGGTAAGCGCACCAAAAATCAACATATACAAGATAGCAAAAGAAAGGCACATGAAGTGTCAAAATACAACCAAAACAACCAGAAACAAGAAGCTCACGGGCCGTACGCCCTCGTCTCCGCCTCCGACGCATGTCCGGTGGGGGGCATTTGTTGTACCCAGACAATACCCCAGGTTGGTCCGCCTAGACCCCTACTCCAATAAAAAAAAGTTTTGTTTTACAAAAAAACCCTACCCCCAGCCGGTCCGCGTGCCAACCCCCTTGGGGTTTAGGCGGACCAACCCAGCCCCCGGGGTTGGTCCGCCTAAACCCCATCCAAACCAAAAAAAAAAATTTAAAAACAAAAAACACCGGTTTTGCTCCGCGTAAACCCCTCCGGGGAGGGGTTTAGGCGGACCAAACCCAGCCCCTGGGTTGGTCCGCCTAAACCCTCCCTCCCTCACTCCGTAAACTAAAAAATATATATTTTTGCAAGGGTTTATGCGGACCAAGTTTGGCCCTCAACTTGGTCCACCTAAACCCTTCCTAACCCTTCATCTTCCCCTATAAAAACCCCTTAGGAGCTCAAGGGGCAGGGGCAATGCATACAAGATCAACCAGACATAGGCTCACGGACACCAGCATGCAGCCAAAGACGGACGCAAGGAGCTAAGTGTGCGCAATTGGCTTGTTAATCGGCTTACACATGTCGAGGGTATGTCGCTCGTACTCCTCTCATATGGCGTCTAGCCATGGCACGCAAGTCCTTCCACGTCACACATAGAGCGTTATGATAATGGCAAAAACACCCGCATCTTGGGTCTGCCCGCGTATGACAACCTATGACGGTTACACATGCGCCATCATGAAGCACCTACCTCTGCCACGGAACTGTGTGCCCATCACTCGCCTCGAATTGGCCACCGACCGTTCCGACCAGTGACTCGAGTCAACCGGACCCTGGCCCGAACGTAACATTCCCGAGACCGGCCTCGACTCCCCCAGCATGGAGATACTCGCCTCTCAAGGCCCATACCCGACTGTGCATCCCGAGCTGCGTCCGGCCCTCATCCAGTCACCCGCCGGTATCTTCCCCTGCCACCCAGTCTGGTCCTCCCTCGGCAAATCGAGCACGTCCCTCGCCTCGAGGAGAGCCTCTGTAAAAACACGTGAACGTCCGCCTTGTTATGCATTGACCCGGGGACCGACCCACATGTCAAAATTATCCCGTGACTTGCACCGGTTGTACTTTGACCTCCTAGGTCCATTTGTAAAGCCCTCGTGGCTTCCATAAAGTATAAAACCAGTTGAACACACGCACCCGTATCCGAGTCTCAGCCTTCTCCCACACTACCCAGTGTGTGTCCAGCATCTCCCACTCCAATAAATAAAACCTCCCAGTAAAATGCCCCCTCATAGCTGCGGGATGCCCCCGGCCCTCTATCCACGGCTTCAGACATATACAGACTTCTCTTCAATATGGAACAAAGGTGTTCGAGTTCAATCCGATGTAAATAAACACCGACTGCTTACGGTCGGTGGAGAAAGACGTCCAATACACGATTTCCCATAATCGCATGTGCACTCGCACCCATAGAACCTCTTCTCTCCACGTGTCGCCCGACTGCCCGAGCCCACGTGCCACGTCTTGGCGACGCTTCCCCAGTCAACCTTTGGTTCCATGGGTGATTGTTGAGAAATCGACTGGCACGCACGCACCCCTGTCATGTTAACCTATACCCCCAGAAACTTCTCGTGCCATTCAACTCCTCTCAACTTTCCGTAAAAGGAGAGTGCCCGGTACCGTCGTGAGAGATATACGGCCATGAAGGAGGATACCCGAGATACATCAAACTCACGTATTTTTCCTTCTTCCACTTTATTCCTTCCCTCATCCCGGTCATCAGTATAAAACCCCCGTAACACCAGCTTGCTGCATATAGTAGCAAATCGAGATACTCCAAGAGCCTTCGTAAACAAATCTGCCAGCTATTCTTTTGTAGGAGTAAATATAGTATATATCTTATGGAACATGACATCATCCCTCACAAAATGACAGTCTACCTTAATGTGTTTGGTACGCTCATGAAAAATAGGATTCTGTTGGATTTCCAGTGCCTTCCTTCGATGCATCAAGGCCTTAGCTACGCTTGCTTTCAACATATGAAGGTCCGTGCACGTTTGCTCTTCAACATATTAGGTCGGTGCATGTTTACCTTCTGGCAAGTCAGGTCTGTGCATGTCTACCTTCTGGCAAGACAAGGTCTGTGCAAGTTACTGAAAGTCTGTGCAATGTCTGCCTTCTCCAGCCTAAGGTCGATGCATTCAGAACAGGCATTTCATCAAACAGTCTGGAGATCCAAATCTTAGTATTGGTTAAACTTAAATACTGACCCATTCAGATATCTGTCTCCAGCGAAAGAATGGCACATGATCGAAGATGAAGTGGCACGGTCTTCCAAAGAGTTCCAGAGAAGAATCTTAAGTGCCAGGTGGACCAATCAAAGCTCCTTTGGTCATGCCTCATCATCTTTACGGAGGCCCTGTTTTTCTTAAAGGGTGCCTACTCCTTTGAAAGTACAAGTTCTGGAAGATCGGTTGACAGAAGAAATTCCCACTTTCCAGGTGGACCAATGGCAAATCATCTAGAAAGGGTCTCCATCCGAAAAGAGGTCATACCTTGAGGAGATAGTCTTGTACTTGACGAAGATATGATGGCTAGCTAATGGGAACTACTGTAGAAGAATCAAAAGACCTCTCAACAACCAAGGTGGATGAACTCATAGGGTCCCTTATGACCTATGAGATAAACTTGAAGAATAGGGAAGTTGAAGTAAGTAAGAAAAAGCCTCTCGCTCTAAAAGCTAGACCCAACACTCAAGCTACCCCCGAGGAAGGTGAGACTTCTTGCAGTGAGCAAGATGAAGATCAAGTGGCTATGCTCACTCGTAAGTTCAGAAACTTTTTGAAAAATGAAGGGCATATCCAAGCTGACTGTCCTGAAAGGGTGAAGAAAACCTCCAAGAAATTGAAAGGGAAGAAGAAGGAGAACAAAGCCATAGTATGTACATGGAGTGATGAGGAAGAAGAGGAAGATGGAACAAGCTCCTCAGAGGATGAAACAGAAGACAGTTGCCTTATGGCAAATGGGGATAAAGAATCTGAGGTACGTTCCCCTTTTGAGCATTTTTCAATTGTTGATTGGGAAGAAGCCTACATTTAGCTTATGGAAAAATATGACATGTACAGAAAGAAAAACAAGGCTTTGAAAAAGAAAATTAATCAAATTGTACATGATCATAGCATAGATGATAAAACTGCTTCACTAGAATCTGAAATTGAAGATTTGAAGAAAATGATTGAGGACATGGAACAAGGCAGAAATGAAATGAGAGATCTGGAAGTTGAAAATGAAAGTTTGAGAGATGAAATTGATGAGCTGAAAATAAAAATGCAAAGTTATGAAAAAGAAAGTAAATTGTGTAAGAAAAATATGAGGCTGTAAAACAAGGCAACTCTAAATTGCTTGAAGATGCTGAAAAACTTCAAAAGGAGTTGAAAGATAAACAAAGTTCTTTGGAGAAATTTGTAGATGGCAGGGAAAACCTAGATACATTGCTAGGTACAAAAATGAATTTCAACAAGGAAGGGTTGGGTTTCAATCCCATAAATAAAAAGAAGATTGGCTTTAAAACTGTCACGTTTGTGTCTTCAGCAGGTGCCTCAAGTTCAAACACCAAACCTACTCAAAACAAAGGAAAAGAAAAGGTGGGAGAACCCATAAAGAAAAATCTTGAAATTCCCATAAGGGCTCCTCAGAAATCCCAGCCGAATCACCAGAAATCCAAATCCAAGCTAGTCTACACCAAAGGTAGAGGTGGTCCGAAAGGGAGTTCAGGTCCATATCATCCACAGCAAGGGTCAAGGTATCCTTGGTCTTCGTACAGTCAGAAAGGTAGAAATCCATTCATGCACCAACACACAAACTACCATAGGTCTATGCAGTCATATAGTTGGCCCTACTATAGGTCGGTGCAGTCATACACAAACAGTCCATATACTTACAGACCTGGCCCAACCTATTACCCTCTGAACCACCAGAACTTCTATCAACCTAGGACAGACTATAGGAACCAGAAACAACCCTTCCCAAACTTTTATCAAAAACCAAAGGGTAGGGTTCCTGAACAGAACAGAAAAATAAAAATAGAAATCAGAAATCAGAAACTCTCCATCAAGTAAGAAAACAAAAAATGTGAAGAAAATGTGATTTCCTAAATCTGTTTTATCTTGCTTTGCTGAAATGAAAGGTTTATTGGGACCTAATTGTCCTTGGGTTCCAAACATTGTTACTTGATTCCCTGTGCAGGAGTGTCTTGCAGCCGTGCACAACAAATGGTATCTTGATAGTCGCTGCTCAAGACACATGACTGGAGACAGAACAAAATTCTGTCTCTTGGTGGAGAAAGAAGTTGGGCATGTAACCTTTGGAGGGAACAAAAAAGGTAAAATTATTGGTTCAGGTAAAGTTGGCAAAAATCCCTCCAATTCTATTGAAAATGTCTTGTTAGTTGAAGGGTTGGAATATAATCTTTTAAGCATAAGTCAATTGTGTGATAAAGGACATAAAGTAGTGTTTGATTCTTTTGAATGTAAAATTCTAAAACCAAAATTTGAAGAAACAAAATTTTCAGGAAAAAGAGTCAATAATGTATACATAATTGACTTAGATGATCCAGCCCATTTAAATCTTTGTCTTGCTGCACCCCAATCTGAAATTGTATGTTTGTGACATCGTAGACTAGGACATGCTAGCTATAATGTTTTACACAAACTCTTGAAACACTTGTTGGTGAAAGGACTGCCTGAGCTTACGTTTAAGCAAAATAACAAAATCTGTGAGGCATGCACACGAGGAAAATAGACTAGGAAATCATTCTCTAGTAGAACTAAAAACTTATCAACCAAACCGCTTGAACTAATCCATATGGACTTGTTCGGACCAACAAGAACTGCAAGCTTAAGTGGAAGGAGATATGGGTATGTTCTAGTAGATGATTTCTCTAGGTTCACATGGGTGTTTCCTCTTGTGTATAAAAATGATGCTTTTAATGAGTTTCAGGCACTCTACATGAAGGTGAAGCAAGATGGTAAGTTCAAAATTTCTAACATACTTTCATATCATGGTGGTGAATTCGATAATGTTGATTTTGAAAATCTTTGTAAGATTTAAGGAATAAATCATAGGTTTTCAACACCAAGAACCCCTGAACAAAATGGGGTGGTCGAGAGAAGAAACAGAACTCTTATAGAAATGGCAAGGACCATGCTTACTAAAAAGTAGCTACCAAGGAGGTTTTGGGCAGAAGCGATAAACACTGTTTGTTATATCATCAACCGCTCAATGGTAAGGCCATTCACTAAAATGACTCCTCATGACGTGTTCAAAGGTAAGAAGCCATCTCTCTCTCACATGAAAGTATTTGGTTCAAAGTGTTTTATACATAACAATGACAAAAGAGATTTAGACAAGTTTGAGCCCAAGAGTGAAGAAGGTATATGTTTGCGACCGCGGGGGAGTCACTTGTCGTTTTGTCCTCGCGGCGGGGGTGTAGACCCGCCTTTTACGGAAGGTCGAGATAGGTTGACTGGGCACGTGGGGATTCCGGGGGTATTGAGAAGAAGGCAGAGAGAACGATGGGAATGCACTGGCAGGGATGGCGTATGGTTCATCATTCTGAGAGACCGGGATAGGGATGGCTGGGTGGAATGCGAGCGTGCCAGTCGATTTCTCGACAATCACCTATGGAACCGAGGATTGATCGGGGAAGCGCTGCCAGGACGCGGCACGTGGCTCGAGGGATCGGGTGACACGTGGATAAAAGGGGTTCCATGGGTGTGAGTGCACAGGCGATTATGGGGATTCATGTACTGGACGTCTTTTCCCACCGGCCGCAAGTAACCGGTGTTTATTTTACATCGGATTGAATCCGAATACCTTTGTTTCTTCTACCAAAGAGAGAGTTAGGGACCTTGGTAGCCGCAACGTCGGGAGGATTTAGTCCGTGCAACAGTGATAGGGCAACAGCAACACAACAGGGATAACTGGGGGCAGAGAGATTGGTTCCAGCGAGGAGGGGGACCCGCTCCCTGATTGGATTACAGGACTTATATGCCATGAAAGGCATTTATATGGGGGCATGAGAGCCCGATTACAATTGCTTGCAAGTCGCGGGACAATTTCGTCATTTGTGACGGTCCCCGGGTCATTGCGTTATTGTATGGGTAGTTCTGTATCTGTACGTAGTGTCCGCCAAGGGACCTGTGACTTAGCAGGATGGCGCCTGAGGGGCGTCACAATGTATTCCCGACATGAAACAGTGTCGAGGTCGGGGCAGTAGGGGTGCCGTAGGCACCATTATGCTGGGGAAGTTGAGTGGTCGGGTGCCGCGGGCCCCGATGTTACGGGAGTAGCTGGCAGTCGGGTGCCGGGGGCACCGTTGTGACTGGAGTTGTTGAGTGGTCGGGTGCCGCGGGCCCCGATGTGACTGGAGTAGCTGGCAGTCGGGTGCCAAGGGCACCGTTGTGACTGAGTGGCTGAGTGGTCGGGTGATGCGGGTCCCGATGTGACTGGAGAGGCATTGAGTGATCGGGTGCCGAGGGCCCCGAGGTCACAGGGGTAGCTGACAGTCGGGTGTCGGGGGCACCGTTGTGACTGGAGTTGTTGAGTGATCGGGTGCCGCGGGCCCCGATGTGACTGGAGTAGCTGGCAGTCGGGTGCCGAGGGCACCGTTGTGCCTGGAGTTGCAAGCGGTCGGGTGCCGGGGGCACCGTTGTGACTGGAGTTGCTGGCAGTCGGGTGCCGGGGGCACCGTTGTGACTGAAGGAGGCGGGCGACGGGAGACCTCGATGGTCGTGCTCGGGTCCCGGTGTGATTGGCAGTCGGGTGCCGGGGGCACCGCTGTGACTGAAGGAGGCTGGCGCCGTGAAGAGGCTGAGGCCCAAGTATATACATGTGTTCAACTGGTTTCATGCTATATGAGAGCCACATGGGCTTAATTTACAAAGGGGCCGAAGAGGCCGAAGTATAATGGGCGCAAGCCGCGGGACAATTCCAACGCGTGGGTCGGTCCCCGGGTCAATGCGGGATATGGCGGATATCCACCTGTTTTACAGAGGCTCCCCGTGAGGAGATCGAGACAAGCCCGACTGCCTAGGTGGTAGGGGCGGTCGTGGGCTGGCGCCTGACGGAGGTTGGACGCGGCTCAAGGTGAGCGGTTGGGTCCGGGCCCCGGAAGGCGAATGTCGTCATGCTGGGGAGTCGAGGCCGGTCCCGAAAATATTATTCCTGGGCAAGGGTCCGGATAACTCAAGTCATCAGTCCGAGCGGTCGGCGGCTAGCTCAGAGGGGGCGGTGGGCACGTAGTTCCGTGTCAGAAGGTGCGGCATCAGGGCATGTGTATAGCCATCGTGGGTTGTTACACGCGGGCGGACCCGGGATGCGGGTGTATTCGCCATCGCCATAGTGCCTTTCGTGCCACGGGCATGGACTTGTGTGAGATGGCTAGACGCCGCGTGAGGGAAGTACGTATGACATACCCTCAGCGTGTATAAGCCGATCGACAAGCCAACCACGCGCGCACTTAGTTCCTCGCGTCCCTGACCCTTGCCGAAGGCCTCGGGAGTCCGAGGGCGCGGCAGTTAGGTCGGAGGGTGTTGCATTGCATCCTTCATTCCATTTCCTTGTTGCCTTTTTTTTGCATTTTGCATTACCTTTGAGCTCCCTAGGGGGGCTTTTATAGGGAAGATGAAGGGTCATGGGGGGTTTAGGCGGACTAGGTTAGGGGGCAAAGTTGGTCCGGGTAAACCCTGGGAGAGTGTTACGGAGTGGGGGAGGGAGGGTTTAGGCGGACCAGCCTAAGGGGCTGGTCTGGTCCGCCTAAACCTCTCACGGAGGGGGTTTTCTTTTGTTAAAAAACCTTTTTTTTATTTTTAATGGGGTTTAGGCGAACCAGCCTGAGGGGGCAGGTTGGTCCGCCTAAACCCCCTCCCCCAGGGGGTTTAGGCGGACCAGCCTGGGGGTCCAGGATGGTCCGCCTAAACCCTCCCTCAGGGCGGGTTTGGGCGGACTGGCTGGGAGCCTTTTTTTAATTAAAAAAGCTTTTTTTTTAGTTTAATGGGGGTTTAGGCGGACCAGCCTTGGGGGTGAGGCTAGTCCGCCTAAACCCCTCCCCCAGGGGGGTTTAGGCGGACCAAACCCAAGGCTGGGTCTGGTCCGCCTAAACCCCTCCCCGGAGGGGTTTACGCGGGTTTGACCGAGGTTTGACTGGGTTTGACCGGGGTTAGACTGGGTTTGACCGAGGTTTGACCGGGTTCAACTGGGTTTGACCGGGTTCGACTGGGTCAGGGTATCGAAAGACACCAATGTCCCTATTATAAAAAGAAATTTTCTTCCGGGGGCTCCGCCCCCGGAAACCCCCGCAAGGGGCGCTGCCCCCCTTGACCCCCGCGACCTGACCGCGCAGGTCGATCCGCGTGTGAGGGCGCACAAGGGTGGTGCATGACGCGATGGGCTGCTGGGGAGTCCCAAGTTGGGCTCGGACTTGCTGTAGAGTGCCTGGAGCATACGTGCCCACCAGGTGCTTGGGGAAGTTCCCGACACACGTGTGCGGGCCGTATATGGGTGCGATGAGCTCCTGAAGCTTGCAGTTGGCCTTGACGGGTCTTCCTTTGACTTCAGAGGGTTGGAGGGAGGCGACTCGAGGTTAGACCCTGGCCTCATTGCTGGGCGCCACGTGGCGTGGCTTGTAGTCAGGGTGCCCCCGTGTCGGCTCGGGTAGCTATGTTGAACGCGGGCAAACCCGCAAACTGAGTGATCGGGGGAGGACCCGATCGATCGTTGATGTTGCCACGGGTCACGGCTAGCTGGTTAGGACCCTTGGTTGGGCCCGCTGACTAGGACGTCAATATGATGATGCCATTTGTCTGGTGGTCGGGGTGACCCTCCCTCCTTCGCGAAGAGCCGTATGATGCGGCAAGCTGTTCTGAGTCCCGGGTTAACCTGGTTGTTGAGGCGCCGGTGGTGTGGCACCGTATGCAGAGTGTCCGGGGGTGATCCCCGAATCTTTTCAGAGTGCCGTAAGGTACGGTAGATTGTCCCGAATCCTGAAACTGACCCGGTTGTCGGGAAACTGGCTAGCATAGTGCCGTTTGCTCGGGGCCGATCCCCGATTGTTATGTTGCGCCGCTTGACCCGGCGAAGTGTCTCGATTTTCAAGCTCAACTTGACTGGTAGAGCAACTTTGGCGATATGCCATTTTGCTCTATTTAGGGAGTATTTCCCTATGCTTAATCCTCGATTAATTCGAGAAAATAAGCCGGTGCCAACAAATGCCTCCCACGGGACGTGCGTCGGAGGCGAAGACGACGGCGTGTGGCCCATGCGCCTTTCAAGCTTGATTTCTCCCGGCCCTATTGGTGTGTGGGAGTTACTTGTTCTGAGGGTTGACGCTCCTGTTGCGATCTTTCACGCGATGGTGGTATGTTTGCAGAAGACCGCTAAGTCCGAGAGGTTGTAGAGCTGGATTTCAGAGGGATCTGAGTGGCTGGATACACACGTGGTGCTTGAAGTTGTAGCACGCTATTCGAGACTTGGGAATTATGTTCCCATTTGTCTCGCGTGTTGGGCTTGTGGCAGAGGTGTGCAGGGCCCGCATCGCGGGATTAATCAGGTCTCGACGCCGAACTCTCCATACAGGTGGTTGCTTCGGCAGTTGATGGTGTGACTGGGCTGGACGCCAATGCCGATGGCGAAGAGGGGCCAGGGGAGTCTAGTGTAACAATGCTTCTGGCTTTGTTGCCTATGTCTGGGGCTGCCTTGCGTAGGGGGCTTTGTGGATTTTCAGAGGAGAGGCAGCTCGGTGGAAAGGACCCTCCCCCGTTGGAAATCTGAGACAAAGGAGGCCAGGACTGTTGAGCCCATCCCGCCTCGTAGGGTGGCTAGCGAGCAATGGGAGACCACATGTGGCTCCCTTTCCATTATCTGAGGTTGCATTGGCGGAGGCCATGCCTTGGCCCCGGAGGTGGACTTGTCTACTGAGATTTGTGTTTGTCAGGTTTTCCACCTTGTCTAAGTCAAGGAGTGCTATGAGCATTTTTCACTCCTTGGCCTGTTCCCCTTTGGTCGTGACCGTAGTCGACGATGCTGTGTAAGGGGGTTCGAGACTTCCCTGTCTTGGGAATTGGAGGGCCACCTATCCCTCAGCCCCTGGGATTGCTGGCTGGTGACAAGATGATCACCGCTCTGACCGGGGCTTTGTGGTGAAGCATGTGGTCGGTCGCTAGCAGCCTACCACTGCTATGGTGGTTGATTCTTCTTGTGGGATGCTGGCATCGTCTGTTGACCGCCCATGGGGGCACATTTGCCGAGCTTGGCGCCCACCGTCCTATGGGACGGGCTGGTCACAGCTCTAAAGCATTGTAGCTGGAGTTGTGTTGTAGGGCACTCGCAAATCGTCAAGTTATGGTGCTGGAGGCCACTTTGTCGTGGCTGCATGTGACTGGGATTATAGTAGGTGGGTCAGGGGTTACAGGGGGAACTGGGATCATAATAGGGCTTCGAAGTTGAGAGATTCCAGCTCCTGCCAGGGTCGCCTTTGCACGGCCGAAGTGGTAGGGGCCGGCTGGTTGGCTGGTGGTATCAGGTGTTGTGCATCCCTTGGTTTTGATGATGACAATAGGATATGTTTGATTAATCAAGTTCTATCTTGTTTCATAACAAATACAAGTGGTTTGATTGTTCCTTCAAAGCAATGGACTCATGACTATTTGATGATGACAAACAATGTTTTTGATTAACTCAATATAAATCTGATAGTTCAAGTTACTTCTGATAAGTTAAGTAATTTCAGGTCCACTGAAATCCAAGTGGAATCAACAAATCAGAAGAAGTGTCAAAGGCCGCTTGTCGACCAGGGAAGTGGTTATGGTCGACCAACGAACCCAGCCAGAAACACTTCAAGTCATCCGTCTTCTGCATGTGCCTTGGCTGTCGACCAAAGCCCCACTTCTGGTCGACCACAGAACAGACAGAGCATCAGACAGAACTGACGGCCATCTGGAATTTGCCCCTTGTCGACCAGCGACAAGGCTGTGGTCGACCACGGGGGACGCGAGTGTCAGCCAGAATGAAACCGCCATCAGGACACTGCTCGTTGTCGACCAGGGACAGTGTCATGGTCGACCACGGGTGTTATAGCGTCCAGAACCGAACTCTAACCGAATTCTATTTTGGTTCCTTAAAACCTGCAGATTGTTGTTGCAGGTTGTTGGGTAGTTCAAATGATGAGATTTCGCACGGGAATCAAGGAGAGAATCTTGCTTAGAAGCGGTCAAACTTATTGTAGTGATCGGATTTAACCTTCTCCCTGCTTTCTAGCAGATTGACGCTCGATCTGGAATTTGAGCGGGAAGAGCTTCAGGCTTGAAAAAGTATCTGCATAAAAAGTAGAAGGCAACTGATCACGGAGGATAGCACACAGAGAGAGCATAGAACAGAAGCTAAGAAACACACCTACATCACAGGACGAAGTGGCTCTCCATCAATCAGAAATCTGCAGAAGACTAAAGGCATTCTCATTGCTGCAGAAGGAAGACTGGGCTTGAAGCTGTGCGACCTCCAGCAGCAAAGCAGCTGAAGGCATCCGATTGGAAGTTCTACAGGGAGTCTACTCTTGTTATTTATGTGATTAAGTCCCAGGCTGAATTCTTTACTTTGTTACAAAAGTCTATATTCAGTCATGTTCCATCATCCCACCTTCTCATCATTTCTATTCATCCTTACACCAAGTGTCAAGCTGTGAGGCAGCGGATTCAAGTTGTGTGTCAGCTGGTACAAGCTGTGTGTCAGCAGGAACAAGCTGTGTGACAGCGGTGTCTTGTGTTTTGGATTGAGATCAGAGGCTCTCATAAGTGAAGCCTTGCTTGAGTTAAGCAAGGGGTGGATGTAAGTCTCGGGAAGAGACTGAACCACCTTAAAAATCCTATCTTGTGGTTTGCTTATGTGTGTGCGTGCTTCTCTATGTGTTTGTTTTCTTCATTGATATCAACATCAGTTCTGTAATTCGTCAATCACATGCAACTCATTTAGTCAATAGATATTAAATCAAAAAAGGGGGAAAGATCTATTCACCCCCCCTCTAGATCTATTCAGTCCGTACTCAACACGTGGTATCAGAGCCAGACTCTCCAAAAATGTGGTCTAACAACCAGGAGAGGCCTGCCGGACTGAACTCTAGAAGTCTAATGGCTGAGGGACACTAAGTAACTAGACCACCATATTTCGATGGAAATGATTTCTCATACTGGAAAAATCGTATGCAGGTGTTCTTGAGAGCACAAGATCATGAGATGTGGAGAGTAGTAAGCCGAGGACCCTACGAGCTGCCCGAAGATGAGGATACCTGGACCAGAGAACAGGTCAGAAAATCAACCATCAACTGGGGAGCCATGAACGTAATGCAATGCGCACTACACCCCACGGAGTTCTCACGAGTTTCACAATGTGCAACGGCCAAGGAAATGTGGGATCGACTAGTAGTAATCTATGAAGGTACTTCAGAGGTAAGGGAGTCAAAAGCAAATATGCTAGTTTCAGAATATGAAATGTTTAGAATGAAAACTGACGAAAATATTTCTGAAATGTATGCTAGACTAGTGCAATTAACGAATAGTTTAAAGAGTCTAGGGAAAACCTACAAGGAACAGGAATTAGTGAGGAAGATCCTAAGATCCCTCACTCCTATGTGGCATACCAAGGCCACAGTAATTGAGGACTCAAAGAACCTCACCACTATGACTGTGGATGAACTAGTGGGATCCCTAATGGCCTATGAGGTCAATCTGAAAAGAAAAGAAGATGAGGGCAAGAAAAAGAACCAGCTCGCCCTAAAAACTAAAATAGGCACCTCTGAACTATCTGACACTGATAACTCATCTAGCACAGGTGAGGAAACTGGTGAGCTAGCCATGTTAACAAGAAAATTCAAAAGGTTTCTGCGGAAGGAAGGTAAGGGATTCAGGAATCCTAAGGGCATGGTAAGAAAGTCATCTCAGTTTAAGTTTGATAAAAATAAAACTTCATCTAACAAACTTGTCTGCTACAACTGCAGGAAACTAGGACACATAAAGGCTGAATGTCCAGAGACTCCTAAGAAATCAAGCTTCAAGTGGAAAGGCAAGCAACCAAAAGCAATGATAAGCACATGGAGCGAGGAGGAGGAAAGCAGTAAGGAGGAAACAACTTCCGAGGAAGAAGAAGGAAACATCTGTTTGATGGCCAAAGGAGATAGCGATGATCTTGAGGTAATCCCTCCGTTTCAAGATTTTTCTAGCTCAGATTGGGAAGAAGTCTACTCAGACTTACTTGATGCATATGAAAGAATTAGAAAGGAAAATAAGAGTTTGAAGAAAAAGCTTAATCAGGTCAATAATGACAGCAACCCATTTGCCAACAGAACTGAACTAGAATTAGAAATCACCACCTTGAAAAATAAGCTGAAACAATACGAGACAGATGAAGAAAATGTCAAAGGGCTGTTAGAAGAAAATGAGTCACTGAAAAACACAATTGATGAGGTAAAATTAAAGACTCAAGAAAGTGAACAGCAAACTAAGGTAACTCAAGAAAGAAACAACTCACTCAAGGAGGAAAACTGTCAACTTCTGGAAGAAATAGAAAGAATCCAGAGTGAACTGAAAAACAAACAGGAAACCTTGGAAAAAATGACTAAAGGTCAAGAAAACTTAAATGCTGTCTTGGGAATAAAAGTAAACTTTCAAAAAGAAGGGTTAGGATACAATCCTACGGCTAAAAAGGAATTCCAAATAAAAACCGTAACTGGGATTGCTGACTCAAAAGGAAAAGGGCCCCTAATCAATCTATATCAAGACAAACAAGAGGATGTAGCTGAATGCTCCTCCAAAAGGAATAATGTCACCAAGGAAGAGAGAAACATTAAAGAGAAAATAGTCAATCAACATAAGCTTAAAAATAATAGACAAGAAACTCAAATTCGCAGAAATAACCAAACAAACCAAGTACTAAATCAAGTTAAAGGACATAAATCTGGAAAACAAGGTGTCTGGAGACAGGCTGGTCGACAACCGACCCCTCCTCTGTCGACCAGAGGATCTGCCAGAACAGGCGCTGGCGTCTGGAGAAGCAGTGGTCGACCACAGACATACCAGATGTCGACCAGAGGAACTGCCAGAACAAGTGCTGGCTTCTGGAAAAGCAATGGTCGACCACAGACACACCAGATGTCGACCATGACCAGACACGCAAACAGAAACTATAGATTTTCTCAGGTGAAACAAAATGAAAATTGGAAATCAAAAAGGTGGATTCAGATTAAAGAAACATTAGAACAAAAGCCACCCAATCTGAACAAGTTCAGAGATGAAAAATTAAACTGCTCTAACAAAATCTGGGTTCCCAAAGGATTGTTACAGCAATTTCACAATTTTACAAGTTATCTTGGACCCGGGTACCATTGGGGTCCAAAAATTTCTGTGTAATTCATGATGCAGGAATGTCTGGCAGCCATGCACAATAAGTGGTACTTAGATAGTGGTTGCTCAAGACACATGACGGGAGACAAGACCAAGTTCTCCCAACTAAGCTCAAAAGATGGAGGTTATGTGACCTTTGGAGGAAATAACAAAGGTAAGATCATCGGGACAGGTAAAATAGGTAAGAACTCCTCAAACAGTATTGAAAATGTACTGCTGGTAGATGGACTGGAATATAACTTGCTGAGCATCAGTCAGCTTTGCGACAAAGGCCATGAAGTAATATTTGACTCCAAGATCTGCAAGATTATTGAACCAAATTCAGATACAGTCAAGTTTATGGGCCAGAGAGTAAACAATGTCTACATAATAGACTTGGATGATCCAGCCCACTCCAACCTGTGCCTAACCGCCAAGAAAGAGGACCTGACCTGGCTGTGGCACCGAAGGCTAGGGCATGTTAGCTATAGGGTGTTGCATAAACTTGTGAAGAATAAAATGGTTCTTGGTATGCCTGAAATTTCGTTTGCTCAAAATGTCAAAGTATGTGAATCATGTACCCAAGGTAAGCAAACAAGAAAATCATTCAAAGGTAGAACTGAAAGTCAATCTTCTAGACCACTAGAACTTGTGCACATGGACCTTTTTGGCCCAACAAGAACTGCTAGTCTTAGTGGTAAGAGATACGGTTATGTACTAGTTGATGATTTCTCTAGATTCACATGGGTAATATTTCTATCTCATAAAAGTGATGCTTTTTCTGAGTTTCAGGAATTCTACAAAAGAATGAAGCAGGATGGCAAGTCCAAAGTGTGTACAATCATATCTGACCATGGGGGGGAGTTTGAAAATTCTGACTTTGACTTATTCTGCAGAAACAAGGGCATAACCCACAGATTTTCCTCACCAAGGACTCCAGAACAAAATGGAGTTGTGGAGAGAAGGAACCGCACTCTTGTCGAGATGGCTAGAACCATGCTGGTTGAAGCTAAACTTCCAAGGAGATTTTGGGCAGAGGCAGTCAACACAGCATGCTACATTGTAAACCGAGCAATGGTAAGACCGGCTAGTGAAAATACACCATATGAAATGTTCAAAGGTAAGAAACCATCCCTAGCTCATTTTAGAATTTTCGGGTCAAAATGCTTTATTCATAACAATGATAAAAGGGTCTTGGACAAATTTGAACCGAAGAGTGATCCAGGAATATTCTTGGGCTATTCCGACCGATCAAGAGCCTATAGAGTTTTTAACACCAAAGATCAAATTGTTGAAGAATCCCCTCATATTACATTTGATGAAATTAATGATCTTGGCAAAAATGAGCAGGTCAGCAAGGAAGAAGAAGATAGGGAATTTCTAGAAGACAACGAAGAACCAAATGAAGAAGAACAATCTCAGGAAAGAGATCAAGGTATTACTAATGCTCCACCCAAAGGAGAAGGCATCTCAGGTAACAATCTTGAGAACTTAGGACTTCTTAGAGATCATCCCATAGAAACATCATTGGTGGAATTCATGATCCTAGGAAGACTAGATCTCAGTTAAAAGAAATCAATGAACTAGATCAGCTTGCACTTGTGTCCCAAATAGAGCCCAAATCAGTAGAGGAAGCATTAAAAGATGACTCATGGATAAATGCTATGCATGAAGAACTAAATCAATTTGAAAGAAATCAGGTGTGGAGTCTTGTCCCTAGACCTTCATCTCACCCCGTTATTGGAACCAAGTGGGTCTATAAAAACATGCTAAGTGAAGAAGGGGTTGTAATGAGAAACAAGGCTCGGCTGGTGGCTAAAGGGTACAACCAGGAATTTGGGGTTGATTTTGAAGAATCATATGCTCCAGTTGCTAGATTAGAAGCCATCAGGATATTGTTAGCCTTTGCAGCATCTCATGGAATCAAACTACAACAAATGGATGTAAAAAGTGCATTTCTAAATGGAATAATAAAAGAAGAAGTCTATGTGGAACAACCCCCTGGATTTGAAAATGATGAACTTGCTAATCATGTTTTCAAATTGCATAAAGCTTTGTATGGATTAAAGCAGGCTCCTCGGGCCTGGTATGAAAGGTTGAGCTCCTTCCTCACCAAGAAGGGATACATAAGAGGTAAAATTGATCAAACATTGTTTTCCAAGACCCAAGGTAAGCATATACTAGTTGTACAAATCTATGTGGATGATATTGTGTTTGGGTCTACCGAAGCTTCTTTATGTACTGAATTTGCAAACTTAATGACCAATGAGTTTGAAATGAGTTTAATGGGTGATTTACAGTTTTTTCTTGGATTGCAGATCGTACAATGTAGAGAAGGATACTTCATAAATCAATCCAAGTACATAAAGGAGATGTTGAAGAAGTTTGGCATGGAAAGCTGCAAACCAATCGAGTCACCCATGGGTACAAATGCAACATTGGAAGCTGATGTAAAAGGTAACATGGTAGATGCCAAGAAATACAGAGGTATGATCGGGTCCCTGCTATATTTAACTGCTTCAAGGCCAGATATTCAGTTTAGTGTATGCATGTGTGCTAGATATCAGTCTAGCCCTAGAGAATCACATTTAGGGGCTGTCAAGCGTATCCTTCGATACCTTGCCGGCACCCAAGAATTGGGTTTATGGTATCCTACATACTGCAAACTAGATTTGATTTCGTATTCAGATGCTGATTATGCTGGTTGCAAAATTGATAGGAAGAGTACTAGTGGTTATTGTCAAATATTAGGTGGATGTTTAATATCATGGGCTTCTAAAAGGCAGCATTCTGTGGCACTCTCCACTGCTGAGGCTGAGTATGTCGCAGTAGGGAGCTGTGGTACACAGGTTATGTGGATAAAACATCAACTCCAAGACTACAATGTAGATCTTGGATGTGAACCTATTTTCTGTGACAACACTAGTGCTATTAATTTGTCTAAAAACCCCATTCAACACTCTAGGACAAAACACATTGAGATCCGTCATCACTTTCTAAGAGATGAGGTCTCCAAAGGAAATTTCATGCTTCATTTTGTAGAAACTGAAAAACAACTGGCAGACATTTTCACAAAACCCCTTAACAATGACAGATTTTCAACTCTAAGAAGGGAGTTAGGAATTTGTAGAATTTCTCCTGAAAATTCTTGAAATAATCATATTCATGTGTTCATTGTATAGATTCTGTCATTTCTGTACTAAGTTATGTCAACTAGGTCTCTAGTACTGGTCAAGTTTTGAGTTTGGAGGTCTAGTGTCGGTTGCTACTTCAGCAGGTTCTGCAGAATCCTGGTTCTACTACGGATTATCTCTTGTGGTCGACCACAGACAAGGCGCTGGTCGACCAAGGCATCAGGACAGGAAATAGTTGGTTCTGTGACTTCGCAGCTGTCGACCACAGGCGGTCCCATGGTCGACAACAGAATTGTCAGAAAGCAGACCACAGGTGACTACTCATCAGGCAGCTTCTGTGACAGCACAGAGGTCGACCAAAGGCAACTCTATGGTCGACAGAGGATCTGAACAAGGGAAAATGGATCTAAAAAGGCTGCTGGCTCTGCTAGGAAATCCTCTGAACTAAGTGAACTTTTGTGCTCAGATTCTTCACTCATTCATCCTTATCCATACTTCCCATCCCTTGTGTCTCTATATCTCTTCATGGCCAACATTTTTTATCTTCAGCAAGGACTCACAAATTGAGGGGGAGAAAAAGTGTAAACTCATTCCTTGATAAAACATTGAAAAACCTAACCATATCTTTCAATAAAATCACCAAGGTAATCATTAAGAGTAGAGGTTGAGTGTAGTAATGAGAATTTGAACTGTACTACTGCAATAAATTCAAACCATAACTATGACTCTGTCACAAGATTTTGAGGACTTATGATTTTTAGTAATGAGACTGTTTCTCTACCTGTGTCTGTGTTGGACAGTAAAAATAAACTCAAATATAACATGTATGTACATGGAATACGCCATAATTCTGCCTTCTTGGTAGAGCAATGGATTGAGTTCTGAGAAACTACTGTTCTTCATCTCAAAGCAAAAAATTGGCTGAAAAATAGATGGGAGACAAGTGTGTCATGAAGATCCAATCTAACTCTGCTGCTTTCAAAAATATTGATTGGGCATACTGAGTAACTGGGGATATTGGCGTCTGATAAACGTATATCCTCACGGATAAAAGGTGTGTCCCAGTCATTAGTGGAATGGTTAGGCATGCTAAGTAGCCGGGGTTTCTGGCGTGTAAAAAGCGTGTCTCCTCGTGTAGAAAAGCATGTGATAAACCTGACCACAGCTCTCAAATGATTCAAAAAGTTATCACAAAGGCAGAGAAAATGGTTGACCTAAAGCATAGCATGCAATTAAAAGTACAAAACACTGTTCAGCTAGCATAGTTAGTCAAATTATCTCTTGAAATATATTATAAGTTCAAGGAGCCATGTGTAAGAAATTGGATATGGGGAGTCAATTTATTGGTGCAATACTTTCAAATTCATTGAACCACTAGACCCACTCTATTTGGTCACAAGGTGGTCTTTGCATAAGGGTGGAAAGGTTCCATAAGTGTTCTATTAAAGAAAGGGAGTACACTTTAATATCTTCCAAAAATTTGAGTTATGCTGATTAAATCCTGACCGCTCGTTTTCTGCATCGTGATGGTTCACTATCCTAGTTTTTTTAAGACCCAGCCCTACTGCCCTACCCTATGAAAAGTATCACAATGCTACTATCTCCGAGATCCAGAAGCTCAGACTCTCTTATGCCCACATTGTTGACAAGCTGGATCGCATGGAAGAGAACGTGAAGCCAGAGACTTCCTCATCCTCCTCAGAGGGATTGTTTAAATGATCTTCTTTTTGCTGTTGACAAAGGGGGAGATAGGACTTTATGTGTCATTGTGTGTCTAGTTGTGTGTCTAGATGTGTGTCTAGATGTCAAGTTTACTTTGTCTACGTGTCCTTAGTGTCTTTATCCTTTTTGAGTCACTCATGTAATTAGTGCTATAGTTTTTGAAAGGCACATCAAACGAATTGTCTGAATGAAATCTGTGCTATGATAGCCTTGAATGCAATATCAAATGAATTCTATAATCTGTTGTTTGTCACAATGACTCATGGTTGTCATCATCAAAAAGGGGGAGAATGTTGTGCATCCCTTGGTTTTGATGATGACAATAGGATATGTTTGATTAATCAAGTTCTATCTTGTTTCATAACAAATACAAGTGGTTTGATTGTTCCTTCAAAGCAATGGACTCATGACTATTTGATGATGACAAACAATGTTTTTGATTAACTCAATATAAATCTGATAGTTCAAGTTACTTCTGATAAGTTAAGTAATTTCAGGTCCACTGAAATCCAAGTGGAATCAACAAATCAGAAGAAGTGTCAAAGGCCGCTTGTCGACCAGGGAAGTGGTTATGGTCGACCAACGAACCCAGCCAGAAACACTTCAAGTCATCCGTCTTCTGCATGTGCCTTGGCTGTCGACCAAAGCCCCACTTCTGGTCGACCACAGAACAGACAGAGCATCAGACAGAACTGACGGCCATCTGGAATTTGCCCCTTGTCGACCAGCGACAAGGCTGTGGTCGACCACGGGGGACGCGAGTGTCAGCCAGAATGAAACCGCCATCAGGACACTGCTCGTTGTCGACCAGGGACAGTGTCATGGTCGACCACGGGTGTTATAGCGTCCAGAACCGAACTCTAACCGAATTCTGTTTTGGTTCCTTAAAACCTGCAGATTGTTGTTGCAGGTTGTTGGGTAGTTCAAATGATGAGATTCCGCACGGGAATCAAGGAGAGAATCTTGCTTAGAAGCGGTCAAACTTATTGTAGTGATCGGATTTAACCTTCTCCCTGCTTTCTAGCAGATTGACGCTCGATCTGGAATTTGAGCGGGAAGAGCTTCAGGCTTGAAAAAGTATCTGCATAAAAAGTAGAAGGCAACTGATCGCGGAGGAAAGCACACAGAGAGAGCATAGAACAGAAGCTAAGAAACACACCTACATCACAGGACGAAGTGGCTCTCCATCAATCAGAAATCTGCAGAAGACTAAAGGCATTCTCATTGCTGCAGAAGGAAGACTGGGCTTGAAGCTGTGCGACCTCCAGCAGCAAAGCAGCTGAAGGCATCCGATTGGAAGTTCTACAGGGAGTCTACTCTTGTTATTTATGTGATTAAGTCCCAGGCTGAATTCTTTACTTTGTTACAAAAGTCTATATTCAGTCCTGTTGCATCATCCCACCTTCTCATCATTTCTATTCATCCTTACACCAAGTGTCAAGCTGTGAGGCAGCGGATTCAAGTTGTGTGTCAGCTGGTACAAGCTGTGTGTCAGCAGGAACAAGCTGTGTGACAGCGGTGTCTTGTGTTTTGGATTGAGATCAGAGGCTCTCATAAGTGAAGCCTTGCTTGAGTTAAGCAAGGGGTGGATGTAAGTCTCGGGAAGAGACTGAACCACCTTAAAAATCCTATCTTGTGGTTTGCTTATGTGTGTGCGTGCTTCTCTATGTGTTTGTTTTCTTCATTGATATCAACATCAGTTCTGTAATTCGTCAATCACCTGCAACTCATTTAGTCAATAGATATTAAATTGAAAAAGGGGGAAAGATCTATTCACCCCCCCTCTAGATCTATTCAGTCCGTACTCAACATCAGGGAATCAGGAAAGGTAGGAGTAACAGGGGGATGGATGACGTTAACTGAGAAGTGGGCAGCCGCGGAGTAGCCATGGGGACCACACCCAAGAAGTAGGGTGATCCGCCGACTGGGGCGAAGCTGCCGAAGACAATCGGTGTCGTAGGTGTGTTGGTCTGATGATGCTGGAGGCAAGATTCGGCGAGACATGTTGACCTGGTGTTGCTGGGGGTCGGCCTTGACAAGCGCCGTGGTCCCGGTGTTGTTGAGGGCCTGTCTCAGGGAAGCATGATGGCCTAGGGTTGCTGTAGACCCGCCTCGGTGAGGCATTTTGGTCTAGAGTTGTTGAAGACCTGCCTAGGCGAGGCATCTCGGTCTGAAGTCGTTAGAGACCTGCCTCGGCGAGGCGTCTTGGTCTGGAGTTGCTGGAGACCTGCCTGGGTGAGGCGTCTTGGTTTGAGGTTACTGGAGACCTGCCTCGGCGAGGTGTCTTGGCCTAGAGTTGCTGGAGACCTGCCTCGGCGAGGCGTCTTGGCCTAGAGTTGCTGGAGACCTGCCTCGGCGAGGCACCTTGGTCTGGTGTTGTTGAAGACATGCCTCGGCGAGGCGTCTTGGTCTGAGGTTGCTGGAGACTTGCCTCGGCGAGACGTCTTGGTCTGAGGTTGCTGGAGACCTGCCTCGGCGAGGCGTCTTGGTCTGGGGTTGTTGAAGACCTACCTCGGTGAGGCGTCTTGGTCTGGAGTCGCTGGAGACCTGCCTCGGCGAGGGGTCTTGGTTTGAGGTTGCTGGAGACCTGCCTCGGCGAGACGTCTTGGTCTGAGGTTGCTGGAGACCTGCCTCGGTGAGACGTCTTGGTCTGGGGTTGCTGGAGACCTGCCTCGGCGAGGCGCCTTGGTCTGAAGTTGTTGAAGACCTACCTCGGCGAGGTATCTTGGTCTAGAGTTGCTGGAGACCTGCCCCTATGAGGCGTGTTGGTCTGTGAGGTATCTCGACTGGTTCATGTGGTTGTTGTTGTAGGTCCGCCTGTGAGGTGAAGTGGCCTACTATTTGAGACCAGGAACTGGGCATTGAAAGTCTACCTGATTAAGGCGTACTAGCCTATTGAAGGCAACTGGAAGTTGGAGGCTGGAAACCTAGATGCTTAGACCGGAGACCTGCCAGGCTGAGGCGTGTTGGTCTGTTGCTGGAAATCGGAGGTCAGAGGCTGGAGATTGGAAGGCAAGGATTGAATACTGGGACTAGAGATCGTGACTCAGATACTGGAAACTGAGTACTAGGGCTGGAAACTAGGAACTGGAGGCTAGAAGCTGGGTGTTGGTACTGAAAACTGGGATTTGGAGGCCAGTCACTGGGACTGGAGACTGGGTATTGGGGCTGGGAATTAGGAACTAGAGGTTGGAAACTGGATACTAGATTTGGAGGTTAGGATTTGGATAGTAGATACTAGGATTGGAGACTGGGCATCGAGACTGGAGACTGGAACTTAGAGGCCAAAAATTGGGTATTGGGACTGGAGACCAGGGTCTGGCAACCAGATGTTGGGACTGGAGGCCCACCTGCACAAGGCGTACTAGCCTGTTGCTGGGAACTGGAACTGAGGATCGGGAACTGCATAATGAAAAGGGAGGCTGGATACTGGGATTGGAAACTAGAAATTGAGGACTGGATATCGGGACTGGATACCGGGACTGGAGACTGGAATCTGGCTATTGGGTGCTGGGTGCTGGAATGGAAGGCTGGGACTGGGAACTGGATGTTGGATATGGCGACTGGTTATTGGATACTGGGTTCTGGGACTGGAGGCCTGCCCCTATGAGGCGTGCTAGCCCATTGCAGGAAACTGGAATTGGAAATGGGGGATGGGAGATTAGATGCTGGGAACTGGGCATTGGAATCGGAGGCTGGAACTGGAAGCCGGAAGCGGAGTACTGGTGTTGGATACTGGGAATCGGGGTACTTGACCTGGATGTTGGAGGCTGGGTACTGGAACTAGATATTGGAAACTTGATACTGGAAGCTGGATATCGAAGGCTGGGTGCTAGAGGCCTACCTGAATGAGGCATGTTGGCCTGGATGGCTAGAGACTGGAAGCTGGAGGACAATCCATAAGGCGGTGTTGACCCAGAGGACTGGGGACTGGAAGCTGGAGGCTAACCCGTAAGGGTGTGTTGGCTTGTATTGCTGGTGACTTGACTGGAGGCTAGAGGCCGACCCGCGAGGGTGTTTTGGCTCACATTGCTGGGGACAGGAGGTCGACCCGTAAGGGTGTGTTGACCTATATCACTGGGGGCTGGGAGCTGGAGGCCGACCCGTGAGGGTGCTTCGGCCTATGTTGCTGGAGTCTGGAAGCTGGAGGCCGACCCGAAAGGGTGTGTTGGCCTATGTTGCTGGTATTGTTTAGTCTGGGGAGTTGGAGTTAAGGTTGGGGTTGGCTGGCATGCTACCATGGTGACGTCGCCAAAGACCGGGACTGGAGCTAGAGCTGGCCGGCTGACCGTTGAGATGTTGTAGCCGGATACTGGGACTGGTGACTGGAACTAGAACTGGGCGGCTAGCCTGCGAAGGCATTGTAGCCGGATACTGGGACTGGTGACTGGAACTGGAACTGGGCGGCTGGCCTGTGAAGGCATCGTAGCCGGAATGTTGGGACCGGAAACTGGAACTGGAATTGGGCGGCTAGCCTGTAAAGGCGTTGTAGCAGAAACTGGCACTGAAAACTGGGCGACTGGCCTATGAAGGCATTGTAGCCGAAGCTGGGACTGGAACTGGGCGGCTGGCCTATGAAGGCATTGTAGCTGAGAACTGGGACTGGAGACTGGGCGGTTGGCCTGTAAAGGCGTTGTAGCCGGGGCTGGAGCTGGTCGGCTAACCGTGGAGGTGTATAGCCAAATACTGGAGTTGGAATTGGCAATGGCCGACCCTCGGGGGCGTAGTGGCCACCGGTGTCGTGGAGTGATGCTGAGGTCGCCATCGGCGGGATGTCACAGTTGACGGCTTTCATCAGTGAGGAGTAGAGGGGGAGAGATTTTTTTTTATTTTCTCTTTACCAGCTCTACCGCCCTTACGGGTTTTCGCCAGAGCTGGCCCCCTTTTACTTTTTCCAGTATGCCCTTGCGGGTTTTCACACCGAGGGGTCACCCGATTTTACCTGAGGTGCCCTCACGGGTTTTCACCTCAGTTGGGTTAATGGAAATTTTTGCCCTCAGTAGTCCCATGGAAAGACTTGACTGAGGCCGTCGGGGTATCTCTATTTTTAACCCCATTTTTTTCTCTTTTTTTTTGACCTGGGAACCTTGTGGTTATCGTCCGTAGCGTGCTGCTATCAGACCTGGAGTTTATGTTGTTGATGGCTTGTAGCCGTTGTAGCCATGACTGTGGCTTTGACTGGTGGTCTGGGAACTGGTGAGCCTTAGTGGCGTATTGCTGGAATCATGACTGGGATCTGGGAACTACTATGCCTTTACGGCGTATTGCTGGAGTTATGACCGGGTTCATGGTGACTCGACCATGATAGGCTGGTGACTTTGAATTATGGGTTGATGGATTCTCATGATAGATGGATCCAAGGTTGTTGTGATGTAGAGGCCAACCGAGGTGGCGTGTAGGCCGAGGTTTGCTGGAATGAATGACTAGACTAATGCATGAATTGCTGGTGTATATGGGCCGACCGTGGAGGTGTGAGGCCGGAGGAAGTGTGAACCAACTGGGGTGGTGTATGGCTAAATGGGGAGTGTAAGATCAATGAGCTAGAGAGATGTACTAGCCAGGGACTAGTATAGGCCACCGAGGGAGGGGAGTGGCCTGGGGAGCTGGTTTAGGCCAAACGTGATGGTATATGGCCGACAGGGAGGTGCAGAGTTTATAAACTGGAGCAGGGGATTAGTCAGGGACTGGTGTGGGCCAACTGGCCGGGGATATGATTGCTGGAAGGTGGGAAGCTGGTTGCCCCCAGCTGAGGGAGAAGAGAAATTTTATTTTTGTTCTCTTTACCAGCTCTACCGCCCTTTCGGGTTTTCACCAGAGCTGGCCCCCTTTTACTTTTTCCGATGCACGGGTTTTCACATCGAGGGGTTACCCAATTTTACCTGAGGTGCTCTTGCGAGTTTTCACCTCAACCGGGTTGCTGGCCTTTTTGCCCCCAGCCGCCTCTTTGAAAAAGAGGACGATTGAGTCCGCCGGGGTATCTCTATTTTTAACCCCATTTTTTGTTTTGTTTTTTTTTACCTGAGAGCCTTTTGGCTATCCGGTGACTAGTGCTGGGTGTCCTTAGCTTGCTGTTGTCGAAGGACGCTGTTGGTGGGATCATTGCCGTTGATCCGTTGGGCTGATGCTGGAGTTCCTCGCTAGGGCTTGGCTGGTTGCCAAGCAATCTGGGGCTTCATGTAGACCTTCAGGCCTGATCTGTGGAGCTTGCAGCTAGAGCTTGGACTGAAGCTTGAACAGATCAGCTTTGATGATGCAAAGGCTGAGGTTCTGGGTTGTGGTGGCGTATAGGCCCTGAATTGACGTAGGCCGACCAAAGAGGTTTATTGGCCAAAGGTTAGGGATTTAACTGACTGAGAAGGTGTATCGGTGCGGAACTGGGTGATGTGTAGGCCAAGCATTGTGGTGTTTAGGCCAGTGATCAGGTGTTGGATTGACTATGGAGGTGCTTAGTCAAGGGTACATGTAGGTCGATTGTGAAGGAGGACGACCAAGGTGGAGGCTTGACCAGCCATGGTGGCATATAGGTCAAGGAGGGTAGCGGCAAACGAGGATAGTGTGAGACTAGGAGGAAACAGGTAGGTCGACCGTGATGGTGTATTGACCTAGATGCTGGGTGGTGACCAACCATGATGGTGTATTGGTCAAAGACTGCGTATAGGCTGACCATTATGGTGTGGCAGCCAGAAGAAGGTATGCTGACCCACTATTGTGGTGAGCTGGTCAGGGATTTAGAGTGAGGTGGTTGGCTGTTCCTAGAGAGGCAGAGAGATTTTTCTTTTTCTCTTTACCAGCTCCACCGCCCTTTCGGGTTTTCGCCAGAGTTGGCCCCCTTTTGCTTTTTCCGGTGCGCCCTTGCGGGTTTTCACACTGAGGGGTTACCAGATTTTGCCTGAGGTGCCCTCGCGGGTTATCACCTCAGCTGGGTTTGTGGCCTTTTTGCCCCCAACCATCGCCTCATGGAGAGAGAGTGGCTGAGTCCGTCGGGGTATCTCTATTTTTAGCCCCTTTTGTTTTTTTTATTTTGTTTTATTTTTTGATACCTGCGAGCCTTGCGACTGTCGTCCTTAGCTTGTTGCTGTCGGGGGACGTTGCCCGGGGGTTGCGTCATTGGCGACTTGTTGGTGTTGTACAAGCGACCGTGGATCGACCCTCCACCGAGTAGCTCGGGACTTTAGGGTAGATCCAGAGACTGGCTGGTCTTTGTTGTAGATGGTTGGGACTTTAACTGGGGGCTGGGAGGCTCGGCCTTAGTGAACATGATGGCCGAAGCCGCACTTGGACTGAGTGTCCGCCTGGGTGTTGCTACCCCTTGGGACATGATAAATATCGAAGGGATAGACCTCCCACCAGGGTTTGCTGGTAGCCACCGATGGGGACCCGACGGAGCTTCGCTGGTCTCATCAGTTGGCGTTGCCCCGGATTCCACCGAGTCGCTAGCTGACGCATGTGGAGTTTCTTTGGAGCTACTGGGTGGGTGTCGGCGGGATTCACCCTTTTTCACTCTGCTGGCTTTTGAGCTTGGTACCATTCTGCTGAGTGGAGGGACCTCTTGACTCGGGACCTCCGAATGGGTTGGGCCTCTTTTCTAATGACCCATATTCATCTGAGGGAGGATGGACGCTCCTCCTTGGAGTTGCCCCCATTGTTTGGGCTTGGAAGGCTGGATACTGGACCAGGGTGATTGCCCCCAGTGTGATACTGGTGCATCGGCTTCTCTGAGCCTCACCTTGTCTTCTGGAGGCAGGGGTGGCGGCGGTGGGTCGCCCATTTTTGCAGCCGCTATGGCACCCCTTTTTTGTTTGCAGGGCTGAGGTTAACTCAGCACCAATGTGGTGGACCAAACGAACCCGGTCCGGGGTTGTCTGGAGCATGGCATTTCTGGTGAGTGCCGATGTAATTGGAACTCGGAAGTGCAGTGCCTGAGCTGGGGCCGACAGAATGACGACCTGGAACTTGGGGTTCACTTGGTCAATCAGAGTTGTTATCGAAACTCGAGTTTGTGACCCATGTTGTGAACTGAGGATGTCAGAGGGGTGGTGACCCAGAGCTTGACGCTCGTACTGGGTGTTGGCGAAGCTAGTGCCCGAGGCTGAAAGCCTGTATTGGGAGCTGATGAAGCTGGGATCTGGAACTAGAAACCCAAACTGAGTGCTTGACAACGTTGGGTTCCAGAGCTAGAAGCCCGTCTTGAATACTGATGGTGCTGGGACCTAGGACTGGATGTCGGTCTTGGGCGTTATCGAAACTGGAACACGGCGCTGGAGGCCCATCTGGGGTATTGATGTATCTGGGAGCCGGGGTTGAACGCCCGTCGTGGGTGTTGCTGGAGCTGAGACCCAGGGCTAGACGCACGTCTTGGGTGTTGCTGGAACTGAGACCCAGGGCTAGACTCCCGTCTTGGGTGTTGTTGGAACTGAGACCCAGGGCTAGACTCCCATCTTGGGTGTTACTGGAACTGAGACCCAGGGCTAGACGCCCGTGTTGGGTGTTGCTGGAACTGAGACCCAGGGCTAGACGCCCGTGTTGGGTATTACTGGAGCTGAGACCCACGGCTAGACGCCGGTCTTGGGTGTTACTGGAGCTGAGACCCACGGCTAGACGCCCGTCTTGGGTGTTGCTGGAACTGAGACCCATGGCTAGACGCCCGTCTTGGGTGTTGAGGTGGCCTTGTCCTAAAGAGGAAACCCTTTGCTGGGAGTTGGCATTGCTGGTCGTTGGGGTAAAGATCCCGTCGTAGAGCTGGGAGGCCAAGAGCCCGATGCGGAGAATCTGCATCGGGGACCGACCTTGATGAGATCTGGAGTCGTGTACCCGAACCATATGCTGGGGAGCCTTAAACTCGGGGTTGAAAGCCCGTATTGAGTGCCGGCTCGTCGGAGACTCGGGTCGAGAGGCCCGAATAGCATGCCAGGAGGCCTTGACCCCAGGGTGGGAAACCCGTGCTGGGGGTAGGCTTGGCTGGGACTCGGAGCTGAGAGCCCGAGTGAGGTGCTGAGGAGGCGAGGACCCAGGGCAGAAAGCCCGTGTCGGGTGCTAGCGGAGCTGGGGACCCAGGGGTCAATGACCGCATGGGTCTCTGTTGCAGGAGGAGCAGAGGGGCCAACTGCCAGTATGGGCAGTCACCGGATTGGGCTGCATGTCAGCCACGGCAATGGCACCCGAGGATCAGGGTGAGCCGAAGGCCAAGGCAGCGTTTCTGAACACGATTGGTGTTCCCAACCATACGTGCCCGGCGTAGATGGCGATGACGATTGGACCATATGTCACTATCGCCACCGGTTTGTTGTTGCTGTCGCTGGTGCAGGTTGGTCGCTCGATGACGACCGGTCGCATGTTACATGCTGGACGGGGGCCCTCCTCTTCCTCTCCGATAAGAAAAGGTGAGGGCATTGCGACATACACTTGACAGGTGTGACTCTTCTTCGGCAGAAAGAAGAAAGGTAGGATACGTCCCATCGGGCGTGCCATCTTTGTTTGCGACCGCGGGGGAGTCACTTGTCGTTTTGTCCTCGCGGCGGGGGTGTAGACTCGCCTTTTACGGAAGGTCGAGATAGGTTGACTGGGCATGCGGGGATTCCGGGGGTATTGAGAAGAAGGCAGAGAGAACGATGGGAATGCACTGGCAGGGATGGCGTATGGTTCATCATTCTGAGAGACTGGGACAGGGATGGCTGGGTGGAATGCGGGCGTGCTAGTCGATTTCTCGATAATCACCTATGGAACCGAGGATTGACAGGGGAAGCGTCGCCAGGACGCGGCACATGGCTTGAGGGATCGGGTGACACGTGGATAAAAGGGGTTCCACGGGTGCGAGTGCACAGGCGATTATGGGGATTCGTGTACTGGACGTCTTTCCCCACCGGCTATAAGCAACCGGTGCTTATTTTACATCGGATTGAATCCGAATACCTTTGTTTCGTCTGCCAAAGAGAGAGTCAGGGACCTTCGTAGCCGCAACGTCGGGAGGGTTTAGTCCGTGCAACAGCGATATGGCAACAGCAGCACAACAGGGATAACTGGGGGCAGAGAGATTGGTTCCAGCGAGGAGGGGGACCCACTCCCTGACTGGATTACATGACTTATATGCCATGAAAGGCATTTATATGGGGGCATGAGAGCCCGATTACAATTGCTTGCAAGCCGCGGGACAATTCTGTCATTTGTGACGGTCCCCGGGTCATTGCGTTATTGTATGGGTAATTCTGTATCTATACATAGTGTCCGCCAAGGGACCTGTGACTTAGCAGGATGGCGCCCGAGTGGCGTCACAATGTATTCCCGACATGAAACAGTGTCGAGGTCGGGGCAGTAGGGGTGCTGTAGGCACCATTATGCTGGGGAAGTTGAGTGGTCGGGTGTCGCGGGCCCCGATGTGACTGGAGTAGTTGGAAGTCGGGTGCCGGGGGCACCGTTGTGACTGGAGTTGTTGAGTGGTCAGGTGCCGCGGGCCCCGATGTGACTGGAGTAGCTGGCAGTCAGGTGTCAGGGGCACCGTTGTGACTGAGTGGCTAAGTGGTCAGGTGCCGCGGGTCCCAATGTGACTGGAGTAGCTGGCAGTAGGGTGCCGGGGGCACCGTTGTGACTGGAGTTCTTGAGTAGTCGAGTGCCGAGGGCACCGATGTGACTGGAGTAGCTGACAGTCGGGTGCCGGGAGCACCGTTGTGACTGGAGAGGCATTGAGTGATCGGGTGTCGCGGGCCCCGAGGTGACTGGGGTAGCTGACAGTCGGGTGCCGGGGGCACCGTTGTGATTGGAGTTGTTGAGTGATCGGGTGCCGCGGGCCCCGATGTGACTGGAGTAGCTGGCAGTCGGGTGCCGGGGGCACCGTTGTGACTGGAGTTGTTGAGTGATCAGGTGTTGCGGGCCTCGATGTGATTGGAGTAGCGGGCAGTCGGGTGCCGGGGGCACCGTTGTGACTGAAGTTGCAGCGGTCACGTTGTGACTAGAGTTGCTGGCAGTCTCGTGCCGAGGGCACCGTTGTGACTGAAGGAGACGGGCGTCGGGAGACCTCGATGGTCGTGATCGGGTCCCGGTGTGACTGGCAGTCGGGTGCCGAGGGCACCGTTGTGACTGAAGGAGGCGGGCGCCGTGAAGAGGCTGAGGCCTGAGTATATACATGTGTTCAACATGTTTCATGCTATATGAGAGCCACATGGGCTTTACAAAGGTGCCGAAGAGGCCGAAGTACAATGGGCGCAAGCCGCGGGACAATTCCAACGCGTGGGTCGGTCCCCGGATCAATGCGGGATATGGCGGATATCCGCGTGTTTTACAGAGGCTCCCCGTGAGGAGATCGAGACAAGCCCGACTGCCTAGGTGGCAGGGGCGGTCGTGGGCTGGCGCCTGACAGAGGTTGGACGCGGCTCAAGGTGAGCGGTCGGGTCCGGGCCCCGGAAGGTGAATGTCATCATGCTGTGGAGTCGAGGCCGGCCCCGGGAATATTATTCCCGGGCAAGGGTCCAGATAACTCGAGTCATCAGTCCGAGCGGTCGGCGGCTAGCTCAGAGCGGGCGGTGGGCACGCAGTTCTGTGTCGGAAGTAGGTGAGGCATCAGGGCGTGTGTATAGCCATCGTGGGTTGTTACACACGGGCGGACCCGAGATGCGGGTGTATTCGCCATTGCCATAGTGCCTTTCGTGCGACGGGCATGGACTTGTGTGAGATGGCTAGACACCGCGTGAGGAAAGTACGTATGACATACCCTCGGCGTGTATAAGCCGATAGACAAGCCAACCACTCGCGCACTTAGTTCCTCGCGTCCCCGACCCTTGCCGAAGGCGTCGGGAGTCCGAGGGCGCGACAGTTCGGTCAGAGGGTGTTGCATTGCATCCTTCATTCTATTTCCTTATTGCCTTTTTTTTGCATTTTGCATTGCCTTTGAGCTCCCTAGGGGGGCTTTTATAGGGAAGATGAAGGGTCATGGGGGGTTTAGGCGGACTAGGTTAGGGGGCAAAGCTGGTCCGGGTAAACCCTGGGAGAGTGTTACGGAGTGGGGGGAGGGAGGGTTTAGGCGGACCAGCCCAAGGGGCTGGTCTGGTCCGCCTAAACCCCTCACGGAGGGGGTTTTCTTTTGTTAAAAACTTTTTTTTTAGTTTTAATGGGGTTTAGGCGGACCAGCCTGATTTAAGGTCACTAGCAACCTTGGTTGAGTAACCTTGATTATGTATTGTCCTTAAACATAGCATAATCTGAAAATTTCTAAAGGACAGAACATGGCAAATGTTTTATCAATGCTCATGGCAGAGCAATGGCTATACATGTTAGCTAGGTGGGATTGATAAACACAGATCCAGAGGGGGGGTGAATGGATCTTTCAAAGAATTCTACCCAATTTAAAATTCGCATGAGATGATAACAACAAGATCAGTGGACAATTGATCAAACATAAGATATGCAAACTCAATTAAACTCTATGATATAGATAATCAATTAAATCACGGTCCTAGCATGCATCTAGCAGAAGCAGGCAATCAAACAAACCACTGCACAAGGATTTTTAGGTGGTTCGGTCCAAAGACCTACATCCACCCCTCACTCCCAACCGGAGTGAGGCTTCCACTAGTAACACTAGCACAGCAGACTCAGTCTGCAACAAATGCTGCCAAACAGCTTGACCAGGGGTACAACCTCCCCTCTTCCTCCCAACCGGAGGGACACCCCAAGTGACTCCCAGCCACTTGGAAACCAGAGACACACGGTCTCTCTTCCTCCAGATCCGGAGGGAACCCCTGGACTTGCTACCCACAAGCCCAGAACCGGAGGACCAAACCTCCCTTCCTCCAAACCGAAGGGGAACCTAGAGACCCAAGTCTCTCTTCCTCTGAAACCCAGAGGGAAACACAAGTGACACCAAGTCACCTGTAAACTAGAGGTCTCAGACCTCTCTTCCTCTCAACCGGAGGGAAACAACCAATGACACCCAGTCAAAGGCAACCAGAGACGCAAGTCTCTCTTCCTCCACACCGGAGGGAACCCGACTTCACACTAGAGGATCGGAAGAACAGCAAGTGAATAGTTCAAAGGAAAAATAAAAACGTAGCAACAGAAAGCTGAAAAGATAAAATCAAATGTGGCTTTCGCAGGAGCTGGCTGGCCTGGATTTGATCCACGGTCCAGTAGGAACTTCTTCTTCTGCTTCTCTCTTTCTCCCAGCACGAACTCTCTTTTCTTCTTCTTCTTCTTTCTTTCTTCTTCTTCTTCTCACTGCTTCAGCCTTCTCCTTCTTCTCACTTCTTTTCTTCTTCTTCTCTATTCTCTGTATCGTGGAGGCACTCTCTGCTCTTCAGCTTTTCTCGATGGCTCTCTGCATTTCGATCACCCTCAGCCGATGGAGGAGACTCCATATATATACCAGCAGCAGGCAGCTAGGGCTTATGCTCTTTTCGATTCCCGCCCAAGCTTCAGTGGTCCACGTTGTTAGCGCAGCAAGAGTGATATAGAAGGGGGGGATGAATAGATCACTCCCAATTTGCAGAAACTTAGGCGAAAAATAGATTCTACTGCTAACGCACCTCCTTAACCCGTACACAGAGAAATATAGATGAGAGTGAAGAACTGATCACTTGAAGGCAAAGAGACAAGCAGATGAAGAGCACAAAAATTAATAGCAAACCACAGAGGAGGCACTCGGTTTTTAGGTGGTTCGATTGCAGTCCGCAATCTACATCCACCCCTCACTCCAACTAGAGTGAGGATTCCACTAGGCAAAGCTAGATCACAGCAGACTCAGTCTGCGTACAACATGCTGCCACACAGCTTGAACACCCAAGGGAAACAAATCCCTCGACCAAGCTCTGCTACCCACAGAACTTGAAACCTGTTCTAGCTCCCAGCTAGAACACAACCGGAGAATCCTCTCCCTTCCTCCACACACGGAGGGAAACTGTTAATGACAACCTGTCACTAACAACACCAGAGATCACCGATCTCTCTTCCTCTGCAACTCAGAGGGAAACTGGAGTAGTACTCCCTTCCTCCTCACACCGGAGGGAAAACCAATTCAAATCAGAATGGAAGAACAAAATAAACGAAAGCAAAGTAGAAACAAAAACCAATGAAGAAGAAATCGGTTCTGAAACCCAATACAAATGTAGCTTCAAATGAAGCAATTCATCAATCCACACACACTCTCTCTCTCTCGAACAAACTCCTCTCAGATCTGGAACTCTCTGCTCTTTTTTTCTTTTCTGGATCGTGCAAACTCTCACCAATGGCTTCTGCTTTCTCTATTCACGATCGAGCTTCTGCTGAAGGATGAAGCTCTATATTTATAGCAGATATTGGCGTGTGGCTGCCAGGTTCCCGCCCATGCACTTTTGGCCAGATCATTTGAATTTCGACCACATGGCAGCATCCTGACCAGGTTGGTGCCAACCTCGGTTCACGTGCCCAATCATCAGCCTGAATCACCTGCAGACAGACAGATGGAATGTATAGACTTAGTTAGTTCAGGCTATTAGCATGAATGTATATACTTCAGGACCTTCAACAGATTAAGTGTGTACAACGTGAGAGAGTGTACAGACTTAATGAAAGAAGCGCATGTGTGAAGGCAGTGTATAGACTTATTAACAATGCAGACGAATGGCAGTGTATAGACTATTACAAAGCTTCTGCCACTGTATAGACTTCACGAAGCCTAACCAATGTACAGACTTGGAACCTGTGTGAGACTCTTAATAAGACGGTGAGCAATGTATTGACTTGTTGCCCAACTGTGATGTACAGACTTTGACAAGCTTGAGCCAGAGTATAGACTGTGCCACAATGAGACGCTTACAAAGACGCTGGATGTTCAGACTTGCTGGAGGACGGATGTACAGACTTTGCCCAAATGCATGAGACGCTGACAAAGACGCTTGATGTTCAGACTTGCTGAAGGACGGATGTACAGACTTTGCCCAAATGCATGAGACGCTGACAAAGACGCTGGATGCACTGTTCAGACTTGCTGAAGAACGGATGTACAGACTTTGTAAATCGAAGCCTTTGTACAGACTTTCCTAAGACGCAGTTCAATGTATAGACTTTGAACGAATGAGGCCGATGCACAGACTTGCCTAAGACACAGCTTGAGACGCTGGCTGAGACGAATGATGTACAGACTTTGAAGAACAGTTCAATCTATAGACTTGAACGAAAGAGGCCGATGTACAGACTTGGCCTGGAAAGCGTAGGGAAATGTTGAGTGTATGGACTTGGCGTTGTATAGACTTGGCTTTGAACGCTTGGGCTGAAGGCAATGTGTAGACTAAGCGATGTATAGACTTTGCCCAAGGAACCGAATGTATAGACTTCGCCACAGTCTAATGTACATACTTTGCAGAAGTGAACGAGCCAATGTGTAGACTTCAAAAGAAGCAGTCCGATGTACAGACTTCAAGAAGTCTTGACAACGGACGCTGTTCAGACTTTGCAAACAAGAGACGATGTATAGACTTGTTAGTCTGAAGGCCAATGTGTGGACTTAAAGATTATTACTCAAATGTATAGAGTTGAAGGGATAACAGTCTAGTGTATAGACTCCAAAAGGACAAAGCATCCACAGACCAGACGATGTACAGACTTAGTCAATATGAGACACTGTGCAGACTTTGTCAAGTGATTGGCTGTACAAACTTCAGAGGGTGAAAACTCTGTATCGACTTGAAGACCATGAGCCAATGTATAGACTTACACTATCGGATGTGTAGACTTCATGACAATGCAGTAACCAGTGTATAGACATTAAGCTTGACACTCCAAAGTATAGAGTTGAGGATTGGAAGGATGTATAGGGTTGAGCTGAACTGACTTTTGTAATGTGCAGACTTAGTTGGTCGGGCAGTGTACAGACTTAGAGTTTTAATACCAGTGTGTAGACTTCAGTTAGAAGGAGCCCGAATTACAGACTTGAAGGAGTTATGCCAATGTACAGATGAGTCGACGCATCAGCTAGGGTGGGTCGACCCACTGCTGTCTATACTAACTAGGCAGAGTGTAGATAGAATCATGATAGCATGCTAAACCGACAACCAAATGAACTGTACTCACTCACATGATGAAATAGCATTAATCTAGAGATAGAAGATTGATTTATAGTGTGAGACATCATCAAAACCATAGGGATGTAACAATCTCCCCCTTTTTGATGATGACAACACTATGAATCAAGTAATATCAAGTTTCAACAAGAAGTTAATACCAGCTACAACAAGCAGAATAAATTCACGGCATGCTCATGCAAATGAATTAAACATTCCCTACAACACACTCTCATCTCCCCCACAACTCATAACCATATCTTCCACGAAGCAACATGACTCCCCTCAAAACTCAAGACAAATCCAATATACTCACTGATACTCACTCATATTGTAAACTTCTCTCCCCCTTTGACATCAGCAAAAGGAACTACAGAATGTATGACAGTGCTGGAAACATGAGGACTAAGGGCAGTAACTTCTTAGTGTAGAAAGTCACGAGTAGGTCTTAAGAGAATAAGTGAGTTTCTAATCTCAAGAGAGGATTCTTTAGACTTTAGTACACAATAGAGAAGTAGAATGATAGACAAGTGTATCAGCATACATAGTGGATGATTTAGAGCAGGAGTTCACAAGTATGGCCAAATATAGCTGATCATTCAACTATTCCACAAGACAGCAAGAGATAAAATCAGAGAGGTGTTCTCAAGGTATTGAAGATAAGCAATCCATTAGTTGCATAACAACAAGGAATTTTTGTTGGAGATGATTTTCAAGAAGATCAATGAGTAAGTTGGTAGTTCACTTCCTTTGACATTAGGGAGACACCTTGATTAGAGGCCTGAATCCCCAGTTACTCAGAGTGAGTACCTCATTACTTCCTTCCCTTTATTTTTTTTTGTTTAATAAGGAACAGAGTTAGTAAATGTGGCTTTTGACATGAGGAAATACCTTGATTAGAGGCCAGAGTCCCCAGTTACTCACCAGCAAGCCACCATTGCTCTGTCATGTCTTTTCATTTATTTTAAGCATTTGACACCTCATGACATGGGAGAAAAATTCATTTCATTGATGACGCTCACAGTTTCTCAGTGATCAAAATAGGAAAATTTTGTTCAGTTAAGCCCTTGAGTTAAAGAGATAGAATGATTGAAGACAATACCAAAAAGGACTTTTCTTGAATTGAGTCTTGAAGTCTAGATTTCAAGTTGATTGGGTCAGATATCAAGACATACAAGTTTTTGGCCTGAACCATAATCAATGACAATGTAGGAAGATATACTTTATGCAATTAGTCCAGATCTCTGAAGGAGTACCAAAGGAAAGATTCTAACTTGGAGATTAGAGTCACTGACTTATAGACTTAAGAGATAAGTGACACTCTACTTTCTGAGAGAACCACACTAAATCAGTCATGCAAGACCAGCAAGGGTACACATCTGGACTGCCCTTTTGAATCTATCAAAGAACTTCTCTTCTCACATCATAACTCAGCTCCCCCTAAGACATAGCATTCCTCAATAAAACATTCCAGCAAAATCTCAAGGCTTTCCTTTATTTAGAGCATTCCTGAAAGCTAACCAGTAAGCATTCTGAACTCCCCCTTAAACCAGCATGCAAGAAGGCTAAACATCAGATAGACACAACTCCCCCTCACAACAAGAGCAGGCTTCATAATTAAGACAATTTGTATAAGCCTAATTCTCTTCTCAATGTGGTGAATTTTTCATTATCCAGAGGTTTTGTGAATATGTCAGCAATCTGATTATCTGTCCCTACATGAATCAGTTCAAAATTATTCTTAGACACCTCATCTCTTATAAAATGATGTCTTATCACTATGTGTTTGGTTCGTGAATGCAAAACAGGATTTTTAGCAAGATTGATGGCACTAGTATTATCACAGTAAATAGGTGTGCACCCCAGGTCTACTTGGTAGTCCTGAAGCTGGTGTTTAATCCATATGACTTGTGTTCCACAACTCCCTGCAGCCACATATTCAGCTTCTGCAGTGGAGAGGGCCACAGAATGTTATTTCTTGGAGCCCCAAGACACTAAACACCCACCCAAGAATTCACAATGGTCACTTGTGCTTTTCCTATCTAGTTTACAGCCTGCATAGTCAGCATCTGTGTATGCTACTATGTTAAATATGTGAGATGCAGGAAACCATAAACCAAGAGAGTGACTAGCTGAAAAATATCTGAAGATTCTTTTAACTGCAGCTAAGTGTAGTTCAGTAGGTCTAGACTGATACCTTGCACATATTCCTACACTGAATTGTATATCAGGTCTAGAGGCTGTCAAGTAAAGTAGTGATCCAATCATACCTCTATAAAGTTTGGCATTCACTTCTTTACCTGTCTCATCTGCATCCAATGAAGTATTGGTGCCCATGGGTGTAGTAATGTACTTTAAGTTTTCCATGCCAAACCTTTTGAACAGTTCCATTGTGTATTTGGTTTGGTTGATGAAGCACCCATCTTCTAGCTGCTGTACCTGCAATCCAAGAAAATATTTTAGTTCACCAACCAAGCTCATTTCAAATTTAGCAGACATCATGGTAGAAAATTCATCACATAGTTCATGCTTAGTTGATCCAAATACAATGTCATCTACATATACCTGAACTATGATGAGATCTTTATTCATGCCCTCGGTAAATAAAGTCTGATCAACTTTACCTCTTTTGTAGCCCTTGCTGATCAAAAATTCAGACAATCTTTCATACCAAGCTCTTGGAGCCTGCTTTAGACCATACAAGGCTTTGTTTAACCTGAAAACTTGGTTAGGTTGAGGAGAATATTGAAATCCAGGAGGTTGTTTAACAAAAACTTCTTCTTTAATAACTCCATTTAAAAAGGCACTTTTAACATCCATTTGTTGGAGTTTTATGTTCTTTGAGCATGCAAAGGCAAGCAACAATCTTATAGCTTCCATCCTAGCAACAGGTGCATAGGATTCATCAAAGTCTACACCAAATTCCTGACAGTAGCCTTTGGCTACTAATCTGGCCTTATTCCTCGAGATAATTCCATCTTCATTCATCTTATTTTTGAACACCCACTTGGTTCCTATGACATTAATACCATCTGGTCTTGGGACAAGCTCCCAGACATTATTCCTTTCAAACTGACCTAATTCCTCACTCATAGCATTGACCCAAGCTTGATCAGCTAAGACCTCTTCTACTGTTTTGGGTTCAATTTGTGAGACTAAAGCAATTAAGTCATCATTATTCACATTTCTAAAATGAGACCTAGTCCGAAGAGGATCTTCAGGATTGCCTATGACTTTATCTAAAGGATGGTCTTTAAGAAATCTGATATTTGTTGAAGACTCACCTGTTTCTCTTGGTCCTTCCTGATTGGGGGAATTTGTTTCTCCACTCGGTTGAGTCTTTTCTTCCTCCTGTTGGTATTCTAGAAAATCTCCACCATGATTGGAGTTCCTGTCAAGATTTTCAACATTAGGAACATCTTTCTTTTCACTAAAAAGGATGTGTGGAGACTCTTCCACTTTCTGATCAGATATGTTAAATACCCTATATGCCCTTGACACTTCAGAATAACCCAAGAAAATTCCAGGTGAGCTTTTGGCTTCAAACTTGTCTAAATCTTTCTTATCATTGTTATGAATAAAACATTTTGCTCCAAAAATTCTGAAATGAAACAAGTTTAGTTTCTTACCTTTTAGAAGCTCATAGGGTATTTTTTTGTGTATGGGTCTTACCATGGCCCTGTTGATTATGTAGGTTGCTGTATTGGCCGCTTCTGCCCAAAACCTTCTAGGTAATTTGCTTTCAATCAACATGGTTCGGGCCATCTCCACCACTGTTCTATTTCTTCTCTCCACAATCCCATTTTGTTCAGGTGTCCTGGGAGAAGAAAACCTGTGAGTTAGTCCTTCTTTGTCACAAAGTTCAGTAAACATGGAGTTTTCAAACTCACCTCCATGGTCAGATTGAATAGAACAAACCTTGTACTTCCCTTCTTGTTTGACCTTATTGAAAAACAGGTTAAACTTTTGAAATGCATCACTCTTATTTGCTAAGAAAAATATCCATGAATATCTAGAGAAGTCATCTATGATGACATAGCCAAACCTGTTTCCATTGAGACTCTGAGTTCTAGTGGGACCGAAAAGGTCCATATGAAGAATTTCCATTGGTCTAGAAGACAATGGCTCAGATCTTAATTTAAAGGAATTTTTGGTCTGTTTGCCTAGAGCACAGGCATCACATGCTTTTGATATTGAGTTGAATTTAATTCTAGGCATGCCTCTAACTAAATCATGCTTGACCAATTTATTTAAAGTTGAAAAGCTAGCATGACCTAGACGTTTATGCCATTCAAAGGCATCATTTTCAGAATTGGCAGATAAGCAAATAGTAGATTCAGATTTCTCATCTAAGTCTACAATGTAGACATTATTAATCCTGTTGGCTACAAATTTAACCATGTCAGAATTTGTTTCAAGGATTTTGCATGAACTATCATCAAATACAACCCTATGACCCCTGTCACATAATTGGCTAATGCTAATCAGGTTGTGTTGAAGCCCTTCCACAAGTAAGACTTTTTCAATGGAGTTTGTGGAAGACTTACCTACTGTTCCAACTCCAATTATTTTACCTCTGTTCTTTCCTCCAAACTTGACCAGACCCCCTGGCTTCATCTCTATCTTGTTAAACTTGGATCGGTCTCCTGTCATATGCCTGGAGCAGCCACTGTCGAGGTACCACTTGTTGTCTTCAGCTGCCAGGCCGACCTACACAGATACATCAAGCAGAGTGATTTGGAACCCAAGATGAGTTGGGTCCAATGACATTGTTCAAATCTCTGATCAAGTGTTTAGGTATCCAGATTTGTTTCAGCATGATTTTCTCTGGCACCTTCCTTTCTGGTTTATTAAAGTTGAATCCAGCTGAACTGGAGAAGTGAGTTCTATTCCATTCATTAGTCTTCCTATTCCTAGGAAATTTTCTGTAGGCTTGTTGATTAGCATATCTTTGACCATGAAAGTTATTTCTCCAGTAGGTCCTGTTTGGACCCATCTGATTGTTGTAATTCCAGCTCTTATTCTGATTTACTTTCTTGGTCCATCTATCATTTGTGTTCTGGTAAGTGGGCTTAGTGTTATTCTTCATAAAATTCATTCCCATCTTAAATGGTTGTCCAGTACTGATTTTTATGTTTTCTTTAGGACTTTGAATTTCCTTAGAGCTGTTTGAGCTGGATGGTGTGTCCAGCTTTTCTTTTCCCTTCTCTGGGCAGAAGGTGATGGTCTTGAATTGCAAGGGTCTCTTGTTGGTTGGGTCTTAGCCTAGACCTTCCTTATTGAAATTGACCCTAGTTCCTAGTATAGCATCTAAGGTAGTCTTTCCTTGGACAAACTTTTCTAAGACTTTCTGTTTGTCTTCCAGCTCCTTTTGAAGGGACTCAGAATTTTTTAGGAGTTCAACATTTACTTTCTTCACAGCTTCATATTTCTCTGAATTCACTCTAATTTCATTCATGCTTTCTTCAATTTTAGTTTTGAATTCATTGAGCTGTTTTTGACTTTCTTGAGTTTCTCCCTTGAGCTTATCATTTTCTTTCCTTAGTGAGGTCATTTCTTCTAGTTGTTCTTTTAACTTTTCATTTTCCTCACAGACTAGAGTTTGTTCTTCAACATTTGTGTTAAATTTTCTTTTCAGAACTCTGTGCTCTTTACTAAGAGAATTAAATTTATCTAACAAATCACCATAAGCATCCTCCTAGTCATCAATTGAGAAATTTTCAAAAACATTTATTACCTCCTCTTCACTGTTTGCCATAAGGCAAATTCCATCTTCATATTCTTCTGAGGAAACATCTTCAGGGTCTTCTTCTTCCTCGCTCCATGTGCAGACCATCGCCTGTGGCTTCTTCTTCTTTTGCACCTTTATGTTTTTCTTCTGAAGATAGGGACCCTTCTTCTGGAGGTCTGGGCATTCGCCTTTCATATGTCCCTATTTGTTACAATTAAAACAAGTTAGTCTCTTAGGATTTTTATCCCTGTAACTAGTAAATTCAGCATTCTTGTTGAAAGGGTGTGGCTTCTTCTTCCTAAAGGTCTTTCCCTTTTTCTTCAGAAATTTTCTGAACTGTCTAGTGAGCATTGCCTGCTCCTCCTGGTCGAGATTTGACAATCCTTCAAGCTCGGACTCAGACTCGGGGCTACTGCTGCTGCTCCCACTGTTGCTACCCTTGTTGCGGGATGCCCTTAGAGCTACATTTTTACCCTTCCTCTCACTTCCTTCTCCACCTCCTTGGAAATTCATCTCATAGGTCATAAGGTATCCTATGAGTTCATTCACAGTCAAGACTGTCAAATCTTTTGACTCCTCAATCACAATGGCCTTAGTGTGCCATGCCGGAGATAAAGATCTAAGGATTTTCCTGACTATATCTGCCTTAGCAAGATCCTTCCCTAACCCTTTAAGAGTATTTGTGATTAAAGACAACCTGGCATACATCTCAGTTATATTCTCATCTGCATTCATCTTAAACATTTCATACTTAGAAGTGTAGAGATTTACCGTCGAGGCTTTCACTTGAGTTGTACCTTCATAGATCAATTGCAGCTCATCCCACATTCGCTTGGCAGTCTTGTAGGCAGAGATACGGGCATACTCCTCTGGATGAACAGCACACTGGATGATATTCAGCGCCGTCCAGTTGAGTGAGGAGAGCTTGACATGGTCATATGTCCAAGCGTCCTCGTTTGGTGGCAGATCATATGGCCCCACCGTGATTACTCTCCACAGTTTATGGCTCTGAGCCCTGATGAACACTTCCATCCTGTTCTTCCAAAATAGATAGTTAGTACCATCAAAATAAGGAGGGCGACTAATGGATTGACCTTCGGCCATGAAGGTTCTAGGACCACCAGCATTTCCTTGGCCGTTCGTCCACATGGCGTAAACCTGCTCTGATACCAATTGTTAGCGCAGCAAGAGTGATATAGAAGGGGGGGTGAATAGATCACTCCCAATTTACAAAAACTTAGGCGGAAAATAGATTCTACTGCTAACGCACCTCCTTAACCCGTACACAGAGAAATATAGATGAGAGTGAAGAACTGATCACTTGAAGGCAAAGAGACAAGCAGATGAAGAGCACAAAAATTAATAGCAAACCACAGAGGAGGCACTCGGTTTTTAGGTGGTTCGATTGCAGTCCGCAATCTACATCCACCCCTCACTCCAACTAGAGTGAGGATTTCACTAGGCAAAGCTAGATCACAGCAGACTCAGTCTGCGTACAACATGCTGCCACACAGCTTGAACACCCAAGGGAAACAAATCCCTCGACCAAGCTCTGCTACCCACAGAACTTGAAACCTGTTCTAGCTCCCAGCTAGAACACAACCGGAGAATCCTCTCCCTTCCTCCACACACGGAGGGAAACTGTTAATGACAACCTGTCACTAACAACACCAGAGATCACCGATCTCTCTTCCTCTGCAACTCAGAGGGAAACTGGAGTAGTACTCCCTTCCTCCTCACACCGGAGGGAAAACCAATTCAAATCAGAATGGAAGAACAAAATAAACGAAAGCAAAGTAGAAACAAAAACCAATGAAGAAGAAATCGATTCTGAAACCCAATACAAATGTAGCTTCAAATGAAGCAATTCATCAATCCACACACACACTCTCTCTCTCGAACAAACTCCTCTCAGATCTGGAACTCTCTGCTCTTTTTTTCTTTTTTGGATCGTGCAAACTCTCACCAATGGCTTCTGCTTTCTCTATTCACGATCGAGCTTCTGCTGAAGGATGAAGCTCTATATTTATAGCAGATATTGGCGTGTGGCTGCCAGGTTCCCGCCCATGCACTTTTGGCCAGATCATTTGAATTTCAACCACATGGCAGCATCCTGACCAGGTTGCCATCCACGTGTCGTGTGCCTGTTGTCTTGGATCACGTGCCAGGTGCCAACCTCGATTCACGTGCCCAATCATCAGCCTGAATCGCCTGCAGACAGACAGATGGAATGTATAGACTTAGTTAGTTCAGGCTATTAGCATGAATGTATATACTTCAGGACCTTCAACAGATTAAGTGTGTACAACGTGAGAGAGTGTACAGACTTAATGAAAGAAGCGCATGTGTGAAGGCAGTGTATAGACTTATTAACAATGCAGACGAATGGCAGTGTATAGACTATTACAAAGCTTCTGCCACTGTATAGACTTCACGAAGCCTAACCAATGTACAGACTTGGAACCTGCGTGAGACTCTTAATAAGACGGTGAGCAATGTATTGACTTGTTGCCCAACCGTGATGTACAGACTTTGACAAGCTTGAGCCAGAGTATAGACTATGCCACAATGAGACGCTTACAAAGACGCTGGATGTTCAGACTTGCTGGAGGACGGATGTACAGACTTTGCCCAAATGCATGAGACGCTGACAAAGATGCTGGATGTTCAGACTTGCTGAAGGACGGATGTACAGACTTTGCCCAAATGCATGAGACGCTGACAAAGACGCTGGATGCACTGTTCAGACTTGCTGAAGAACGGATGTACAGACTTTGTAAATCGAAGCCTCTGTACAGACTTTCCTAAGACGCAGTTCAATGTATAGACTTTGAACGAATGAGGCCGATGTACAGACTTGCCTAAGACATAGCTTGAGACGCTGGCTGAGATGAATGATGTACAGACTTTGAAGAACAGTTCAATGTATAGACTTGAATGAAAGAGGCCGATGTACAGACTTGGCCTGGAAAGCGTAGGGAAATGTTGAGTGTATGGACTTGGCGTTGTATAGACTTGGCTTTGAACGCTTGGGCTGAAGGCAATGTGCAGACTAAGCGATGTATAGACTTTGCCCAAGGAACCGAATGTATAGACTTCGCCACAGTCTAATGTACATACTTTGCAGAAGTGAACGAGCCAATGTGTAGACTTCAAAAGAAGCAGTCCGATGTATAGACTTCAAGAAGTCTTGACAACGGACGCTGTTCAGACTTTGCAAACAAGAGACGATGTATAGACTTGCTAGTCTGAAGGCCAATGTGTGGACTTAAAGATTATTACTCAAATGTATAGAGTTGAAGGGATAACAGTCTAGTGTATAGACTCCAAAAGGACAAAGCATCCACAGACCAGACGATGTACAGACTTAGTCAATATGAGACACTGTGCAGACTTTGTCAAGTGATTGGCTGTACAAACTTCAGAGGGTGAAAACTCTGTATCGACTTGAAGACCATGAGCCAATGTATAGACTTACACTATCGGATGTGTAGACTTCATGACAATGCAGTAACCAGTGTATAGACATTAAGCTTGACACTCCAAAGTATAGAGTTGAGGATTGGAAGGATGTATAGGGTTGAGCTGAACTGACTTTTGCAATGTACAGACTTAGTTGGTCGGGCAGTGTACAGACTTAGAGTTTTAATACCAGTGTGTAGACTTCAGTTAGAAGGTGCCCGAATTACAGACTTGAAGGAGTTATGCCAATGTACAGATGAGTCGACGCATCAGCTAGGGTGGGTCGACCCACTGATGTCTATACTAACTAGGCAGAGTGTAGATAGAATCATGATAGCAGGCTAAACCGACAACCAAATGAATTGTACTCACTCACATGATGAAATAGCATTAATCTAGAGATAGAAGATTGATTTATAGTGTGAGACATCATCAAAACCATAGGGATGCAACACACGTGTCAGCATTTCAGCCTCTAGGATCACGTGCAAGTCTTGATGGCCTCATCCATTAAACCTGTCAGATAATCAATTGAATAACCTGTCAGTTAATCAGTCAAAGACAGTATCAACTTAAGGCAATGTTCAGACTTCATTCAGCGAGCAAGGCACACATAGACGGCTGTATAGACTTAGTTAGTTCAGGCCGCTAACAACGAGTGTATAGACTTAACGAAATAGTGAGTGTACAGACTTTAGTGTTAACGTGCCAGAGAAACCAGTGTACAGACTTCATGTTAACGTGCCAGACAAACCAATGTACAGACTTGCTGAGCTTTTGCTAAGTCTATATAGACTTGATGAAAGAGTGCCTGGAAAGGCAGTGTATAGACTTGGAACCCAAAGGCAGTGTACAGACTTGGTAAGTCTGAGCCAATGTACAGACATCAAGTGAAGACCAGTGTATAGACTTCTCGTGAAAACCAGTGTACAGACTTTGAGGCGTTTGACGGATGTATATACTTAGCCTTTGAGGAACGATGTATAGAGTCTGAACGTGAAGGTAGGTTGTATAGACTTGAAGCGCTTGAAGCGATGTACAGACTTGGTGGTTCAAACAGTGTACAGACTTGTGAAGGCTTCAGCGTTGTACAGACTTGGAAGTTCCACTGTGGATGTATGGACTTGATGATCCACTGTGGATGTATAGACTTGAATGAGTGAAGCCGATGTACAGACTTGGTGATGAGACACCAATGTACAGACTTGCAAAAGCGAAGCCAATGTACAGACTTTGAGAGACATGAACACTGCGATGTTCAGACTTTAGCAGTGTATAGACTTGGCCAAACGTAGGAAAAGCTATGAATGTATAGACTTGGCCAAACGTAGGAAAAGCCCCCAATGTGCAGACTTGATCATCCAGATTCAAAGCAACCGATGTATAGACTTGAACGCTGTATAGACTTCTCGAAGTGATGCTTGAGCAATGAGACAGTGTACAGACTCTGTGATGAAAGGCTGATAAAGCGAGCGATGTATAGAGTTGGAGAAGAAGACGCACTGTTCACGCTGTACAAACTTGACGTTGGAACGAGACTGTACAGACTTGCTAAGACGATCGGATGAAGAATGCATTGTGTGGACTTTGATGAAGAGCCCAATGTACAGACTTGACGTTGAAAGCTAAAGGATTGAGCGATGTATAGACTTGGAGGATGTTGTGCAATGTATAGACATCCAATGAATGAAACGCTGTACAAGTGCTCAAACAGTCCGATGTATGGACTTGTATAAACCTGATGAATGAACTGAGGGGTCGACCCATTGAACAGGCTAACATGAAAAAAATCCAGATAACAAACAATAGCAATCATGAAATGCATCAACAATAAATGAAATGCACCAATGCACACAGCACATAGCCTCTGCCTGTTTGTTGGTTATGTAGTTCAGATAAGATGTTCAATGAGACATACATATGCAACCCAACCAGTTAAATACAGATTCAAATAGATGATGACTTATAGTGTTTGCTATCATCAAAATCACAGGGACACAACAATCTCCCCCTTTTTGATGATGGCAACACTATAAGTCATACTGACTTGATCAAAAACATTTCTCCCCCTTTGACTTCCACAAAAAGACATTAGTTGATGAGGGAGGAATAATACTGCATAAGATGAGTGAATTAAAAGCACCCCCTTTGACTAAACTCCCCCTTTATGGCAATTAGCTCCCCCTGAATAGAATAATGATCATAACGTTTTGAAGGTTGAAACCAAATAAGATGAAGGGAGAATATCAACAAGAGCACAGGGACACTCAAGAATGCTGACTAGATCTCTCCCTTTATGAAAAACACTCAGCATGACATGGAAGCTCCCCCTGATTAGATGGAGTGAAAGAGGTGATGAGCATCTATCAGCAAAGCACATGGGTATTCAAGAATTACCACAGTCTGTAATTACAGTGAATAAATGAGAAAGCAGGATTTTCATTAGCACACCAAATTCATAAATCTTTATAAACGAATTTTAGATTCTTCAATTATAATAGATTATGAATGAGTTTAAACTTACCATCATGATTTAAGAGTGATGTATTTAAAGTTTATCAAGAAAATTCATTACTCATATCAGAAGCATCTTTTAATAAAGATGAACCATCAACTCATTTGTTATTCATGTTGAACCTCATTCCATCTTACTCATTTAAATTCAATGACTCCTATGGAAGTTACACAAGATAGTATTGAGATTAAACATAAATAAATGAGACTGAACTTCTCTTTAAATTTTCAGAATTTTCTATTGAGCATCACTCATTTTTCCTGAGCAAGTTTGGTTCAGTCAACACCTTTTTACATGAGGCACAACACGTCTTAGGTGAAGTGACCCAGTTACTCAGTGTGACAACCACATTGCCTCTTAAAGAAAACAGAGTTAGCAATGGAGTATCTTTTTACATGAGGAGACACCTTGATCAGAGGCCAGAATCCCCAGTGACTCAACACAACCATGCCATTGCTCTACCAGATTTTCAAGCATTTTGAAAAGAGAGTTAACTATGGCACTTCATGACATGGGCTTACTCTACTTCATTGATAGAGAACCCAGTTTCTCTGTGACCAAAGTCATTGCTCTTGCTTTGAATTTTTAAGTGTTTTCAGATTTTTCAAACAAAACTCAGTACACTTGAAATGTTTAAGAACAATACCTTCTACATGTATCTTAACCAAAGAAAGCCATGTCTTTTAAAATTTTAGATTTCAGAAGGTTTTGCATGAAGTTCATGAGACAACTGGTTAAGATTTATTAAGTAGAATGAATCAGATATTTTCAAGACTTTTACATCAAAACTTTGGAAATACATTAGACTTAAATCAATTTGATTTATCAAAACATTCTTAAGCCAGTATAATAGAAGATTCTTCTTTTCAGAATGTGTTTGATTTATGTCTAGGGTGCACTAACTAAAATCTTCCTCATTCAGATGAATCAATGACATTGTCAGGAAATCAATGGAGTCAACAAAGTAATTTTATTGAGAGAATAGCATAGAGCAATCAGAAGCCAGCATTAAAGACTAGAATTTAGTCAGATTAGCTTGGACTAGACTTGACAAGCTATCAAGAAATGTGAGTGATAGGAACAAGCTAGCAGTTGAACTTCAAAGCGAACAGAATCAATAGCTAAGTCTGGAATACAGATAAATCAGCTATATCAGTGTAGACAGTAGAGAATTCAAGAGAACCACACATGTGCCAAGAATGGATCAGATTGCTAGACAGAAGGAGTTCAAGAGGTGTTGAAGAGTTCAAACAGGAATGCTCCCCCTTTCTAGATGCGATGAAATATTTCTTTTTAGATTTTTCATTGAAGGAAAGTGTAATGCAACTAACTACATGTATGCAAAGACATGCAATGCACTACTCTTCAAATGCAACATCAGTCAAGCTCCCCCTTACAGAGTGCATGATATGCAATTAAAGCACTGAACATGATATTAAAAATTTATGCTCATTCAGACTGCCCTATAAAGAGATATGACCCATGGTACTAGGTGAAGAACTTGGTCTAGAAGGTCATCTCACACATAGTAAGAACCTCCAGGCAGATTTCCCTGCCTTTTAGTAGCTTACTATTAGATATACCATGGTGGTCATGCATGATAGTGCAATTCAACATACAAGAAGTTTGGCATATCATTCATCATGGCATTTGTGTGCAATGCATTTAGAAATAAACTCAATCATTTTCATGAGCATTTCAGATTTTTCCAATTAGTTTCAGTTAGACAATGCGCAAAAGAATTATCATGATATGCAGTGCATTCAGATCACACAAATCAGAATACAAAGTTTTCAGAATTTACCTAAATGGGGCTTTATCATCTTGGGTGCCTTGGTTTACTTTACCCCTCTTTATTCCTCAGTCCAAGGCACACCTGCAAAGTATTTGATCATCTTGATCCTGCAGGGACCCAAGCAGCTTTGGGTCCTGCGTTAGCCCTGACAGGTGATCTAAGCAAATTCATAGCAATATGGTCACCATGATCCATCAGATAGCAATTTTTCATAGAGTGACCAAACTTCCCACAATATCTACATGACGTGACTGGTTTCTGATTTTTATGATGCATAGTAACAGTAGCATAAGGTTTATAAACATGTTCATAAGATTTTCTATTATATGCATGAACAGTTTGGTTCTTATTCCTAACCAGCCAACATTCAAAAGATTTGTGACCTTGCTTCCCACAGTTATAGCATGAAAATCTTGCAAATGGTTTTGCAGGGAATTTGACACCATAGGGGTTAACAGTGTTCTTCTGAACATGCCAACAGTTCTTGACTGTATGGCCATTCTTCCCACAGTGAGAGCAAGCAAAAGAATTTCTTCTATGAAAACCATTTTTACCCCAAGTAGATCTAAACCAGCACTCAGCAGCCTTGTGCCCAGGCTTATTGCAGTTGAAGCACACAATGTGCTGACTAGAATTGTGTTTAGATCCATATGGATCATGAAAGTGCATGGAAGACCTGGCATGTAGTTTATTATCTTCTTTCATGATAAAACATTCATTTATGAGATGACCATGCTTCCCACAATAATAACATGAAGCATCAGGCTTCCTAGCAGCATGGTTTCTATCAGAAAGATTTCTTGAATGTAAAGTTCCACTAGTATGCTCATCCTTTAACATCAATCTGCAATCTTCCATTATGTGACCTCCTTTCCCACAATAATAACATTACCCCTTTTTAATATGAGTGTGTGAGAGATCATGTGAATTGTGTGTAGCCTTCTTTATAGTAACAGGAGTGTCTTTATCCTTCTTCTGTGAAGTTTCACCCTTTTTCAGTTTTTGATTTTGTTCCACAGTTTTGGGTTTCACAGTGGATTTTTGTGCAGTGAATTGGAAGACAGAAGGAGCAGAGGTTGTGTTCTGATTGGTAGCTTTGACAAAAATAGTAGATGTTTCATTCTCATTACTCCTTTTATTTGTCGGACTATAGCCCAGTCCCTTTCTCTCAAAGTTATCACTCTTTCCAAGAAGCTTATTCAGATTGTCCTTTCCTTTGACAAATTTTGATAGAGAATTTTTCAAATCTTTAATCTCAGAATTCAAGCCACAAATATTAGCTTCATATTTGGACAGATCTATTTCACAGGAAATGACTTGTTGATGCAAGGCATCATTCAGACTTTTGAGTTTTTCAACTTCCTGTTTTAGTTTTGTTTCATTGTCAGCTTCAGATAGGGACTTATAAAGATCATCAACTTCTTGTTGAAGGGATGTGATAGTAAGCTCATATCCAGCTATTTTTCGTTCACTGCAACTGACATTTCCATTTAACATTAAGTTGATGGTTTTTAGACTCTCAATTTCTTGTTCAGCATTCATCAACCTATCAGAATTATCCACACTCACACACTTGCCTTTTTCCATTGTCATTAGCCTATCTGTCAGCTGGGTGTTTAGATGTTTCAACTCATTGATTTCCTCTTTTAGTTTACTGTTCTGCTCTAGGAGATCAGCATCAAGCACCCATTCATCTGAGAGAGACAGACATTCATGAAACATTTCCTGATGTTTTTCATATTGAAGTTTGTCAAGATTTTTCTGAATCTCTGAATTTGTTACTCTATCAGCCTCTAGTTTTTCAGAAATCAATCTATTTTCTTTTTCAAGATTTATTGATTTGAGTTCAAATTCCTTGAGCTGATTATTGAGTATTTCATTTGTAGATTTCATTTTTTTCCAATTCAGAGTTGACACATTCTAATTCTCTCACCAATTTTTCATTTTGAACAATATCATTGTTGTGAGCCTGATCAAGTAAGCTAAGCATTTCCTTTAGTTTAGCAATTTCACAAACAAGCTCTTGACTCTCCTTTTTGTCCTTTTTGTGTAGACCAACTTGTTTCATAAGAGATTGTTTTTCAGATTTGAAATGATCTAAGTCTGAACTAATAGAATCAAACTCTGTTATCTGTCTTCTAAATATTTCATTTTCAGTTTTCAGAGTTTCAAGATTTTCACCTCCTAGTTTTTCCAGCTTCTTTTTCAGTCTTCTATACCTCTTACTCATTTTTTCATGGGAGTGTAACAGATCAGCATAGGCATCTTCCCAGTCATCTAAAGTGAAGCTAGAGAAGGGGATGATTACCTCTTCAGCATCTTGGAATTCCTCTTGATCACTGCTATGGTTGCTCTCGTCAGCCATCATGCAGTTGTCCTCATTCATCCTCTAAGCTAGCTTCAGCTGATCCAGAATGTCCTTAGCGGACCTGCAGTCATAAAAACAAGAATGTAGAGCCTTGTCAGTAGCTGCTCTCATCAGGTTAAAGGCTTTCTGATTTTCTCCATATTTTGACTTGTGACTTTTAGTCCATTTGGACTTTTCCTTTGGCAATCTGTGGGGACCTTGTGAAATTAACTTCCACATATCCGAATTAATCATTTTCACATAATTGTGAAGACTGCTAATCCATGAGTTAAAGTTAGAGCCATTGAAAACCGGTGGAGAACCCATTGAATAAATCGACAACCAGATTAATGCAGCAAAGGGTAGAAACAGAAATGCACCAAGGGACAACAGGATCCTCTGCAGATCGTTGGATCTGATCAATCAGAGAACCGCTCTAATACCAATTGTTAGCTAGGTGCGATTGATAAACACAGATCTAGAGGGGGGGTGAATGGATCTTTCAAAGAATTCTACCCAATTTAAAATTCGCATGAGATGATAACAACAAGATCAGTGGACAATTGATCAAACATAAGATATGCAAACTCAATTAAACTCTAGGATATAGATAATCAATTAAATCACGGTCCTAGCATGCATCTAGCGGAAGCAGGCAATCAAACAAACCACTGCACAATGATTTTTAGGTGGTTCGGTCCAAAGACCTACGTCCACCCCTCACTCCCAACCGGAGTGAGGCTTCCACTAGTAACACTAGCACAGCAGACTCAGTCTGCAACAAATGCTGCCAAACAGCTTGACCAGGGGAACAACCTCCCCTCTTCCTCCCAACCGGAGGGACACCCCAAGTGACTCCCAGCCACTTGGAAACCAGAGACACACGGTCTCTCTTCCTCCAGACCCGGAGGGAACCCCTGGACTTGCTACCCACAAGCCCAGAACCGGAGGACCAAACCTCCCTTCCTCCAAACCGAAGGGGAACCTAGAGACCCAAGTCTCTCTTCCTCTGAAACCCAGAGGGAAACACAAGTGACACCAAGTCACCTGCAAACTAGAGGTCTCGGACCTCTCTTCCTCCCAACCGGAGGGAAACAACCAATGACACCCAGTCAAAGGCAACCAGAGACGCAAGTCTCTCTTCCTCCACACCGGAGGGAACCCGACCTCACACTAGAGGATCAGAAGAACATCAAGTGAATAGTTCAAAGGAAAAACAAAAACGCAGCAACAGAAAGCTGAAAAGATAAAATCAAATGTGGCTCTCGCAGGAGCTGGCTGGCCTGGATTTGATCCACGGTCCAGCAGGAACTTCTTCTTCTGCTTCTCTCTTTCTCCCAGCACGAACTCTCTTTTCTTCTTCTTCTTCTTCTTCTTTCTTTCTTCTTCTTCTTCTCACAGCTTCAGCCTTCTCCTTCTTCTCACTTCTTTTCTTCTTCTTCTATGTTCTCTGTATCGTGGAGGCACTCTCTGCTCTTCAGCTTTTCTCGATGGCTCTCTGCATTTCGATCACCCTCAGCCGATGGAGGAGACTCCATATATATACCAGCAGCAGGCAGCTAGGGCTTATGCTCTTTTCGATTCCCGCCCAAACTTCAGTGGTCCACGTGTCAGCATTTCAGCCTCTAGGATCACGTGCAAGTCTTGATGGCCTCATCCATTAAACCTGTCAGATAATCAATTGAATAACCTGTCAATTAATCAGTCAAAGACAGTATCAACTTAAGGCAATGTTCAGACTTCATTCAGCGAGCAAGGCACACATAGACGGCTGTATAGACTTAGTTAGTTCAGGCCGCTAACAACGAGTGTATAGACTTAACGAAATAGTGAGTGTACAGACTTTAGTGTTAACGTGCCAGAGAAACCAGTGTACAGACTTCATGTTAACGTGCCAGACAAACCAATGTACAGACTTGCTGAGCTTTTGCTAAGTCTATATAGACTTGATGAAAGAGTGCCTGGAAAGGCAGTGTATAGACTTGGAACCCAAAGGCAGTGTACAGACTTGGTAAGTCTGAGCCAATGTACAGACATCAAGTGAAGACCAGTGTATAGACTTCTCGTGAAAACCAGTGTACAGACTTTGAGGCATTTGACGGATGTATATACTTAGCCTTTGAGGAACGATGTATAGAGTCTGAACGTGAAGGTAGGTTGTATAGACTTGAAGCGCTTGAAGCGATGTACAGACTTGGTGGTTCAAACAGTGTACAGACTTGTGAAGGCTTCAGCGTTGTACGGACTTGGAAGTTCCACTGTGGATGTATGGACTTGATGATCCACTGTGGATGTATAGACTTGAATGAGTGAAGCCGATGTACAGACTTGGTGATGAGACACCAATGTACAGACTTGCAAAAGTGAAGCCAATGTACAGAGAGACATGAACACTGTGATGTTCAGACTTTAGCAGTGTATAGACTTGGCCAAACGTAGGAAAAGCTATGAATGTATAGACTTGGCCAAACGTAGGAAAAGCCCCCAATGTGCAGACTTGATCATCCAGATTCAAAGCAACCGATGTATAGACTTGAACGCTGTACAGACTTCTCGAAGTGATGCTTGAGCAAAGAGACAGTGTACAGACTCTGTGATGAAAGGCTGATAGAGCGAGCGATGTATAGACTTGGAGAAGAAGACGCACTGTTCACGCTGTACAGACTTGACGTTGGAACGAGACTGTACAGACTTGCTAAGACGATCGGATGAAGAATGCATTATGTGGACTTTGATGAAGAGCCCAATGTACAGACTTGACGTTGAAAGCTGAAGGATTGAGCGATGTATAGACTTGGAGGATGCTGTGCAATGTATAGACATCCAATGAATGAAACGTTGTACAAGTGCTCAAACAGTCCGATGTATGGACTTGTATAAACCTGATGAATGAACTGAGGGGTCGACCCATTGAACAGGCTAACATGAAAAAAATCCAGATAACAAACAATCCAGATAACAAACAATAGCAATCATGAAATGCATCAACAATAAATGAAATGCACCAATGCACACAGCACATAGCCTCTGCCTGTTCGTTGGTTATGTAGTTCAGATAAGATGTTCAATGAGACGTACATATGCAACCCAACCAGTTAAATGCAGATTCAAATAGATGATGACTTATAGTGTTTGCTATCATCAAAATCACAGGGACATAACAATACACACCGAGAAACTGGGTCCTTCATCAAAGAAATGGGGACCAACCTATGTCATGAAGTGTTGTTGCTATCTCTGTTCAAAATGAGACAGAATAGTTGGTCTCACTGAGTAACTAGGGGTGCGGGCGTCTAATCAACGTCCATCCTTACGCCAAAAGGTGTGGACTAAACTTGCCTGTTCAGACAAAATATGATGAGCCAAAAATAAAAGTGTGAACATGATCAAAGGTCAGACATAATGCTGTCATCCTGAAGTAAATTCAGATATGTTCATCTTGTTTATCTTCAATACTTATCAGTTGTAACTCTTAGGAAAGTCATTGATTTTAATTGAGTAAGATAAAGGAGCTAAACTTGGATATAGTTTTGTAGACTTGGTTTATTTCTATTACATTTGTATGCAAATTGATTCCAACTCTTCTTTTATTACTCTTAAACCAAGCAGATCATATAGATCACTCATGGGAGTTCTTACTACAGAAGACTTTGAAAAACTACAATCTTGTTTAATGAATAATGTTTTAGATTGACTACTCTAATAAATCTTTCTATGACAACCATTCATTTGCCCTCAAGCATCAATCTTCCATACCCACTACTTTTTGATGTTGTCAAAGGGGGAGAGTAATGTCATGCATGCACTGTCTATCTCTCATGCCAAGAAACTCATTCATGTCTTTGAATGTCATCTCTTTTGATTACTCTTGATCATCATGACTCATAGTGTTGCCATCATCAAAAAGGAGGAGAATGTTGTACCCCTGTGCTTTAATACTTTCAATGTGTTTTAATGATGTTTAAACTATGAGTCATACATATTGTTGATCATACTGTTGAAAATGACATTTCAAATGTATTGCTGATCCATGAATTTTACATGTCAGTGAACCTTAAGTTTCATACATTTTTTTGCTCTTTGAGTTTCATACGTCTTGATTCTTGAGTTTCATATAGTGTTTTTGATAACCAAATCAATGAAGATCCATGAGTCCAATATGCCTTCAAAAGTCAACCTAGGTCAACGCAGGTCAATGCCACTGTTCAAGAACTGACAGCAGGTCAACGTGATGGATCAATTGAGAGTCAGCTCTTTCACAAGACAAAGGTCGATGCACCTCTCGCTAGCCTGAAGACCAAGGTCTGAGCTTGTCACTGTTCACAAGACAAAGGTCGATGCACCTCTCGCTAGCCTGAAGACCAAGGTCTGAGCATGTCACTGTTCACAAGACCAAGGTCGATGCACATCATGACCAACGCAGAACAAAGGTCGATGCACATCGACTAGGCTCGATTGAAGCACAGTAACTAAGGTCAATGCACATCATGACCAACGCACAGCTAAGGTCGATGCACATCGAGCTGGCGCGAGACCAAGGTCGGTGCACATTGAGCCTGCGCAGGATGAAGGTCGGTGCACATTGAGCCTGCGCAGAATGAAGGTCGGTGCACATCGAGCTGGCGCAAGACCAAGGTCGGTGCAGGTTTTGCTTCAGTGCACAAAGTCTGAGCACATGTGATCTCCAAGGTCGATGTAGTTTTTGCTTCAACACACAAAGTCTGTGCACACATGAGTTCCAAGGTCGGTGTATGTCTGCCTTCGACACATCAAGGTCTGAGCTACGCTTGCTTTCAACATATGAAGGTCCGTGCACGTTTGCTCTTCAACATATCACGTCGGTGCATGTTTACATTATGGCAAGTCAAGTCTGTGCATGTCTACCTTCTGGTAAGACAAGGTCTGTGCAAGTTGCTGAAAGTTGGTGCATGTCTGCCTTCGATGCATCAAGGTCTGAGCTACGCTTGCTTTCAACATATGAAGGTCCGTGCACATTTGCTCTTCAACATATCAGTTCGGTGCATGTTTACCTTCTGGCAAGTCAGGTTTGTGCATGTCTACCTTCTGGCAAGACAAGGTCTGTGCAAGTTGCTGAAAGTCTATGCAATGTCTGCCTTCTCCAGCCTAAAGTCGATGCATTCAGAACAGGTATTTCATCAAACAGTCTGGAGATCCAAATCTCAGTATTGGTTAAACTTAAAGACTGACCCATTCAGATATATGTCTCCAGCGAAAGAATGGCACGTGATCCAAAATGAAGTGGCACGGTCTTCCAAAGAGTTCCAGAGAAGAATCTTAAGTGCCAGGTGGACCAATCAAAGCTCATTTGGTCATGCCTCATCATCTTTACGGAGGCCCTATTTTTCTTAAAGGGTGCCTACTCCTTTGAAAGTACAAGTTCTGGAAGATCAGTTGGCAGAAGAGATTCCCACTTTCCAGGTGGACCAATGGCAAATCATCTAGAAAGGGTCTCCATCTGAAAAGAGGTCATACCTTAAGGAGATAGTCTTGTACTTGACGAAGATATGCTGGCTAACTAATGGGAACTGATGTGTACCGCTGAAGCAGTCTGAGCAGCCAATGAGAACCCACTGAACCTTATCACTTCTGAACCAATCAGAGGTCACCCTGGTCTGGCATTCGGTCCTCTCTGATGAAGATGGATGGTCCAAATTATCTCTTACCATATCAGGAGTTACAAACCTTGTACGTTGCACAAACAGAAAAGATTGTCTGAACCAAAAGCGTATTAGCTGGGAGACAGACTCTGAAAAAGAAGGTTGAATAGTAAGTCCAAGGAAAAAGGTAGCTTTGTTCAAAGATGGAAAGAAAGGCTTGGAAGAATGAAGAGGCATCAAGCGCATGAAGGAATGAAGATAAGGGGCTGAGCTTAAAAAGGAGAAGATCAAGCTGCGGCAAATGAAGACAAGCAGCAGAGAGAGAGAGCTATGAGCTAGCAGCAGAAGGAAAGAGCGAAGAAGCAGGAGAGCTCGTGAGAAGCCAGCAGCAGCAGGTAGAAGAAGCCTTGCGACGTGAAGGCCCTAGCTGCAACTGTGGAGCATCTGAAGATAGACGTCTTCATATCCTCTCTTCATCCTGCGAGAAGAAGAGGAAGAAGCTTTGTCACGCCCCGAGCGCGGAAGATACCCGGAGATGCGCGACGTGTCTATATCAATCATGTCAATCAGAGTGGTCATGTATTCGACACAAAGACAGAGATGCGCAAAATAGCAAGATAACCCAATCCTTGATTTTATAATGGATAGACTATTACAAATCCAATACTCTGTTTAACTAAAAAGGAAAAGAATACATAGTTGACTCAAGAAACTATGGAAAAGACTAGACGACACTTGTAGAAGCTCTATCACTTTCACTCTTGACCATTCCCATCCGATTGACTTCCATCGTCGTCGGACTTACCTGAAAAGTAAAAAGGGACAAACGGAATGAGCGAACGCTCAGTAGGAAATTATATCTCAAGTACTAGCAAGTGGTTTAAGTAATTACATTTTCATGGATGCAATAAAGCTATGCATGCTCGCATGAAACGACAAGATAGAGAGAATGTAATATCAAAGAAATAAGATGAACTTTCATGAACAAGATACAAGTTATTCAAGATATTCAAGCAAGTACCATTATCGAGTCATGTCAAGAACTTTGGCTATCATGTATCAAGCAAGTAAATTACCCTCTTTCGGGCCACACATTTCATGTAAAGTCAAGTACGATTCAAGTACAAGATGTGTGTGGAATGTCCAATCAAGCAAGTCAAGTACTCGGTATAATGCCAGATACCTTATCATTTTAACTCCCATGGGCACAAGTACTTTCGGGTGCTCCTCCCAGGACCAGATCGGGCCCTATATGCGCAGGCATTTATCATGTGTTTTGACATCCACTCTTGTTTATATAGCCAATATAGAATTTCAATAATCAAGCTTGTAGACACGTATGACAACTTTGATAGAATAGAGTCCAAAATATGACAAAGGACATAGAATGGCGATAATAACGGTATAATCACGATGTCGATAAAACTAGGTAGATTATGGTTCCCTTAACTTAGGTACCATGACAAATCAATATGGACATTCTTTATATAGAATTGAGGTCCACATGAACAGTATATCAAAGGTAAGATACCCTCATTCTTATCATAGAATTGAGGTTTACAAGAACGACATGATATGGCATGATATCATCATCCCATTAAGAATTTCTTATGATATACTCTTTGTATAATCATAAGGGCCGGTATACCATGTTTCTTTAGATTGACATGGCAAGATCGTGTAATGGGTTTTTAGGGTACAACCAGCTCAGTCGGCCTTGAGGGAATCCAAGGCTACGAGGAGTCTTACGGAGGTCTCTATGACTAACTCGCTAGTCCAAAGGAACGGAATGTCCAATGGAGAGCTTGTATGTCAATGAGAGTTGAGTGTGATCGATAAATCAACATGAAACGTGGGACTATACTCACGGAGTGGAGAATAGTGCCGATATATATATATATATATGTATAATATGAAACCATCGGTAATAGAATCAGGATAAAATCAGTTTACAGTAAAATAACGACTTAAGTAAAGTCGTGTATTGAATAATTAACGCCTAACAGAAGGGCGTTTACATATATTGCCAATTTGCAGAATTTCCATTATTTCATTAATTTATCAAAAACACGCCTTTCCTGGGGGCGTTTCTTCAAAGTTGACGACTGCAGAGGCAGGCGTCTCATCATTTACATATTCGACAGGATATAATTATTCTCAGAAATTTATCAAAAACGCGCCCTTGGAAGGGGCGTTACTTTCTAATTCCATTTTACAGAATATGTGAATTTCAGGATTTTAACAGATACACGCCCTAGGAAGGGGCGTTACTTTTCAGATTCACGCCTTGTACTGGGGCGTTAGAATATGGAAAACGACTTTGTCCAAGTCGTGAATTTCAAGGGATTTACGATATTTTAATAAATAATATTTCGAGAGACAGGAGACATGTCATGGCAGTAAAATTTAACAGGAATTCACAGAGTCATGCAAGATATTAAAAATCAATATTTCATATGTATTGTAATTTTTAAACAGGATCAATTATTAATCACATGCGATTCTTATGAAATTAACGCCTGCGTAGAGGGCGTCAAATATTAAATTGACGACCACTAGCATGGTCGTTTCTTTTAAATTAGCGCCCTAATCAAGGGCGTTTCTTTCAAAATTTTGCAGAAAACGTAATAAAACCTTATAAACAGTATGCATGCCATGCTCATATACGTATGTATAGATATCTTGCATTAATTCTTATTTGGGCTACAATAACTTGAGAAAATCCTACCTTAATTGATAATCTGGAGATCGACGTGAGGTGTTCTGAAACTCCTACGACTTGGCAGCAAGAAAGGGCAGGAAGATGATTGATGAGGATGAGAGAACCTGCAGAAGATATATCAAAGATATCAATCTTCTTTGTAATGGCTTGCTGGAAGCGAAGAAATAAGAACTTACATAAGTTCTTCAGGACGCAGATCTTCTTAACCTGTACAGAAGAGAAGGAGATGAAGAGTCAGTAACTCTTCATATGCTTTTAAAAAAAAAGAGAAGAACGTTCGGTTCTTCACTCACCGTAGCAGATGATCGATAAAATAGGTTTAGGGTTTGTTCGATCAAGACTATTTATAGGATTTTGGAGTCCTAACAAGAGTAGGGTTTGATTGAGGGTAGTATATCCCTAATAGAGTCCTTACTCTAATAGATACTTACTAGATTAGGTTGATCTTCCCTGGATAAGCTCTGGGTTCGAACGGTTCACGAACTGAATTAACGCCTTAGGTCAGGGCGTGTATTCGTTAATTGACGCCTTACTTTAGGGCGTTTCTTAAAAAGCGCCTTGAAAAAGGGCGTTTCGTGTTTTAAAACACGCCCAAGATAGGGGCGTTTCTTTTACTTACCCATTTGGTCGCATGAGAACTGACGACCGCATGTGTGGGCGTCCTTTCTTTAGTAACGCCATGGATAGAGGCGTTTCTTTATAAATTAACGCCTTAATAAGAGGCGTTATTTTTAATTTTGTTTTATTTCATCCAATTAACCCTATTCCTTTTATATATTACTTCTGTAATATATATGTTTTAATTCATTTCAATTATTCATTTATTAGGGTTGCTACACCCTCCCCCACTTAAAAGAATTTGGTCCCCAAATTCAATATATATATAATTATACATGCGGAGAGTGTAGGACATATACCTCTTAGAATAACTCGGGAAATCGTTTCTTCATAGATTCCTCGGTCTCCCATGTCGCTTCGCGTTCAGGATTCTTATTCCATTGCACCTTGATCATGGGAATAACCTTATTCCTTAGAGCTCGTATTTCTCGATCTAATATCTTCAAGGGCCTCTGTTCATATGTGAGATCTTTCTGGATCACCAGATCTCCATGCTCAATAATATGTGACGGATCGTGCACATACTTCTTCAACATAGATATGTGAAATACATTGTGTACCTCGGACAACTGAGGAGGCAACGCGATGCGATAAGCAACCTCGCCAACTCTTTCGAGTACCTCAAATGGTCCGATGAATCTTGGCGTAAGCTTGCCCTTAACACCAAATCTTCGTATGCCACGTCCAGGGGATATTTTAAGAAATACATGATCTCCGATTTGGAATTCAAGATCTCTTCTTCTTGTATCTGCATAAGTCTTTTGTCTGGTCTGAGCAACTTGTAATCTTTCTCTGATTACCTGTATCTTCTCAGTTGTATCCCTTACCATGTCTGGACCTAATAGTTGTTTCTCTCCAACTTCGTTCCAACATATGGGAGATCGGCAACTCCTTCCGTATAAGGCTTCGAAAGGTGCCATTTGGATACTAGCTTGGTAGCTATTATTATATGCAAATTCAACTAAAGGTAAGTGGTCATGCCAGCTTCCTCCAAAGTCAATAATGCATGCTCTCAGCATATCTTCAACAACTTGATTAGTTCGCTCGGTCTGACCATCCGTTTGTGGGTGAAAAGCAGTACTAAAGTTGAGCCTTGTCCCCAACGAATGTTGTAATCCCTTCCAAAAATGAGAAGTAAAACGGGGATCCCTATCAGACACGATTGAGACAGGAATTCCATGTATCCTGACTATTTCTTTAATGTATAGTGCAGCTAGCACATCAATCGACCATCGGCTTTTGATTGGCAAGAAATGTGCCGATTTAGTCAATCGGTCAATGATAACCCAGATTCCATCATGTCCTCCTTTAGATTTAGACAAACCCATGATGAAGTCCATACCAATATCCTCCCATTTCCACTTAGGAATATCTAGAGGATGTAGTTTTCCCGCAGGCTTTTGGTGTTCCGCCTTGACCTGTTGGCATGTGAGACAGCGTGATACATAGTCCGCTATTTCTCTTTTCATATTGGGCCACCAAAAGTTCCTCTTTACATCTTGGTACATTTTAGTTGATCCAGGATGAATAGTGTATCTTGATCTGTGAGCTTCATCTAAGATCTTCTTCTTTAATTCCGGACAATCGGGTATACAAGTTCTATCTTTGAACGATAATCTTCCATCAGAAGTTAGTTGAAAATCAGATTGTCCTTCTAATCTGCCTTTGATTTCTACTAATATAGGATCATCATCCTGAAGTGTTTGTATCTCAGATAACAAATCTGACTGTATGCTTACATGGGATAGTGTGACAAATTTGGATTCCGTGTCCAAGCTTATATTGAGCTCGGAGAATTGTTCAAGTAACCTCCATTCTTGTATCATACAATTTGCTATCTTGCTCTCGGCTTTCGACTAAGGGCATCAGCCACATAATTACCCTTTCCGGGATGGTATTGTATACTGAAGTCGAAGTCCTTGAGATATTCTAGCCAACGTCTTTGTCTCATGTTCAGCTCCTTTTGTGAAAATAGATATTTGAGACTTTTGTGATCGGAGTATACAGTAACTGTACCCCATAGAGATAGTGTCTCCATATCTTTAGGGCAAATACTACCGCGGCCAGTTCCAAGTCATGGACGGGGTAATTCTCCTCATGCTTCTTCAGTTGACGAGAAGAGTATGCTATGACCTTCCCTTGTTGCATTAGAACACATCCGAGGCCAATGCCAGAAGCATCAGTGTAGACCTCGAATTTCTCTCCTTCAATTGGTAGGGCTAAGACCGGAGCTGTGGTGAGATGATCCTTGAGAGTTTGGAAACTGCTTTCACATTCCTCACTCCATTCATATCGGATCTCCTTACGAGTTAATCTTGTAAGTGGTACGGCGATCTTAGAGAAATCTTTGATAAATCGCCGATAATAGCCTGCAAGACCTAAGAAACTTCTGATCTCGCTTGCATTAGTGGGTCTCTCCCAGTTTCTCACAGCTTCAACTTTTGACGGATCCACAGATAAACCGTCCTTGGATATGACATGTCCGAGAAAAGCCACTTCTTCAAGCCAGAACTCGCATTTGCTGAGTTTAGCATATAATTGATTTGTCCTCAAGACTTGCAATGCAATCCTCAAATGCTCTTCATGTTCTTCCTTAGTCTTAGAATATATCAATATATCATCAATGAAGACTACTATGAATTGATCCAAGTAAGGCCTGAATATGCTATTCATTAACTGCATAAAGGCAGCAGGGGCATTTGTTAGTCCAAAAGGCATAACAACAAATTCGTAATGGCCATACCTGCTTCTGAATGCGGTCTTGTGAATGTCATCATCCTTGATCCTTAATTGATGATATCCCGACCGGAGATCAATCTTGGAGAAATATTTGGATCCTGAAATCTGATCAAACAATTCATCGATTCTCGGCAGTGGATACTTGTTCTTGATAGTAAGATGATTCAACTGTCGATAGTCAATACACAATCTCATGGATCCATCCTTCTTCTTTACAAATAAGACTGGTGCTCCCCACGGGGAAGTACTTGGTCTAATAAACCCTTTTCGGATTAGTTCCATCAACTGCTCCTTCAACTCCTTGAGTTCAGCAGGGGACATTCTATATGGTGCCTTTGAAACCGGACCAGCACCAGGGACTAAGTCGATGGTAAAGGCCACATCTCTTTGCGGGGGTAATCCCGGCAATTCTTCCGGAAATACGTCTGGAATTCTCGTACTACTTGAACGTCTTCTATCTTGGTTTCCTTAGCTTCTTTATTAGTGACAAAAGCAAGGAAGGATACACATCCTTTCCTGACGAGCTTGCTTGCTCGAAGAGCCGAAATAAGAGGGGATTTGCTTCGACTCTTAGGACTAGTATAAGTCAGTTCTGGAAATTCTTTGAAAACAATCTTGCTATTACGGCAATCAACCGTTGCCTGGTACTTAGATAACCAATCTGCTCCTAGTATAACATCATATTCTTTTAGATCTAAGCAGATAAGATCAATAGGAAAATTCTTTCCTCGAACCAACACCTCACAGTTTTGGTAATGATGCGTGATATCCGTCTCGTTTCCGAGAGGAGTAGACAACACTATTTTCATCCATTCTGGTTCTAGAGGTAATGGGTCAGCAAACTTCTTGGAAATAATGGAATGCGATGCACCTGTATCAAATAAGACATGTGCATATTTGGAACAAATTTTTAATGTACCTTCCACCAATCCGCCTTCTTCTTCTGGTTCGGTCTCTTGGATTGCATGAAGACGCGCGTTCCTTGTCACTGGGCGTTTACCCTCACCGTCTTGGTCATTCATTAATGGACAATCGGGAATCCGATGTTCACGACTCCCACAACGGAGACATGCTCCTAATTTCCTCCAGCATTCTTCTGTTTTGTGACCAGCCTTGTCACAATGCTTGCATACTACGTTTGAAGGGGTAGTGGTGATAGAGAAAGGCTTGGATTTCTTGTACTTCTGATCTTGAGAGGAAGAACCTCCATTATTGGGCCTCTTCTTAAAGTTGGGTTTAAAAGAACCCGAACTTGTGACTTGCTCCTTTTTGTCTTTCCCACGGATCCTATCAGATAGTTCCGTGGCATCTTCAAGCAACTGAGCTCGGCGCACTATTTCAGTATAAACTTGAATATCCATAGGCGCCAGTTGAGTAATGTAGTGGGGCCTAAGCCCATTAAGAAATCTACGGGCTTTCATCTTTTCCGTGCTAATTAAATGCTTAGCATATCTAGACAGTCTAGAGAACTGTGCTTCATAATCAGCCACCGATAAAGATCTTTGCTTTAATGCGGCAAATTCGGCGGCCTTCTTTTCCTGGACCCTATCAGAGAAATATTTGGCGTTGAAATATTCAACGAATTCTCCCCATGTAACTTGAGTTGGGTCAATTGTAGCTTCAATCGACTCCCACCAGCATCTAGCATCCTTTTCTAACTGGAAAGTAGCTAATAAGACTTTGTCCTGATCCGTGCATTGCATGACACGGAATATACGTTCAATCTCCCGAACCCAATGCTCGGCATCGTCTGGATCGGTCGATCCCATGAACTTCGGGGGATTCATATTCTTGAATGCTTGGTGTAAGCTTCCAGCTCGTGGAGCACCACCTTGTGCTACCTGTTGTAGCACTTGGGTCATCCCTTGAAGGGTACGCTGCATGTTGCGCCATTGAGCACGTTCGGCAGCCATTATCCTACAATTACAATAGCTATGTTAGTATTATATCACTATGATCTTATAAAGGACTCATTGATCATTTAACCCTTGGTTCTACCCACTCTCACTTGGTTAAAGGTTTTGAAACCTATCCTTGGACTTGGGTTTCCTAGGAATTGAATACCTTAGGCTCTGATACCACAAAGACTGTCACGCCCCGAGCGCGGAAGATACCCGGAGATGCGCGACGTGTCTATATCAATCATGTCAATCAGAGTGGTCATGTATTCGACACAAAGACAGAGATGCGCAAAATAGCAAGATAACCCAATCCTTTATTTCATAATGGATAGACTATTACAAATCCAATACTCTGTTTAATAAAAAGGAAAAGAATACATAGTTGACTCAAGAAACTATGAAAAGACTAGACGACACTTGTAGAAGCTCTATCACTTTCACTCTTGACCATTCCCATCCGATTGACTTCCATCGTCGTCGGACTTACCTGAAAAGTAAAAAGGGACAAACGGAATGAGCGAACGCTCAGTAGGAAATTATATCTCAAGTACTAGCAAGTGGTTTAAGTAATTACATTTTCATGGATGCAATAAAGCTATGCATGCTCGCATGAAACGACAAGATAGAGAGAATGTAATATCAAAGAAATAAGATGAACTTTCATGAACAAGATACAAGTTATTCAAGATATTCAAGCAAGTACCATTATCGAGTCATGTCAAGAACTTTGGCTATCATGTATCAAGCAAGTAAATTACCCTCTTTCGGGCCACACATTTCATGTAAAGTCAAGTACGATTCAAGTACAAGATGTGTGTGGAATGTCCAATCAAGCAAGTCAAGTACTCGGTATAATGCCAGATACCTTATCATTTTAACTCCCATGGGCACAAGTACTTTCGGGTGCTCCTCCCAGGACCAGATCGGGCCCTATATGCGCAGGCATTTATCATGTGTTTTGACATCCACTCTTGTTTATATAGCCAATATAGAATTTCAATAATCAAGCTTGTAGACACGTATGACAACTTTGATAGAATAGAGTCCAAAATATGACAAAGGACATAGAATGGCGATAATAACGGTATAATCACGATGTCGATAAAACTAGGTAGATTATGGTTCCCTTAACTTAGGTACCATGACAAATCAATATGGACATTCTTTATATAGAATTGAGGTCCACATGAACAGTATATCAAGGTAAGATACCCTCATTCTTATCATAGAATTGAGGTTTACAAGAACGACATGATATGGCATGATATCATCATCCCATTAAGAATTTCTTATGATATACTCTTTGTATAATCATAAGGGCCGGTATACCATGTTTCTTTAGATTGACATGGCAAAAACTGTGTAATGGGTTTTTAGGGTACAACCAGCTCAGTCGGCCTTGAGGGAATCCAAGGCTACGAGGAGTCTTACGGAGGTCTCTATGACTAACTCGCTAGTCCAAAGGAACGGAATGTCCAATGGAGAGCTTGTATGTCAATGAGAGTTGAGTGTGATCGATAAATCAACATGAAACGTGGGACTATACTCACGGAGTGGAGAATAGTGCCGATATATATATATATATGTATAATATGAAACCATCGGTAATAGAATCAGGATAAAATCAGTTTACAGTAAAATAACGACTTAAGTAAAGTCGTGTATTGAATAATTAACGCCTAACAGAAGGGCGTTTACATATATTGCCAATTTGCAGAATTTCCATTATTTCATTAATTTATCAAAAACACGCCTTTCCTGGGGGCGTTTCTTCAAAGTTGACGACTGCAGAGGCAGGCGTCTCATCATTTACATATTCGACAGGATATAATTATTCTCAGAAATTTATCAAAAACGCGCCCTTGGAAGGGGCGTTACTTTCTAATTCCATTTTACAGAATATGTGAATTTCAGGATTTTAACAGATACACGCCCTAGGAAGGGGCGTTACTTTTCAGATTCACGCCTTGTACTGGGGCGTTAGAATATGGAAAACGACTTTGTCCAAGTCGTGAATTTCAAGGGATTTACGATATTTTAATAAATAATATTTCGAGAGACAGGAGACATGTCATGGCAGTAAAATTTAACAGGAATTCACAGAGTCATGCAAGATATTAAAAATCAATATTTCATATGTATTGTAATTTTTAAACAGGATCAATTATTAATCACATGCGATTCTTATGAAATTAACGCCTGCGTAGAGGGCGTCAAATATTAAATTGACGACCACTAGCATGGTCGTTTCTTTTAAATTAGCGCCCTAATCAAGGGCGTTTCTTTCAAAATTTTGCAGAAAACGTAATAAAACCTTATAAACAGTATGCATGCCATGCTCATATACGTATGTATAGATATCTTGCATTAATTCTTATTTGGGCTACAATAACTTGAGAAAATCCTACCTTAATTGATAATCTGGAGATCGACGTGAGGTGTTCTGAAACTCCTACGACTTGGCAGCAAGAAAGGGCAGGAAGATGATTGATGAGGATGAGAGAACCTGCAGAAGATATATCAAAGATATCAATCTTCTTTGTAATGGCTTGCTGGAAGCGAAGAAATAAGAACTTACATAAGTTCTTCAGGACGCAGATCTTCTTAACCTGTACAGAAGAGAAGGAGATGAAGAGTCAGTAACTCTTCATATGCTTTTAAAAAAAAAGAGAAGAACGTTCGGTTCTTCACTCACCGTAGCAGACGATCGATAAAATAGGTTTAGGGTTTGTTCGATCAAGACTATTTATAGGATTTTGGAGTCCTAACAAGAGTAGGGTTTGATTGAGGGTAGTATATCCCTAATAGAGTCCTTACTCTAATAGATACTTACTAGATTAGGTTGATCTTCCCTGGATAAGCTCTGGGTTCGAACGGTTCACGAACTGAATTAACGCCTTAGGTCAGGGCGTGTATTCGTTAATTGACGCCTTACTTTAGGGCGTTTCTTAAAAAGCGCCTTGAAAAAGGGCGTTTCGTGTTTTAAAACACGCCCAAGATAGGGGCGTTTCTTTTACTTACCCATTTGGTCGCATGAGAACTGACGACCGCATGTGTGGGCGTCCTTTCTTTAGTAACGCCATGGATAGAGGCGTTTCTTTATAAATTAACGCCTTAATAAGAGGCGTTATTTTTAATTTTGTTTTATTTCATCCAATTAACCCTATTCCTTTTATATATTACTTCTGTAATATATATGTTTTAATTCATTTCAATTATTCATTTATTAGGGTTGCTACAAGCTTCCACTTCCTACGAAGGAGAACCTGCTCCTTCTAGGAAGCAGATCATCTGGAAGAAGCAAGGATCGCCATCCAGATTCCAGACAGGGCCTTGTGCTACCGTCCTCTAGTGTCCTACATCCTGTCTGGATTTTCTTTTACATCATCTTTTTTGTCTTTGAACACTCCATTTGATACTTGGTTCGGTCCCTACAGGGTGTTGTAGGAAGACAGACAAAAGGCAGTTCTAGTCTGTGGGTTGGCTTTGTGAAGCCCGTAAGCTGTGTGTCAACAGTGGCTTTGTGAAGCCCATAAGCTGTGTGTCAGCAGTGGCTTGTGGAGCCCGTAAGCTATGTGTCAGCAATGCGGTTGCACTAAGGAAGCCTCACTCGGTTGAGTGAGGGGTGGACGTAGGACTCTGGGTTGAGTCTGAACCACCTTAAAAATCTTGTCTAGTGTGGTTTGTTTGTGCGTTTGTTCTGCGGTAGATGCATGCTTAGGGCGTCAACGTAACGTTCAATTGATTCCATCCTTGTGGATCTTCCTATGTATTAGCATCCTTTACATTCCGATGTGCTTATTCGTGAAAAAAAAGGGGGCTGATCTATTCACCCCCCCCCCTCTAGATCTGCCATTCCCACACATCAGATTCTTGGCAATATGAATTGCAACCCGATTATCACAATGCATCTTCGTAAGTTTTGAGTAAGAAACTCCAAAATCCGACATGTGACTTTGTAACCACATAACTTCGCCTGTAATTTGAGCCATAACCCAATTCTCTGCTTCAACACTAGAGCGAGACACCACGTTTTATTTTTTACTTCTCCAGGTAACCAAATTTCTACCAACATAGGTGCAAAAGCCTGATGTAGATTTCCTATCCAGTTTGGACCCTACATAATCAGCATCTGAAAAGTCTTCAATTCTCAAATGACCATTCTTTTTATACAATAAGCCTTTCCCTGGAGCAGCCTTAAAATAATGCAAAATTTTCAGAGTCGCTTCCCAGTGACATATTTTTGGTGCCTGGATAAACTGACTCACTATCCCAACGACAGAGATAATGTCGAGTGTAATGACAGGCAAATAAATCAACTTCCAACATAATCTTCGATATCTTGCAACATCACTAAAGTTTGGATTGTTTTCAACATCCAGCTCCTATTAAGAAACTGTAGTAGTTTCAACTGGCTTACATGCAAGAAGGTCCATCTCTTGAAGATCATCTAAAGCATATTTCCTTTGAGAGAGAGATGCACCTTCTCGCCCATAGGCTATCTCAATGCCTAAAAAATAGCGTGGCCTGCAAAAATTCTTAGTAACAAAGTGTTGTTCAAGGTACTTCTAAACTTCAAACCACATGCGTCACTACTAGTAAAAAGCATATCATCAACATAAACAATCAAAATAACAACACCAGTGGAGGAATGACGAACAAAGATAGAATAGTCAGCTTGGCTTCTTTTTATTCCAATCCTAGATGCAATTTGACTAAATTTATAAAGCCAAGCACGATGACTCTTTTTCAAACCATAAATGCCCTTCTTCAACTTACACACTAACTCTCCCTGAGCAAGATACAATGGAGGTTGCTCCATATACACTTTCTCCTAAAGATCACCATACAAAAAAATATTCTTTACATCCATTTGAAGCATCTGCCATCCTTGATTAATGGCAAGTAAAAAGAGCACTCGTATTGAATTCAACCAAGCCACAAGAGAGAAGGTTTCAAAATAGTCTACTCCGTAAGTTTGTGTTGTTGAGTCTCCTCGAATGATTTTGATGATAACAAAACTCAGGGTTATGATTTCATCGTCATCCGTGTTTTTGATTTCAAGCTCGAGCAAAGGAGGCAAATGCATAAATGTCTTCCCATGGAGTTGTACTGTGTTATCTAAATCCTTAACTCCGTAATGCATGAAGCAATCTTTCATCTAATGACATTTATGTTTTGATATGTCTTACTGGGCTAACAACTCATCTCTGCAGGCCAGGACCATTTCAGTCGACCAGTTCTCAAAGATAGGTCGACCTGTTTTTCCAGAACTGAAGTTTTCTCCTTGTTACAGGTTTCGGTCGACCGCCCCAGGATTTCCGGTCGACCGGTTTTCCCAGAACCCAAGTGATCAACGGGTTACAGGTTTTCGGTCGACCGCCCCTGGCGTTCAGGTCGACCGATTTTGCCAGAATCAAATATGCCTATTTGTTATAGGTTTAGGTCGACCGGCTCCCTGATTCCGGTCAACCGGTAGCCTCGAAAGCCCCCTTTGTTGACTTGTTTGTCCAAGCTCGAGTGAAGTCTTTCTCCCTCATTCTTTTAATGTAAAGTCCAGCATTCAAGGAGTGAATTGTGGATCTGGTTTGGGACTTGTCACAGGCCCTTCCTAGATCTATAAAAGATCTCTTCCAAGGGGCAAGTGAACCCTAATGCTGAAGTGATAGAACAAGGGGAGAGTGCTTGCACTGTTCACGTGAACAGTGATCCGTGGGAATCCTTCATCAAAGATCAAAGGAGGTCAAGCTCGAATCTTCATCCAAATCAAGAGCAGATCAAAATTAGAGGAAGCTGCATCCTGAATCTACGTCAATCATTAAGGGGGAGCTGTCTTGTGTTCTTACTCTTCATTATTCATTCTCAATTTGTGCTCAAACTGGTTTTGCCTTCTTCCCTCTTCGAAATCTTTTGTGTGTGTGGATCCTTATAGATCCGTGTACACGTGTGTATCTTTGTGCTTGTCTCTTCGTGTGTGTGTGTGTTTGAGCACCCTTGTAAGGGTTCTAACTCCTTCACGTGTGGTTGTGTGTGTGTGGTGTCAATCTTGTATTCCTAAACAAGATAGTGTGTGGTTCCTCACCTTGTGAGGGGTGGACGTAGGTTGCTGTTGCTGCATCCGAACCACCTTAAATTTGTTGTCCATTGTATGGTTTGATCCCTCTCTTCTATCTCCTTCTGTTCTCTTAGCTAGCTTTGTGTGTGCATCGGAAGAGTGCTCGAATCCTCGTTCGTCTTTCCATCTACGATATCTTGTGGTATATTGAAAGGTATCTTCTGACTGATGTGATTAGTCTCATCAGAAGGAATATATCTTGTGTGAGAGAATCCTTGGATTCCTGAACTCCGCCTGGTACCCAAGAACCTCCGTTTAAGATTGTTGTTGTTGGCTTTAAATCTGTTCTTCGTCTGACCCCCTCGTGCTTGTAGTCCTCATTGTGTGAGTGTTATTTATTTCGGTAATCAGTTTTCATAATTTTTGATTATACCCAATTCACCCCCCCTCTTGGATGTCATTGATCGTGGGACTTCAATTGGTATCAGAGCTAAGGCTCTTTTTCCTTCCAGATCTAACGATCTTGAGTAAGATCCGGATCAATGGCTAACAAGGGAATGATACCTGAGGGTCACTCCATCAGCCGACCTCCTTTTTTTGATGGTTCGAACTACTCGTACTGGAAAAACAGAATGCATGTCTTCTTGAGAGCTCAAGAGTATGAAGTGTGGAAAGTTGTGGACAAAGGTCCTTACAAACTCGGGGCTGATGAAGAAAAATGGACCCCAGAAGAAATTAAGAAATGCACTGTTAACTATAATGCCATGAATATTATGCAGTGTGCCATACATCCTAATGAGTTCTCCCGCGTATCAATGTGCAGCTCAGCCAAAGAGATGTGGGACAAATTGCGACTCATTTATGAAGGAACCTCGGAGGTCAAAGAGACGAAGGCCAATCTACTCGTAAGCGATTACGAGCTGTTCAAAATGAAGCCGGAGGAAACTATCTCAGAAATGTTTGCAAGGCTAACTGAGATCACAAATGGCCTTAAAAGCCTTGGGAAAGATTACACCAACTCTGAGCTCGTAAGGAAAGTCTTGAGATCCCTCACTCCCGCGTGGCACACAAAGGCTACCGTCATTGAAGATTCAAAAAATCTGTCCACACTCACGCTCGATGAACTCATAGGGTCACTTATGACCTATGAGATAAATATGAAAAGGACAGCCGAAGAAGATATCAAGAAGAAAAAGGTGATTGGATTGAAAGCTCATCAACCCAATGATGACTCTCAAGAAGAAGAAACCAGCGATGGAAGCAATGAAGAAGAAGAACTTGCAATGATCACCCGACAAGTGAGAAGATTTCTAAAGAAGAAAAAGAACTTTCAGGGAAATTTCAGGAAGGGGCCAAGGAAGCCCATTCAACCCAAAGGTGAGTCGAGCAAACCAAACAGCATTATATGCTATGCATGCAAGAAACCTGGGCACATGAGAGGTGAGTGCCCAGATCTGAAAAAGAAATTCAAGAAGGACATCTTCAAGAAACCCAAGGCCATGGTCGCTACGTGGAGCGATGAGGAAGATGAACCATCCGATGAGGAAATTCAAGAACTGGTGGGAAGTCTATGTCTTATGGCACACGGAGACGAATCTCCAGAGGTAAACTCTGACCCTGACTTCATTTCGAATGAACAATGGGAATCTGAATATGAGAAACTTTACTTGAAATATAAAAAAATCAGGTCTGAAAATAAAGATTTAAAAAAAATTGATGAGGACATTTTCGCTAAATTTGAGAATTTGGAACAAGAATGGTTCGAGCTAGTCGAAGAAAAAGAAAACCTGTTGCAAATCATTTCAGACAGTGAAAAAAACAAAGAAGAGATGGCATGCAAAATGGCTGAGATTGAAAAAGTGTGTGAAACATTAAAAAGGGAAGGAGAAATTCTGAGGTTCGAAAATTCAGAACTTGAGAAGAAAAATGGGATCTTGAGTGAGGAAGTGGTTGAACTTCAGTCCACTTTGACTAGGTTTGTCAAAGGAAAACAAAACCTAGACAACTTGTTGGGAATTAAGGCTAACTTCCAAAAGGAAGGTTTGGGATACATTCCTGAAAATAAAAAATCCTTTGAGCATAAGATTATCACATCATTTGTGCATGGGGACAACCACGTCTCATCTTCCAACACACAATCCAAACGTATGCAATCCAGATCACCAAAACCTCAAAGAAAATTTGCTCCAGTCAACTGCTATCACTGTGATAGATTTGGTCATACCATCGCAAACTGTTGGGTCAGGCAAAACTTGTCCAGGAATCACAATTTTAGGGTCAAGAAAAGATATGCACAGAATGAGACTAACTCTTATGGACCCAAACTAGTTTGGGTACCAAAAATAATTGCATGAGAATCTTCGTTCTTGCAGATATGTCTTGAAGCTAGGGGGAGCAAGTGGTACCTAGACAGCGGTTGTTCAAGGCACATGACAGGGACAAGGAAGTGTTCTCATCATTGCAGGATAAGGATGGAGGCTCTGTGGTCTTTGGAGGCAAAGACAAAGGTAAGATCATCGGGATCGGCAACATAGGTAAGAATTCTGAAATTCTCATTGAAGATGTACTTTTGGTGAAAGGTCTAAATCATAACCTGCTAAGCATCAGTCAACTGTGCGATAAAGGTTTTAAAATCATTTTTGATGAAACTCACTGCATTGTCATGAACCAAAGCACTCAGGAAATAAAATTCATTGGAAATAGAAACAACAATGTTTACACTGTTGATATTGATAATGTCTCCTGTGATGATTTGTGTCTGTCAGCAAACAATCATGAAAATGCTTGGTTATGGCACCGAAGATTGGGTCATGCTAGTTTTGGAGTAATCTCCAAGTTGTCTAGACATGATTTAGTGAACGATTGCCTAAATTAAAGTTTGAAAGTGATCGAGTTTGTGAAGCTTGCGCAAAAGGCAAGCAAACACGAATCTCTTTCAAAAATAAGAATATTGTATCCTCTGCTAGACCTCTGGAATTGTTGCATCTTGATCTTTTTGGTCCAACCAGGACCTCCAGCCTAGGAGGAAAATCTTATGGTTTTGTGATTGTTGATGATTATTCCAGATTTACATGGGTGCTCTTCTTGTCCAATAAAAATGATGCCGTGACAGAATTTCAAGTTTTTTGCAAGAAAGTTCAGAATGATAAAGGTTATCCTATCACTACTATTCAGAGTGATCATGGTGGAGAGTTTGAGAATCAAGATTTCAGTGAGTTCTGCAAAGAGCAGGGATACACACATAACTTTTCTTCACCAAGGACGCCTCAACAGAATGGAGTTGTAGAGAGGAAAAATAGAACATTGATAGACATGGCACGTACCATGTTAAGTGAAAACTCTTTACCAAAATACTTTTGGGCTGAGGCAGTAAGTACGGTATGCTACATCATCAACAGGGCTATGGTAAGGCCTATCCTAAAGAAAACTCCCTACGAGCTATATAAAGGTAAGAAACCAAATATTTCCCATCTCAAACTCTTTGGATGCTCTTGCTTCATTCTGAATAATGGTAAGTCTAATCTAGGGAAGTTTGATGAGAAAAGTAACAAGGGAATATTTTTAGGTTATGCATTGAATTCTAGAGCCTATCGAGTTTTTAATAAACGGACCTTGGTTGTTGAAGAAAGTCCTCATGTAATTTTTGACGAATCTGAACCAAAAATGACAAACCAATCTGTCCAACTTGTGGATACAGGAGAAGTCTCTAAAAGCTCAACAATTGTTGGAACACCAAAAGCTGAAGATGAACCTAAGGAAGAAATGTCCAGCAGGGGTGAAGAAAGTGAAGATCCTTCAATCAAGACGCTGCAGGAGCAGCAAGTACAGCATCCCGACCTTCCAAGCACCTCTACATTTTCAAAGGATCATCCATCCGGGAACGTCATCGGTAATCCTCAGGATGGAGTAAGAACCATAGCTTCATTGAGGCAAGTAGAAGAAGAAGATTTGATAGCTCTTATCTCACAAGAAGAACCGAAAGACATCTTTGATGCCTTACGAAATGAATTTTGGATTCAAGCCATGCATGAAGAGCTACATCAGTTTGAGAGACACGAAGTGTGGACACTTGTACCCCGTCCCAGAGATCAACCTGTGATAGGGACTCGGTGGGTCTTTAGAAACAAACTGAATGATACAGGTGTGGTCGTCCGAAATAAGGCACGGCTCGTGGCCAAAGGATACAGCCAGGAAATGGGAATTGATTTTGATGAGTCTTTTACCCCAGTGGCTAGACTAGAAGCAGTTCGGATTTTACTATCTTTTGCATGCTCATTAAACTTCAAACTGTTTCAAATGGATGTTAAATCTGCCTTTCTTAACGGGTTCATCAAGGAGGATGTTTTTGTAGATCAACCTCCAGGATTTGAAGATTCCAAGCACCCACGACATGTGTACAAGCTCCGGAAGGCATTGTACGGGCTTAAGCAGGCACCAAGGGCATGGTATGAAAGACTCACCTCATTTCTGACTCAAAATGGATTCAAAAGAGGTAATGTTGACCAAACACTCTTCACTAAAAAATCAGGTAAAGAAATATTGGTGGTTCAAGTGTACGTTGATGACATAATTTTTGGAGCCACTAACAACGGCCTGTGTAATGAATTTGCAAGAATGATGCAGGGCGAGTTTGAAATGAGTCTAATGGGTGAACTAACATTCTTCCTTGGACTGCAGGTGAAGCAAACGTCCGAAGGGATTTTCATAAACCAAGCCAAATATACGATGGAGCTGCTAAAGAAATTTGGGATGGCAGAAGCAAAACCCATGTCAACTCCAATGGCCACAACTACCAAGTTAGACAAAAATGAAAACGGTAAACCAGTCGATCCCACACTATACCGAGGTATGATCGGATCACTGCTATATTTAACAGCATGTCGCCCAGATATTCAGTACAGTGTGTGCCTATGTGCTCGTTTTCAATCTTGCCCAAAGGAATCCCATCTTATGGCTGTTAAGCGAATTTTTCGGTATCTTATTGGCACTCTAGACTTTGGCTTGTGGTTTCCAATCGGCAGTTCATATGACTTGATTGCATATACAGATGCTGATTATGCTGGCTGTATTGTCGATCGGAAAAGTACTAGTGGGTACTGTCAATTTCTTGGTGGGTGCCTAGTTTCGTGGGCCTCCAAGAAACAACATTCAGTAGCATTATCAACGGCCGAGGCTGAGTATGTAGCCGCCGGAAGTTGTGGAGCCCAAGTACTTTGGATCAAAAATCAACTGCTTGATTTGGATGTTGTAATAAACTGTGTTCCAATTTTATGTGACAACACTAGTGCCATCAGCTTGTCAAAAAACCCTGTTCAACACTCTAGGACCAAGCATATAGACATTCGTCATCACTTCCTAAGAGATCATGTAGGCAAGGGTGTTTTCGAGCTGCATTTTATTGATACCCATAACCAGCTGGCCGATATCTTCACCAAGCCTTTAAACCAGGAGCAATTCAACAAGATTAGAAGGGAACTTGGCATGTGCAAGGGCGAGAGCATACACCCTTAAGTCTGCATTAGAATGAGTGATGCATTTCAGGATCATTGGGGGTAAACAATATGTCATGCATCATCCTATTGTGTGTGTGTGTATTTCTTTTTGCATGATATTCTCCTGCATGCATGCTTGTATATGCTTTTATAATTATATATATACCCCTCCTTGAATTAATTCTAGAACCTTTTACTCCTTGTTGAATAAATGTGGACAATGACCTTGGGTCACTGGGTAGCAACTGAGGGGAAGCCTTCAGACCAACCTCAGTAGTTGATTCATTAGAAGTCATCTTCTCTTTCCCCATATTTTGTTTTTTTAAAAAAAGGAAATAAAAAAAATTATAAAAAAGGGGGATTCTATACCTTTCTGTACATGGAGTTCACTTGAGGCAGCAGCTTTGGAGATCGTCTACCTTTTCCGTATTCTGAATTTTTTTTGGGGGGGCAGGAAATCGACCATTCCGATCGACCGGCCCACCCGTCCCGGTCGACCGAAACCGGCGAACCGGCCCAACCGGGACCCGACCGCCCTTCTCTTTAAAGGGCCCGCACCCCCTTTTCTTTTCATTCCATCCCATCTATCCCTCTTCCAACACCTCTTCTAAACCTTAGACCACACCACCTCTCTTCCACTAACCTAAATCTCCATCTCCCATCCATCCGTCCTCCCTCCGGCGGATCTGTCATTTTTTCGGGACGCACTCTCTACTGTCGTCCGTGGTGCCGCAACCTGCTCTCCCTGACTCCAGAGCTTGGAAAGCATCCTCCAGGGTTTCAAGAGTGCTCTTCTCGTCCATTCCCATACCAAGGGCCGGACACCCTCTCTTCGAAGGGTTTCACAGCCGGATTCCTAGCCAACGATGCCGTCCCGATGGAGTTCTCGGCGTTCCAATCTAGGGGAAGCCAGCGTCCAGAGAAGGGAGGCCCCTGCTCATCCACCGAGGGCACCAGAACCACGTCCAGCAGCCCGTCTGCCTCCTCGGCCCATCATCAACCCTCGACTGGTTGACTTTCAGGAGGTGACTGAGCTTCTACCAGATTTGTTTGCTCTATTTGCCGTTCAGGATGGCTGGATAGACTTTGCATCCCGATATACTAGGTACTATCCGAACCTAGTCCAGGAATTCTATGGCAACCTGGTTGAGAGAAATGGAGAGTTGTATACTTTTGTTCAGGCCACGGAGATACATATTGCACCTGAACTTTTCCAACTTGCCTTGGGAGTCTCGGACTGGGGTGCCGACATATCGTGGGGTCATGATGAAATGCCAGACACTTTCTTCCTCATGACAGGGTGTGAGTTTGTTCAAGGTGTAAGCAATCGCCTTCAGTTGAACGCCAACTACTTCCCACCGCTGCAGCGCATTCTACATCACATAATCACCACCGTGCTTTATCCTAAAAGTGGCAGTCGCAATGAAGTCACAACAGTCCATAAGTTCCTCTTTTACCATATCATGAATGCGAATTTAGTGAATATGGGTCGACTCATGACACATTTGATCAGTTCTTGCCGCACCAACTTGAGCCGGTCCTTACCCTATGCTACACAGTTGACGGGTGTTTTTATCTATGCTGGGATAGACTTGACAAACGAAAGATCACTCCAAGTTCGACAAGATGATATCTATAATGAACACAAGATTTTCTTCGATCTTGGATACTACTGGGGTGATGATGGTGAGCTTACTAGAGATGTTCCCACATATGTCGCACAGCTTGCTCCAGCTGCAGTTCCACCGTTACAGCCGACCAGCCGGACCTTGGGGATGCACCCCCTCCAGTTCAGGTGGAGGATCAGCCTCCCGTGCAGGCTGCGGACCATGAGATGCCACCTCCTCCACAATTCTTTCAAGGGGAGTCTTCCACTCCGGGTGTTGGTCCTCCCACTAGGGCGGACTATGAGACTCTTGAGGGTCGTGTCTTAGGCTTGGAATCCCGGATTCACTCCTCCCTTGACCGGATGGACACATTCATGGGCACTATGACTGAACGAATGGATGGTGTTTTCCTTGCTCTGGATGATATCTCTCTCCACTTGGCCACCCTATATGCCAGTCATGAAGATAACCGTGAAGCTTTTCGCATTACAAATCAATCACTTCTTCACATGCATTCACAGTTGTCTCATTATGATGACCTTCTCCATGGCATTTCTGATCGCTTGCCTCCTGCTAACCGTGAAGCTCCTCCTGCTCCTGCTGCTCATGATGGCGTCGGTGCTTCGGGTGATGATGCTGCTGAGGGGACGCCTGATCCACCTGCCTCTTAGCTGACCTTGTGTCCCCACTGTGTCTTTCCTGTCCACGAATTCTGTATCCCACTCCCCTTTTTGTTGATGTCAAAGGGGGAGAAGTAGCTATTTCACCTTGTCTATCTATCTATTTTATGCCTGCTGTGTGCTTGTGTGTCTGTTTGGTTGTATGTCTTTTGGCACTACGTTCGTTTGCATTCTGTGAGTCTTGTGTCCTTGCATTTGCATCTTGTCATGTAACTCCAACCTTGTTATGAAACAATGCCAGGCACTTGCTGATTGTTATCTATTTTGGTCACTTCTCCTATCTTTTATTACATCTCCAACATCGAGCGCATATAAATGGTTGGAATGATTCTGGTTGGATTGTTTTGTCTTTTTCTGCTTGAAGAACTCTATCCATCCCTGACATGTTTTTTTTGTTTGTTTTGTCATCATCAAAAAGGGGGAGATTGTTGAGTCTCCTCGAATGATTTTGATGATAACAAAACTCAGGGTTATGATTTCATCGTCATCTGTGTTTTTGATTTCAAGCTCGAGCAAAGGAGGCAAATGCATAAATGTCTTCCCATGGAGTTGTACTGTGTTATTTAAATCCTTAACTCCGTAATGCATGAAGTAATCTTTCATCTAATGACATTTATGTTTTGATATGTCTTACTGGGCTAACAACTCATCTCTGCAAGCCAGGACCATTTCAATCGACCAGTTCTCAAAGATAGGTCGACCTATTTTTCCAGAACTGAAGTTTTCTCCTTGTTACAGGTTTCGGTCGACCGCCCCAGGATTTCCGGTCGACCGGTTTTCCCAGAACTCAAGTGATCAACGGGTTACAGGTTTTCGGTCGACCGCCCCTGGCGTTCAGGTCGACCGGTTTTGCCAGAATCAAAAATTCCTATTTGTTATAGGTTTAGGTCGACCGGCTCCCTGATTCCGATCAACCGGTAGCCTCGAAAGCCCCCTTTGTTGACTTGTTTGTCCAAGCTCGAGTGAAGTCTTTCTCCCTCATTCTTTTAATGTAAAGTCCAGCATTCAAGGAGTGAATTGTGGATCTGGTTTGGGACTTGTCCCAGGCCCTTCCTAGATCTATAAAAGATCTCTTCCAAGGGGCAAGTGAACCCTAATGCTGAAGTGATAGAACAAGGGGAGAGTGCTTGCACTGTTCACGTGAACAGTGATCCGTGGGAATCCTTCATCAAAGATCAAAGGAGGTCAAGCTCGAATCTTCATCCAAATCAAGAGCAGATCAAAATTAGAGGAAGCTGCATCCTGAATCTACGTCAATCATTAAGGGGGAGCTGTCTTGTGCTCTTACTCTTCATTATTCATTCTCAATTTGTGCTCAAACTGGTTTTGCCCTTCTTCCCTCTTCGAAATCTTTTGTGTGTGTGGATCCTTATAGATCCGTGTACACGTGTGTATCTTTGTGCTTGTCTCTTCGTGTGTGTGTGTGTGTTTGAGCACCCTTGTAAGGGTTCTAACTCCTTCACGTGTGGTTGTGTGTGTGTGGTGTCAATCTTGTATTCCTAAACAAGATAGTGTGTGGTTCCTCACCTTGTGAGGGGTGGACGTAGGTTGCTGTTGCTGCATCCGAACCACCTTAAATTTGTTGTCCATTGTATGGTTTGATCCCTCTCTTCTATCTCCTTCTGTTCTCTTAGCTAGCTTTGTGTGTGCATCGGAAGAGTGCTCGAATCCTCGTTCGTCTTTCCATCTACGATATCTTGTGGTATATTGAAAGGTATCTTCTGACTGATGTGATTAGTCTCATCAGAAGGAATATATCTTGTGTGAGAGAATCCTTGGATTCCTGAACTCCGCCTGGTACCCAAGAACCTCCGTTTAAGATTGTTGTTGTTGGCTTTAAATCTGTTCTTCGTCTGACCCCCTTGTGCTTGTAGTCCTCATTGTGTGAGTGTTATTTATTTCGGTAATCAGTTTTCATAATTTTTGATTATACCCAATTCACCCCCCCCCCCCCTCTTGGGTGTCATTGATCGTGGGACTTCATGTGTAAACCCTTTTACAATAAGTCTGACTTTATACTTATCATTGGTACCATCAAGAGAGTACTTCACAATAAACACCCAATGACATGCAACATAAATAATATGAGCCGGGCAACGCACAAGGATCCAAGTACCATGAGACATAAGAGAGTTCATTTCATCATCCATTATAACTTTCCATCAAGTTTAGAGAGTGCCTCCGAAACATTCCTGGGAATAGGAACAATAGAAATAGACAAGGCAAACTGATGAAAAGAGGGAGGCAAAGATGTATAAGAGACAAAATAGCCAATAGGTTGTTGGTAAATACTTTTACACGACCTCACCTCTTTCTGAACAGCAATGGGAAGATGAAGATTTGAAACAAGTGGTGTAGAAGACTCACCAAAAGAAGAAAATCCACCGGTGAAGAAAAAGACAGTGGAGGGGCATCCACTGGAGGAGGCGTGTGCCGCTAATAAACATGTCTATAAAAATTATCCGTTACATGTGGCTCAGAGGGTTCATTATCAATAACAGGAGCCGAGTCAGAAAGAAATAAAACAGGTGGAGTTGGGACCTCCTGAATAGGAACCTCCGGATTAGAGGGAGGAGGTCATACCTCATAGGAAAGAGTATAAAAAGATACATACTCAAAGAAAGTAATATCAACAGAAACATAATATTTCTTGGACTCGGGTTCAAAATAATAGTACCCTTTTTGAGTTCGAGAATATCCAAGAAAAATGCATAGAACCGATCTAGGAGATAATTTATCATTACCTGGACCAAGTGAGTGAACAAAGTATTTACATCTAAACATTCGAGGAACAAGAGGAAAGGGAAAAAGGTATGGATGTAAAGGCAAGAACGACGATCGTCCATCTAGCACCTTGCTCGGAACACGATTTATAAGATAGCATGAGATAAGAATTACATCTCCCCAGTATTGTTTAGGTACATGCATATGAAATAGGAGAGTACGAGCAACATCAAGAAGATGACAGTTCTTCCTCTCAGCAACTCTATTTTGTTGAGATGTGTAAGAGTATGATGTTTGATAGACAATTCCATGTACGGAGCAAAAGGTAGCAAACATGGTCTGAGTGTACCCCAAGGCATTATTAGTGTGCACAGTTTTGATAGATACAGTGGGTTTTTATTTCAACATAAAAATTTTGTAATACAAACAGAACATCGGATCTTGACTTGAGAAGAAACACCCAAGTGAGAGAAGTCATCCATAAAATCAATAAAAGTAACAAAATAATGAAATCCGAGTTTGGAAGGAACATGAGAGGGCCCCAAATATCAGAGTGAACAAGATGAAAGGAAGCAACACTCCTTTTATTAGACTCAAAGGAAATGACACACGATGATGTTCGTCCAGTTCACAGGCATCACAATAAAGTTTATTGATTGTAGAAGGAACTGACATGGTTGTCCTAAGCTTCAAAAGTGAAAGATGACCCAATCTGCAATGTCACTGATATAGACCCTCACTAGCTAACAGAGCCCGAGAGGTCTGGAGAGGTTTATTGGCAGTAAAATAGTAGAGTCCACCAGATTCATGCCCCACACCAATCGTCTTCTTCGTCCGCCATCTTGCCGAGAAGGTGCTGTGGGTGAAGGGTCAAATTGTTGCAAGACAGAGGCAACAACAGACGAAGTATCAGAAGCAACTCCGAGATTAACCATAGGATTTGATTTGCTGCCCCCCATCCATACTTCTTCTAATAGACATCAGATCGGTGATTGGATCTTCCACAATGTGTGCATGGCTGGCAACCACAGCCACGTCCACAACCACGTCCAGTAGTGGCCAACACAAACGTGCTTCCCATATCTCCAGTGACAACTGTCTGCCCAGCTATAGAATTTCCAACATTAACATGAGATGTTGTGCTAGCCCATAGCACGCGCGAAAACACGTCTGCTAGCTGTGATATAGCGGTGTCAACAACAAATTATCCCAGACATGCTAGAGATTGTTATCAAGTCCGACCAGAAATTTAGCAACAATAAATTCTTCCCGCTGTTTCTATATTATTGTGAGATCTGTGACATTTGACAGATAATGGAGAAGCTCATTCCATAACCCTTGGACTTCAGAGAAATACTATGCAATAAGTCTCACCATCTTACTTGATTGCAAATAATTGAGAATAAAGATTATATATATGAAAAATATTCGTCTCACCAAAGGATGTACACTCCAAGGAATCCCACATCTCCTTCGTCGTCTCTAGAAAAGGCACATTATTGAAAATATGACTCACAACTATTGCCAATTACCGAGATGACTATCCCGTCGTCTACTTGTCAGACTTCAAAAGCTTTTAAATCTATCTTGGCTCAAGGATTTTTTTCAACATGATGAAACTTTTTCAGACATCAGAAGAAATCTTTATGCCCTTGACTATTGATGATAGCTTGCAACCATTTAACTTGACCGATGTGGCCCTAACCGATGTGATTAGCACGTGACTGGAGGTAGAAGACAACTTCTCCACCGTGAACACACAGACGATAGGACAAGAAAAGAAGACTAGTTGTTGATACCAAGACGAGAGTGATCCGGACATAAGAGCAAAGCAGCTAAACAAGTGTTCTTTTGTGCTCATCATAATCAAGGACGAGAAATCCCTCTAACACATGCTCGCCAGACGAAGAGGAAGCCTCAAAGTTGACCCGATGATAGCGAGAAAGAGAGCAGCACCATAGCAGTGGACTATCAAGGGCCCGGGGAGAGTTGTGGGCGACCGCAATGATGGCGGCGACGACAGCCACGATGGCCACGGTCGCCAACAAAATGACGACAGCCGCAGCGACCTGTACCACAGCCGATGGGCGCAGTGGCCGGCGGATTCCACCTCATGCGTCCACTAAGAGAGAGGAAAAAAAGATGGAGAGTGGGGGCAAAGGAGGTGGGCGGCGGCCCAGAGCCCCAACGCTCTGATACCATATTGATTAGGGGGAGAAAAACTGATTAAATTATCATTAACAGAAAGAGGTTTCTTATTCCTGAGTACACAATAAGTTGTACTCTAGGTACACTATAATCTAATCACTACCCACTAACAAGCACTATAACCAAGCATGTCTCTAACACTAATAAATGACACAAACAGGCTCTCTTTTTGCCACTGTAATGTTTGCAATTTTCTCAATCTGGATCAGTTCCCTTTCATCCACTTCCTTCCTGAAAATTTCTCTAAGACAAGTATGCGTATGCCATCCATCGGATATACACTCATCATCGTGAATAAAATAAACAATGTAATCAAAAAAAAACGAGATGAGAGAGAGAGAGCTTTCCTTGGCCTCATTGCAGAAATGTGGGAATACAGCTAGTAACAAACAAAGCCGTAGTGTATAAAGTCTAGACGAGCATCATGTGCGGCTATGGGTCCCGTTAACTCCATTTTCATTTCGTTATGGACAAATAAGATGAGCTATCAACTAATCTGAATCATGGAGCAATAGTGTTCATTACTTTCATGCAATGGCTGCAATTTCTACAGCTAGCTTGAGAAAGAAAGCGACCATTGAGCATGAGAACAAAAGGAAATTAACTTAATCGTAACCTATAAAAATGAAGTAAAATGCCCTTAAAAGGGCGATCATAAATAGAAGTGTCCCTCCAGATAAAAGAAGCCTGAGAACTTCACGTCGAATCCTAGGGTCAAGCCAGGTGATATAACAGAGACCAATCTCCAGAATAGATTCACCATCAAGAAGAAACACCTGACAATCATGATCAAGAAGCATAAAAAGGCAACACGGTCAGGCCTACTGGTAACTAAAAATGAAAGATTATAAACAATACAATAACAACAGCAAGACCTCACATTTACAAAAGAGAAGAAACACACGAAAAAAAACTTAAATTATCGCCTAGAGAAAAAGAGCAAAGCCAATAAAACTCACTTTGTGAGACTCACATACCAAAAATAAGAATAAAACCTCTAAGCTTTTTTAGACACGATTGTGAACAATTTTTGTCAGCTTTACAGCTGGCTATCAACTTTATGACCTATCTCTAGTTGTCATCCAGAAACGGTAACCCAGAAGATAGATAGTAGGCAGAACCACCTAGTGCCAATGGGTTACACGAGTTAACTATCCTCTTTAGTTTATCTTCTCATCTGGAACCAGCTGATTTCCAGTCTGCCCCAGAACCGGAACAAAGGTAAGACCAGTCCAGTTCCAAAACATGGTCTCTAAAATCTTGTTGCCAATTCACCTCTATAACTCAGACAAGACCTGCTCTAGACTGCTCATCTCCTCAACCATCAAGCCCTCCTGAATATCATGTGCCAGATCACCTGGTGATCACTGAAGTGTACATAATCATCTCCCTGGAAATGCTATACTCTACATGCGCATACGTATCAATGAATTGCGGAGATCTGGCTACTCTCTAACTCATTATCCTTCCAGAACTTGTCTGTCATCTCCAGGTGTTCAAGTTTTCAACTTCTTAGCCACACTTACAATCCCTGTCCAAATTGGAGAGACCCGTGCTTCTACTAGGTAGCACCTGCCACTTCTGGCTGAAATTATACTACCACCTCTTACCATACACAACGCTGATCACATGGAGGTAGCAGAAGCACTCTCAAAGGATCAACCTGTTAAAATGTCTTAACTTCCTGTATGCAAATAAAACAAGCTTATCCAACCCTTAGGCATAGCCCGAATGAGTCAAACATATTCAGAAAATAGAGTCGAATTACCCACATCATTAAAGTGAATAATCAGATTTTTCAGAAGTATCATGTTGGATAGACAGACCATCGATCGAAATTACTGAGGCAATAAATTACATGGTATAGACATTCTATGTCCAATGGTTGAAAGATGTTTTGCTACTATAGATACCCCAAAACCTACCGGCATGCTGTTCAGAAGAGCCAGGCTGGCAGAGACATGAAACGTGCAGACCAGCACCTTCTCGAAGAAGGTGGGAAGATATGCAACAAAAGTTCCAGATGGCAAACGAGGTCGATACGCAGATAATTTAACGGAATTTGCTATAGAAGCAACATCTCCAATAAAAACAAAAGTCTCAAGACATGCAGCTGAATGAGAACCAAAGCTCTCGATCTCCACTGTCGTCAAATTTCTTCCATATTCCGAGCATTCTGCAGAAAGTGGTCTTGAAACCGATACCTCAACCCATATCTTACCACTATTCTGAACAGGCATTAGGCAGCATTCATCCTGTTTCCAGGAACAAATAAGAAGTTTCAGTTGGTAAGAAGACAATCTTTTCAAATATATTGCAGCAGCTTTCTGATCTAGAATGGTTATCCTTTTAATCAGTACATGGATAATAGAGTTACATGGAACAGTAGAAGTGAATAATTTTAAGATGCATCCAGTCAATACATGAACATCCCAAGGATACTAAACATCAAAGTTTTCTAGACTTTTTGCATATATGTGTGAAAAGAAAACCCAGTAAAAGTACATGGTTAAAGATCCCTGTATGATCACATATGATGTTACCTCCTTATTATCAGCCAACTAGTTATCCAGTAGATGCCATAACGAGGGTCGTTTGCATGAGATGTCATCTTTCAGTAGTCTTACATCTTTTTTCACATGTACATGAGTTGTAAAGGAGCAAATGCAGAAAACACTTCAAAATATAAATTTTGAAACACCAGACCAAAATTTCTAGAATATCACATTATGAGACCGCTTTAAGTTTTTCTTTTAACAAAAAAGTAAGATTTAAGAAGATGAACAAAATAAAATGAAAATAGGTCAACCACAAACAAGGGCATGCTTGGCAGCACATTTATATGAAAGCAATCCACCATAAAAAATCTTTAATCGAAGTGGGTATAAATGTCTTTAGACAATAAGATCAACAACATCCTGCAACTGCATGTTATCCTAATGTGTTGCCATCACAACATAAGTTGACAAGAGAAGCTCTGAAGGTGTTCATGATATTAGGCAGTGGTTACAGTAGCAAAAATGATGCCCTACTGCCTACTGACTGGCAGCAGATGCAACATTCTAGTAGCTCCCTGCAATTGTTCTAAAGCTATAACAAGACCAGATCCCTGCAGAAACTGCCACCACTTTGCAGTTGCAAACTGTGCCTGTGCTGATACACTAATGCTTCTTTTGCAGACACTGCCATAGCTGTCACTAAGGAAAACTTTCATTCGGCACTCTAGAACAATTTTGACTCCAATATTGTCCACAACATTTTTTCATTATTCTAAACAAAACCAGATAATCATTACTTGATTAAAGACAAAGTCATAGCAGCCAATACTAAAACAACAAGATCCAGCTATATGGTTCACAAAACATTAAAAAGTTAAATACCTGCAAGCACTGACAACCCTGGGTTGTTTGCGTCATTTGCCATCCACCACACTTTTTGCACTTGATGACATCCTTAGGATTAAAACAGTATATCTTTCTTGTTGTGTTCCCACACCTATTGTCACAAGTATCTCCAACTTGTAAATTTGAAGTACAGCATGGTATACTCACAAAAGCTGCAAGATCATCTGGACAAGAAGTTCCATCATCCATAGACAGAAATCCCCTTCCTTCCTCTACCCAAACACTAGGGACACAATAGCCGTTTCCACCACTGCCTGTCTGAGAAATTTTAGGAAATTTTGGATAGTAAGATTGATTTAGCATTTTGGAGTCCAAATGAGTCAATTTCTCCATCCATTCTTTTGGATTATGGATGTCGGAACCATCCAATGACATAATGATGTCACCACGAGATAAATATCCAGACAAAGGAGACAAAGGAGACACACTAAGCACCTGTTACCACATGAATCTTAATTTCACATTTTAACGACAATTATGAAAAAATATGAATCATAATAAGAGACGAGCAGATTTGATCAGAATTACCATAGGCCTTTCACCATGAATATAAAATGGGTACAAGAGCACTGGCAGGATGATCAGTGTCAAGCTACAAACTGCACAAAACTAGAGAAGTCAACCATAAGCTAGGCCACAGTCCAAACAATATAGCATGCAATGCATGAACATAAATAAAATGCTACAACTACTGCATTGGGGATATACAGAAAAGTTGATGCAAATCATTATCCATTAATAGGATTTTCCTGTCATTTGCCATGATCAAAGACCTGTCCTCTTGTTTTCTTATTTTGGCAAAAGGAAGGAGGAGGGAAGGCATAACAGCTGATTATACACACACCTCTTTTGACAAGAGGAAAGCGGAAGGCATAGCAGCAGATTACACACATACAAGGAAGGGAGAATCCAAAACCTATTCAACACCAATTAAACAAAAACAAGGAACCATCTGACTTTATAATATGATCCACAATGTTTACTGATATCGAAAGATTTTACATACTTATCATATAAATCTCTCTAGAATGGTGCATAATTTACATACTGTATTTCAATGCACGCAGCGGTTCTGTAAACCATGGTACTAAAAAACATCCAGAACCAGATAGGGACCAGTCTGGTTCCAGCAGGGGTAAATGGGATATTAACCAGCCGGTTTTTGGTCAAAACTGGCGTTGGAACCGAAACCAGAACAGCACAGAGCCAGTCCATTCCAAAATCGGGTTTTTAATTCCTTGTAAAACTTTTATAGCAACAAACAAACTTGTAAAATGCAAGCCAATAACAGAAGGATAAAACCTTAAGGAAACATTTGAGAAATTCATGGCTGTTGCTAGGGAAGTTTCATTTTCTTCCACAATTTGGATTAGTCATCAAAGTGCAATCCAATGGTAGATATTAAGGAAGCAGGTGGGCTGGGCATTAAGAGCATTAGATATTTCAATTTGGCCTTATTGTGTAAGCAGTTGTGGAGGCTCAGAACAGAGGATGGGGGTTTGTGGGCACAGCTGATTAGTCAGAGATACTATTCCTCGTCCAGGGTGTGGGACTTGTACCCCACCCGGCTGTATAATGTATACCCAATCTGGAGAGGCATCCTTCAGTGTGTGGATTTCTTTAGAGCTAGTGTACGGGTCAGCCTGGGTGATGAAGAGAGAGGTCTGTTCTGGTAGGACAAGTGGTGTGGTGACTTTTCTTTGGCAGAGGCCTTCCCAGCATTGTTTGCTATTGCGAGCGTTCCAGAGGTTTCAGTGGCACAGCCTTTTGATGCACTTCTGGGCGGGGGCATTTGGGTCCCCATTTTCAGAAGGAATCTCACCATGGAAGAGATGGACCAGTTGGAACTTCTCTTATCTTTCCTCCAGGACTTTAGCCCAATCGTCAATAGAGCGGATACTTGACTGTGGAGATGGGAGAAGGAGGGCCGTTTCTCAGTTAGGTCGGCCTATGCTCTCCTTGCTGATGGGGGGGCACGCCATCCTTTTGCTCCCCAGATCTTGAATCCCAGAGCCCTATCAAGGTGAAGGTGCAGGTTTGGAGGATTTCTCATGGCCGGTTGCCCACGTGTGACAAGGTGGCACCTTTCCTTCAGCACATATCTACCTCGTGCTGCTTGTGTGGGGACAAGGAGGAAGATCTGGACCACTTATTTACAAGCTGTCCTTTCGCGAAGGCTATTTGGAGGAGGATCGGCCAAACCTCACAGTAGAATCTGGGACTCTTTGAGGGGGTCCGGCGGCTTCTTTCCTTGTGGCACCAGAGTTGGATTCTCAAGGCCGATAGGATTATGTGGTGGCTCATCTTTCATGCTACTCTTTGGGCCTTGTGGAGTGAAAGGAACAATAGGCTATTCAGAAGCGAAGCGAGGATGGAGTATTTTCTTTTGTTCGTGAGAAAGTTTTATTTTGGGCAAAATATGGTTGTAAAGGAGAGGTTAATAACTCCTCGCTCTTTTTGCTCTTGAGGAGTTAGTGGGGTGCATTATTATCGGTGTGGGGTTTTGTAAGGGGTTTTTGTGAGCGGACTAAATATACATGTACATCCCTTTTTCTATTATTTATCTATTTCATGGTATCACCCACATTTCAAAAAAAAAATAGGATTACGTTACATCATTACATGCATTTAACTTATCAGATAAGCTCACCAGAGATCATGTGCACTATGGCTATAGTGGATACCCTATCCAACACTCTGTTCCCAAAACTAGCAATGAATTGGGTTTAGAGAACTTATCAAAACCTGACAAGTGACTAATAATCAGTCAGGTTAACAAGGCTATTTGCTACCATCACGTTCCTAAGGTAAATGCATCTCAGAAAGCATTACATTTATAAGTAGCTGTAAAGAGCTCTTGAAGAATAAGATGTCATTTTAGTTCACAACCCCAGATGGACACCGAGACTAGTATTAGGCCCACTTTGTTAATAGAATAAGTCCCGGGTAAAATGAGTTATTCTACTTTTTCACTCTTGTTCTAGTTTGATAGCAAGGTTAAGTTACCAGAGGTCGGTTAGGATAAAAGGCCTTATTCTAGGAATAACTCATTCTACCATTTCTATGGAATGAGTTATTCCTAGGGTTAGAACAAGTTATCAAACTGAAAAAGTAAAAAGCCAAGGAATAACTCATCCTAACCCATCTCATGTGAGTTATCCTAACCTATTATCAAGCAGGGCCTTAGAGAAAATCCTTGATCCTTACCCATGATTGACTTCAGCTTTTGCTTTGATAAACAACTCCTCTTTTATTGAAAACACAATAAGAGTGTCAATCTCTTAAAAATCATCTTTATTATAAATGACTTGCAGCCCATCAACACCACTGGCAGTGTGCTGATTAGAATTGATTAATTATTTCTCCTTTTCTCCATGGTCGATTTTTGTGTCTATTTCAAGAATAAGCATATTAACATTTTTAAAGCAGTTTTTTTAAAAAAAAAAAAATTTGGGGTGGGGAGGGGAAAGCGGCTCGAAGCCGTGCCCTCCTGCCACCTGCGCAGGAGGGGGGAGGGGAGGTGTCCACCCCGCCACTGGCGGGGAACTCAAAAACCATTATGCAAATAACTGACATGAAAATGGGCAATGAGAGTAGAAGCAAGGCCAATCGAGAAATATCAGTAAGAGAGAATGCTTAGTTCTTGGATTTGCAAGGGAAATCAATACCAGTCAAAAGAAATACATAAGCTGAATAATTAGAATCTTAATGGGAAAAAAGGAAACTAATATCAGTAAGAGAGAATGCTTAGTTCTTGGATTTGCAAGGGAAATCAATACCAGTCAAAAGAAATACATAAGCTGAATAATTAGAATCTTAATGGGAAAAAAGGAAACTTACCACTGTGTTATGCCAAATGCCAGCACAATATATCCGAAGGGTGGTAAAATGGGGCAAAGTCTGCAGCAAGTCATAGTTAAAGGCAACCAAAGCCCCAGGAAATATGACTGCTAGAAATACTGCAAAGTACTCAATCTGTATGCCCTGACTGTCATTTGTTGTGGTGTTGCCTACATTACCAGCAATGAGAATCTAAAACTTGAAATTAAAAGATATACAAGATTCACAAATTTTCAATATTTACAACCTTGGAGATCATGTGAGACAGCCTAAAAAACTACCACAAAACATGAACTTTGGAATCCACACGCTGTTTAAGGATGATAAATAAATGTAGAAGGGAAAAAAGGCTGCTCGCTTTTCCTTCAGTTAGACTATGCCTTTGCTTCAGAGATGCAGAATATCAATTCAAAATTGACATGTTATTTGTCTCCCTAAAACAATGGCATGCAAGTTGCTGACCACTCAAATGTATGTGGACAAGGGGAAGGAGAGATAAAAGTTCTCAATAATTTAAAAAACACTTCTAAGGCACCGTATGGGAACACAAGTGGAACTGTAGAAGAGATTCCAATGATTGGAATATCTGATAAATCTACTTGTGTTCTATAATGAGCCAAAGTTGCCTTGGATTTCTAACTATCTAAAATCTAGAGAGAGGAGAGAGAGAGATACAAAAGTAAAAAGGGAGGGATTTTCTCCAAAAGCTAACTTGAGTGAGCTTTGGACAAAGGTACAGAGATTCCAATGATTGGAAAAGCTACTTTTGGCATAAATAGACCAAAACGCCTGTAAAAAGATGACCACTTATCCAAAAGTAAGGGTAACTATGTAAATTGAACCTCCGGGGCATACCAACCCGCTGGTACTTATGTGGGGATGAGGAGAAGACCTTGGACCACCTATTCATAGGGTGCTCCTACTCTCAGGAGAGATGGACTCAGCTCGTCAGCAAGATTCAGGGTGCCACTGGCTCCCCGGCTAGTGTGGTGGACCTGTTCAGACTTTGGCACAGGAAGTGGGCTCTTAAGGGTGACAGAGTTACCTAGTGGCTCATTCTCCACGCCACCCTTTGGGCACCATGAGGAGAGAGGAACAATAGAATCTTCAGAAGAGAAGCAAGAGCAGCAGATAGGGTTGTTGCCTTCATTTATGAGAAAGTGAGAGGGTGGGCAGAGTATCTGTGTAAAGTTGATTCACAAAACTCCTCTGTTTTTGTTTTGTTTGGGGAGGGGGGGATCACACCGCCTTGGTGTGTTTTGATTGTATAGGGTGTTTTTGGGGGCACACTGACTATACTTGTACATCTTTCAAAAACTATGCAAATTGAAATTAGAATCTACTTTATGCTTTCAGCACATCCAAATGAGTTATTTGACATTATTTCTTTGCTGCAAAGTCTGCGCAGTCCTGACACAAGGGTTCAAAAGTTGATTTTGGAGAAAATCAACTAGCAAAAGTTTTTCCAAACAGTGCTTAGGAATATATGATTTCTTTTGCACATACTACAAGCCGTCAGACCACATCTGACACAGCCGGTATTACCAAGCTTCCAGGCAGCAGTAATCTCGGCAGCAGCAAGTATTGTTGGCACACAAATCCACCTCATATACCTCATTCGCCTCTTGGTTATCATGGAACGACAAGAAACTAAGGGGGTTTAGAAATGTTCAGGGGTGCTGGGCTAACCGACAGGAGCAGGTAAAATAAGGAGTAAATGTTGCACATCAACATGTGTTACCACACATGCCAGAAAGGCTCGTCAGGATAGAGCTATGACAACCAAACCACAGATGAAAAATATCTAGAGATGGTAACATAATTACCCTTTGGAAACTAAGGTGGGAAATGTATCATGTAATGTAAAACTCCAAGAAAGCATTAGGCAACAGACGAATTTGTCAAACACAATGTGGCATTCTTTATTTGTTAGGTTTTTTGCATAAATTCCATTGTTACAGGCAAAATTACAGATATGCCATTCCTGGAAACGTATTAACATATATATCACTGTTATTTTCAAAAACTTATAAATATGCAGATTTAGTTAAACATGTATGTCACTGTTATTTTGAAAAACTTGTAAAAATGACATCAAACATGGCAAATTTGCAAGTTTTTCAAAATAACAGTGATATATATGCTAATATGTTTCCAGGAATGGCATATCTATAATTGTGCCTCTAACAATGGCATTTATGCAAAAAACCCTTATTTGTTTTGATGTATATCAGATGTTTGGATGCATAGTTGTTAAGGCGACCGCTTAAGCAGTGCCTAGGCGGGAAGGCGTTTTCCCAAGGGAAAGGCGCATGTTCGCCTTGTTGGGCCGCCAAAAAGCGAGCCCAGGTGTCGCCTGAGCCGCCTGAGTGGCCCAAACCGCCTAGGCGCAACGCCCGGTTCGATCGGATGATCGAAACCCGTTAACGGATCCGAAGCTCGACTTTTATTTTCGCGGATCCCCCCTTTAAGTTGACTATGTACCCCCCTTGCCCGAGCCTTATCGCTGTTCGACGGTTCACCCTTGCGATTCCCCTTCCCCCCCCCCCCACTTCCGACGTTAGGGTTTGCAGTGGTAACCCTCCTCTGCCGTCCTCCGACGCCATCGCCGCCGTCAGTGAGTCACCCTCCTCCGACGCCATCGCCGCCGTCGGTGAGTCACCCTCCTCCGACGCCATCGGTCACCGTCCTCTGAAGTCATCGTCGCCGTCTTGCGCCGTCGGAGAATCAACGTTCGCCGCGGCCCGCGGCTGCCACTGTGCCACATCCATTGCCGTCGGACCGTCGTCTCCGTTGCCGGCGTCCACGGTCCACCATCTTTGATTCTCTGGTACGTCCCTCTCTCTCTCACTCTCTCTCCAAGTCTCTCAGTCCTCTCCGTCGGACCTTCCCCTTTCTCCCATACGGTCCCCACTCTCTCTCACTCTCTCTCTCTCTCAGTCCTCTTCGTCGGACCTTCCCCTCTCTCCCATACGGTCCCCACTCTCTCTCTATCTCCCATATGGTCCTCACTCCCAGACTCCCCTCCACTTTCATTTTTTTTCACTTAAAAAAAAATAAAGGCCCCCCTACTCGGTCCTCTCGACCTCCCTGTCTCCCCCCCCCCCCTCTCCTCCGACCCCCCCCTCCACTTTCTGAAGTCCCGTGATTAAATGGCACCCAAGAGGGGAGGGTGAATTGGGTAACAATAAATTTAAAGAACTTATGCTAGATAAATAAAAACACGTCTGAAAAGCAAGCAACCAACGGGAGGAGATATAACGATTCACAAAGAGAATCTGGATAAATTAACCCCTACAGCAGTTCCTTGGTACTAGGCGGAGTCTAGGAATCCAAAGATTCTCTCACACAAGATATTTTCTTCCTGACAGGACTAGCCTTGTCGATCCGAATTTACCTTTCGATATACCAGAGATCTCCCGTAAGAGGGTTAATGAATCTAGATCGGAATACAGAACTAAACGATAATACAATATACAAAAGATAGAGAGAATGGAGGTAGAAGATATGGATCAAACCACTCAGAAGACAGCGATTTTTAGGTGGTTCGGATGCAACAACGGCAACCTACGTCCACCCCTCACACACGGTGAGGATTCACACACTATCTTGTAGGAGATTACAAGATGAACACAGACCACACACACACACGTGAAGAGTATAGAACTCCCACGAAAGTGCAAGAGCACGAACACACAAGAACTGCGAAGAACAGAGAAGAACACACACACGGATCTATCTAGATCCACACACACACAAGTGCTTGAATATTACAAAAGAAATATGAATCAACCCAAATGCAAATAGAACAAAAACATGAAGTGAAGACACAGATCAGGCTCCCCCTTAGTGGATGAAGATGGTACGGAATGAAGCTTGCTCTTGGCTTGATCTCCACTCGATTTGGATGCAGATTTGCACTTGAAGGCTTCAGCTCCTGGATGAAGAGTTCCTCACGAATCACTGTTCACGTGAACAGTACCAGCACCCTCTCCCTTGATAGCCTCCCCTTGTTCTTCTCTTGAAAAGCCTTATGGTTTATGATTCCAATGAGATCTTTTATAGATCTTGGAAGGTCAGGAGACAAGTCCCCAGACCAAATCCACAAATCACTCCTTGACTAAAACAAATGGGTTTAAACAAATGGGAGAAACACCCTCTTCTCGAGCTTGAACCAGAAAGTCAAATAGGGCTGCCTTGGGGATTCCGGTCGACCAGAAATATAGGGGTGGTCGACCGAAACCTGTAAAAATTGGAGTTTTTCGTTTCTGGAAATTCCGGTCGACCGGCCACTACCCCCTGGTCGACCGAAATCTGTAAATGTTGGCATTCTTCGTTTCTGGAAAAACTGGTCGACCGGCCCTAGGGTATTGGTCGACCGGAATGGCCTAGTCCTGCAAAATTGAATTGTTAGCCCAGAGAATTTGATCAAGGTGACAATGGCTTTTAAGTGATTGATTGTTTCAAGCATTTTGGGGTTTGTTTGGACATAAATAACTCATTTGGAAACACACTGATTCAAATAAAACTAATGAGTTTTCCACAGAGTTGATAAACTCAAACTAGAACTCCCTTGACTCGAATATTGAAACCTTTGACACGGGTCGAGATAAATCCTTCACTCAGAATTTTGTTATCATCAAAATCATTCAAGGAGACTCAACAATCTCCCCCTTTTTGATGATGACAAAACATGAGTAGAGAAAGCGTAGACGAGTCAACCAAGAACCAATTCATTTGAATCATACATATATGCCCAGATTGCGATATGAAATAGAACAAGTAGATCCAGTAAGTGGCTAAAACCAAGTGCATTACATCATTTCATTTCAGTTCAAGGATCTGATACAAGAGTTGATATTCTGCAAGGAGTTCCAACAAGACGCACAAAATGCAATACACAAGATGCAGGCTAACTTGATGCAACATGACTCACAACGACTCAAGCATGCAAGCAAACAAGCAAACACAATACATAACATATAGATAGGACCTGACATAACTACTCCCCCTTTGGCATCATCAAAATGGGGAGTGGATTACAGGACTTGTGGACAGAAATGACACTACAGAAAGACAAGGATAGCTAAGGAGCAGGGTGATCTGGAGTCCCCTAGTGAGCATCATCACCAGAAGCATCGGCAGCAGGAGGAGCAGGAGTAGGAGGGAGACGGTCCTCAATTCCATGCAGAACTTCATCATGATGAAGAAGCTGGCTTCGGATACTAAGAAGTGAACGATTGGTCATCCGGAAGGCTTCCCGATTATCTTCGTGGCTAGCATAAAGAGTGGCCATGTGGGTAGAAATGTCATCCAGAGCATGGGTGAAAGATTCCATTCGGCCAGTCATAGTGTCCATGAAGGTGTCCAGCCGATCAAGGGATGAGTAGAGCCGGGTTTCCATGCCTAAGACACGTCTATCAAGAGCCTCATAGTCCCCCCAAGGAGGATGACCAACACCCTGAGTCGAGGACTCCCCGTGAACAAACTGTGGAGGAGGTGGCAACTCTTGAGCCATACGGTGTGGTGAAGGTGGGGGAGGTTGATCCTCTACCTAAACTGGAGGGGGTGCATCCCCATGAACCTGTTGTTGCTGTGGTTCTTCCTCATTTGCAAGTAAATCTGCATAAGTGGGAATATCCCTTGTAAGCTCACCATCTTCACCCCAGTAATATCCAAGATTGAAGAAAATCTTGTGTTCATTGTAGATATCATCTTGGCGAACCGGAAGTGATCTTTCTTCAGCCAAATCAACCCCAGCATAGATAAACACCCCGGTCAACTGGGATGCACAAGGTAAGGATCGCCCCAAGTTGGTGCGGCATGAGTCAATCAAAGTAGTCATGAGCCGACCCATATTCACAGTGTTCCCATTCATGACATGGTAAAAGAGGAACCGATGAACCGTTGTCACTTCATTTCTACTACCACCTTTTGGATAAATCAAGGTAGTGAATATGTGATGTAGAACACGCTGCAGTGGCGGAAAATGATTGGCATTTAACTGAATGAGATTACTAACACCCTGAATATAATCACAGCCTGTCATAGCAAGGAATGTATCCTCCACTTCACCATGTCCAAAATTCATATCTGCACCCCAGGCTGAAACTCCTAAGGCACACGCCAGAAAAGGTTGGGTGTAATATGAATCTCAATATCCTGAACAACTGTCAATAAATCTCCATTTCTCTCAACGAGATTCCCAAAGAATTGCTGGACTAGATTTAGATAATACCTAGTGTATCTGGAGACAAAATCATTCCACCCATCTTGAATAGCAAAAAGTGCAAACAAATCTGGTAAAATCTCAGTCACCTCCTGAAAGTCAACCAGGCGAGGGTTGATGATCGGTCGGAGAGGCAGACGGGGTGCACGAGGAGGTTCCGGTGCCCGCTGTGGACGAGCCGGGGCCTCCCGTCTCTGACTGCTGGTTTCCCCTTGAGTGGAACGCCGAGAGGTCCGTCTAGGCGGCATCTTAGACTAGGAAACCGGCCGTGAAAACCTTCGAGGAGAAGGGACTCTACCCTTGAGATAGAAATGGACTAAGGAGCACTCCTGGAACCCTGGAAGATTGTTCCCCACGCTCTGGAATCGAGGAGGTAGCTTGGTGGCAGCACGAACATCCGCGGAGATCGCGTCCCGGAGTGGTGACGAATCCGACGGAGATTGTGCGGATGGAGGAAAGGTGAGGTTTGAAGGCTTGAGAGGTGGAGGGTTTGTGTTCTAGGGTTTTGAGAAAGTATGGGAGAGAGGAGTGGGATAGAATGAGATAAGAAGAGGAGAAAACCCCTTAAAAAAGGGGGGCGGTCGGGTCCCGGTTGGACCGGCCGCCGGTTTCGGTCGACCGGGACGGGTGAGCCGGTCGACCGGAAAGGTCAAGAGGCCCAAAAATTATTTTTTTTGTGAACTGAAAGCCTCCATATCTCCTGCTTTGCTTGTGCTCCCTTCACTAGGTGGTATTCATCCCCCTATGTTTCTTTTCCTTTTTTTTATACTTTCCTTTTCTTTTTTTTTCTTTTTTCCTTTTTTCTCTTTGGGGAGAATTTCAGTAAGAGACATATGAAGAATCAACCAGCGAGGTTTTTCTGAAGGCTCCCCCTCAGTGACTGTCTAGTGTCCCTAGGTCAATTGTCCACATTTATTTGTCAAGGAGTACAGGGTTTTAGAAATTTTCAAGGAGGGTTATGAAGAGAAAATAATACAATCACACATGCAGGATGGTATCAAACAGAGGAGTAAAAACACACAACATGGTGATGCATGTCGCACTATCTACCCTTTATGTTTCTGATATGCATCACTCATCCTAACGTAGAACTAAGTGTGTATGCCCTCACCCTTGCACATGCCAAATTCCCTTCTAATCTTGTTGAATTGCTCCTGGTTTAAGGGCTTGGTGAAGATATCGGCCAGCTGATTATGAGTATCAATAAAATGCAGCTCAAAAACCCCTTTGCCTACATGATCTCTCAAGAAATGGTGTCGAATGTCTATATGCTTGGTCCTAGAGTGCTGAACATGGTTTTTTGATAAACTGATTGCACTTGTATTGTCACATACAATTGGAACACAGTTTATTTCAATATCCAAATCAAGCAATTGATTTTTGATCCAAAGTACTTGGGCTCCACAACTTCCGGCGGCCACAAACTCAGCCTCGGTCGTTGAGAGAGCTACTAAATGTTGTTTCTTGGAGGCCCATGAAACGAGGCAACCACCAAGAAACTGACAGTACCCGCTAGTACTTTTCCGATCAACAATGCAACAAGCATAATCGGCATCGATATATGCAATCAAATCAAAAGAGTTGCCGATCGGAAACCACAAGCCAAAGTCTAGTGTGTCAATCAAATACCGAAAAATCCGTTTAACAGCCACCAGATGTGATTCTTTTGGACAAGATTGAAAGCGAGCACACAGACATACACTATACTGAATATCAGGGCGACATGCTGTTAAATACAGTAGTGATCCGATCATACCTCGAAACAGTGTAGGATCTACTGTTTTACCATTTTCATTTTTGTCCAACTTCGTGGTTGTGGCCATCGGAGTTGATATGGGTTTTGCTTCTGCCATCCCGTATTTTTTCAACAACTCCTTTGTATACTTGGCTTGGTTTATGAAGATGCCTTCGGGCGTTTGTTTTACCTGCAAACCAAGAACGAAGGTTAGTTCACCCATTAGACTCATTTCAAACTCTCCTTGCATTATTCTTACAAATTCATCACATAAAGCATTGTTAGTAGCTCCAAAGATTATGTCATCAACGTACACTTAGAACTACCAATATCTCTTTACCTGATTTCCTTGTGAAGAGTGTTTGATCAACCTTACCTCTTTTGAACCTATTTTCAGTCAGAAATGAAATAAGCCTTTCGTACCATGCCCTTGGTGCCTGCTTAAGCCCGTACAATGCCTTTTGAAGCTTGTACACATGTCGTGGGTGCTTGGAATCTTCAAAGCCTGGAGGTTGTTCTACAAAAACATCCTCTTTGATATACCCGTTAAGAAAGGCAGATTTAACATCCATTTGAAACAGTTTGAAGTTCAATGAGCAGGCAAACGACAATAAAATCCGGACTGCTTCTAGCCTAGCAACCGGGGCAAAAGACTCATCAAAATCAATCCCCATCTCCTGGCTATACCCCTTGGCTACAAGCCGGGCCTTATTCCTAACAACCACACCCATATCATTCAGCTTGTTTCTAAAGACCCATCGGGTTCCTATTACGGGCTGATTTCTAGGACGTGGCACAAGAGTCCACACTTCGCTTCTTTCAAACTGGTGCAACTCTTCATGCATAGCCTGAATCCAGGAGTCATTTTGCAAGGCATCATGAATGTCCTTAGGCTCCTCTTGAGAAATTAAGGCAATTAAATCCTTCTCTTCTACCTGCCTTAGAGAGGATCTAGTTCTTACCCCGTCTTCAGGATTACCTATGATGTTTTCAGCGGGGTGATCTTTCAGAAGAGTGGATGATCTTGGCAAATCCGGGTGTTGCACTTGCTGCTCTTGAAGTGTTTCAATTGAGAGATCCTCATCTTCTTCACTCTTGCTGGATCCACCTTCAGTTGGCTCATTCTTGGCCTTGAGATCATTCCGACCTTTGGAATCCTCATCTGCATCCACAATTTGAACAAATTAGTTTGTTAGTTTTAACTCAGATTCATCAAAAATCACATGAGGACTTTCTTCAACAACCAAGGTCCTCTTATTGAACAAACGGTAGGCTCTAGAGTTAAGTGCATAACCTAGGAAAATTCCTTTGTCACTTTTCTCATCAAACTTTCCTAGATTAGTCTTACCATTGTTCAGATAAAACATGAGCATCCAAAGGGTTTGAGATGAGAAATATTTGGTTTCTTACCCTTGTACAGCTCATAAGGAGTTTTCTTTAAGATGGGCCTTACCATTGCCCCGTTGATGATGTAACATGTTGTGCTTACCGCCTCGGCCCAAAAGTATTTGGGCAGGGAGTTCTCACTTAACATGGTCCGTGCCATGTCTATCAAAATTCTGTTTTTCCTTTCCACCACTCCATTTTGTTGAGGCGTCCGTGGTGATGAAAAATTGTGTGTGTATCCTTGCTCTTCACAGAACTTGCTGAAGTCATGATTCTCAAACTCTCCACCGTGATCACTTTGAATGGTAGTGATGATATAACCTCTATCATTCTGAACTTTCCTGCAAAAAACTTGAAATTCCGTCACGGCATCATTTTTATTGGCTAAAAAGAACACCCATGTAAATCTGGAATAGTCATCAACAATCACAAAGCCATAGGATTTTCCTCCTAGGCTAGAGATTCTGGTTGGACCAAAAAGATCAAGGTGGAGCAATTCCAACGGCCTAGCAGAAGAAACAATGTTTTTATTTTTGAAGGAAATTCGTGTTTGCTTGCCTTTTGTGCAAGCTTCACAGATTCTATCACTTTCAAATTTTAATTTTGGCAGTCCATTCACCAAATCATGTCTAGACAACTTGGAGATTACTCCAAAACTAGCATGACCTAATCTTCGGTGCCATAACCATGCATTTTCATGATTGTTAGCTACCAAGCAAAGATCATCACAAGAAACATTATCAATATCAACAGTATAGACATTGTTATTTCATTTTCCAAGAAATTTGATCTCATTTGTGTTCTTGTTCAAGACAATGCAGTGGGTTTCATCAAAGACAATTTTAAAACCCTTATCGCACAATTGGCTTATACTTAACAGATTGTGATTTAGACCTTTCACCAAAAGCACATCTTCAATAAGAATTTCAGAATTCTTACCAATGTTGCCAATCCCAACGATTTTACCTTTGTCTTGGCCTCCAAGGACAATTGAACCTCCATCCTTGTCTTGAAGTGTAGAGAACACCTTCTTGTCCCCTGTCATATGCCTTGAACAGCCGCTGTCCAAGTACCATTTGCTCCCCCTGGCTTCAAGACATATCTGCAAGAAAGAAAATTCTCATGCAATTGTTTTTGGTACCCAAGCTAGTTTGGGTCCGTAGGAGTTAGTCCAGTTCTGTGTATATCTCTTCTTGGTCCAGAAAACATGATTTCTTGGTGGGCTTTGTCTGAACCAGCAATTTACAATAACATGACCAAATCTACCACAATGATAACAGTTAACAGGTGCAAACTTTCTTTGAGACTTTCGTGGTTTGGGTTGAGCATGTTTTGGTTCAGGCTTGGAACATGAAGCATGGTTTTTATCCTTTTCATGAACAAAGGATGTGGTGATCTTATGCTCAAAAGTTTTTTTGTTTTGAGGAGTGTATCCAAGGCCTTCCTTTTGAAAATTGATTTTAACTCCCAACAAATTATCTAGATTTTGTTTGCCCTTTACAAATCTTGACAATGTGGACTGAAGTTCAGCCACTTCTTTATCTAAACTCACAATTTTCTCTTCGAGTTCTGAGTTTGTGGATTTAGAATTTTTCCTTCAATTTTCATCTTTTCACATACTTTCTCCATTTCAAATATTTTGCAAGATAATTCTTCTTTGGCTTTATCACAGTCTAAAATTGTTTGTAATAGACTTTCTATTTCTTCCGTTGCCTCAAACCATTCCTGTTCCAATTTTTCAAATTTGACAAAGATATCTTCATGTGACAAGTCATCAAGTTTCTTTTTGAGGGTTTTATTTTCAGATCTGATTTTCTTGTATTTCGTGTACAACTTTTCATATTCCGATTCCCATTGTTCATTGGAAATAAAATCAGGGTCAGAATTTACCTCCGTAGATTCATCTTCATGTGCCATGAGACACAAGTTTTCCACAAGTTCTTGGATCTCTTCGTCAGATGGTTCATCTTCTTCGTCGCTCCATGTGGCGACCATGGCTTTGGGTTCATTGAAATTATCCTTCTTGAATTTCTTTTTCAGATCTAGACACTCACCTCTCATGTGCCCAGGCTTCTTGCATTCGTAGCATATGATGCTACTTGGCTTGCTCGATTCGCCTTTGATTTGAGTGGGCTTCCTTTGCCCCTTTCTGAAGTTTCCCTGAAAATTTCTCTTCTTTCTCAGAAATCTCTTCACTTGGCAAGTTATCATCGCCAATTCTTCCTCTTCATTGCTTCCGTCACTTGATTCACCTTCTTGAAATTCGTCATCGGAGTGATGAGCTTTCAGTCCAATGACCGTTTTCTTCTTGATGTCTTCATCAACTGTCCTCTTTATATTTATCTCATAGGTCATGAGTGACCCTATGAGTTCGTCCAAGGTGAGAGTAGATAGATTTTTTGAATCTTCAATTACCGTGGCCTTTGTGTGCCAAGCCGACGGTAGGGACCCTAAAACCTTCCTTACAAGGTCGAATTTGAGTATTCCTTCCCGAGACTTTTGAGACCATTTGTGATCTCTGTTAGCCTTGCAAACATCTCAGAGATGGTTTCTTCAGGTTTCATCTTAAACAGCTCGTAGTCAGTGACCAGGAGATTTGCCTTGGTTTCCTTGACCTCTGAAGTTCCCCTGTATATGAGTCGAACTTGTCCCACATTTCTTTGGCTGAGCTGCACATAGAAACACGAGAGAACTCATTAGGGTGTATCGCACATTGCATAATATTCATGGCATTGAAATTAGCAGTGTATTTCTTAATTTCCTCGGGTGTCCATTTTTCTTCATCATCCCGAGTTTATGAGGACCCTTGTCCACAACTCTCCAAACTTCGTACTCTTGAGCCCTCAGAAAGACATGCATTCTGTTTTTCCAGTACGAGTAGTTTGAACCGTCAAAGAAGGGAAGACGGTTGATGGAGTGACCCTCGGACATCATACCCTTGTTTGCCATTTAACCGAATCTTACTCTAGATCGTTAAATCTGTGAAAGAAAGAGCCTTAGCTCTGATACCAATTGAAGTCCCATGATTAAATGGCACCCAAGAGGGGGGGTGAATTGGGTAACAATAAATTTAAAGAACTTATGCTAGATAAAAAAACACGTCTAAAAGCAAGCAACCAACGGGAGGAGATATAACGATTCACAAAGAGAATCTGGATAAATTAACCCCTACAGCAGTTCCTTGGTACTAGGCGGAGTCTAGGAATCCAAGGATTCTCTCACACAAGATATTTTCTTCCTGACAGGACTAGCCTTGTCGATCCGAATTTACCTTTCGATATACCAGAGATCTCCCGTAAGAGGGTTAATGAATCTAGATCGGAATACAGAACTAAACGATAATACAATATACAAAAGAGCTAGAGAGAATGGAGGTAGAAGATATGGATCAAACCACTCAGAAGACAGCGATTTTTAGGTGGTTCGGATGCAACAACGGCAACCTACGTCCACCCCTCACACACGGTGAGGATTCACACACTATCTTGTAGGAGATTACAAGATGAACACAGACCACACACACACACGTGAAGAGTATAGAACTCCCACGAAAGTGCAAGAGCACGAACACACAAGAACTGCGAAGAACAGAGAAGAACACACACACGGATCTGTCTAGATCCACACACACACAAGTGCTTGAATATTACAAGAGAAATATGAATCAACCCAAATGCAAATAGAACAAAAACATGAAGTGAAGACACAGATCAGGCTCCCCCTTAGTGGATGAAGATGGTACGGAATGAAGCTTGCTCTTGGCTTGATCTCCACTCGATTTGGATGCAGATTTGCACTTGAAGGCTTCAGCTCCTGGATGAAGAGTTCCTCACGAATCACTGTTCACGTGAACAGTACCAGCACCCTCTCCCTTGATAGCCTCCCCTTGTTCTTCTCTTGAAAAGCCTTAGGGTTTATGACTCCAATGAGATCTTTTATAGATCTTGGAAGGTCAGGAGACAAGTCCCCAGACCAGATCCACAAATCACTCCTTGACTGAGACAAATGGGTTTAAACAAATGGGAGAAACACCCTCTTCTCGAGCTTGAACCAGAAAGTCAAAGAGGGCTGCCTTGGGGATTCCGGTCGACCAGAAATATAGGGGCGGTCGACCGAAACCTGTAAAAATTGGAGTTTTTCGTTTCTGGAAATTCCGGTCGACCGGCCACTACCCCCTGGTCGACCGAAACCTGTAAATGTTGGCATTCTTCGTTTCTGAAAAAACTGGTCGACCGGTCCTAGGGTATTGGTCGACCGGAATGGCCTAGTCCTGCAAAATTGAATTGTTAGCCCAGAGAATTTGATCAAGGTGACAATGGCTTTTAAGTGATTGATTGTTTCAAGCATTTTGGGGTTTGTTTGGACATAAATAACTCATTTGGAAACACACTGATTCAAATAAAACTAATGAGTTTTCCAGAGTTGATAAACTCAAACTAGAACCCCCTTGACTCGAATATTGAAACCTTTGACACAGGCCGAGATAAATCCTTCACTCAAAGTTTTGTTATCATCAAAATCATTCAAGGAGACTCAACACTTTCAGTTTTTTTTCACTCTAAAAAAAACAGAGGGGCCCCAATAGTCACAAAACAGTCTCCCCCGCCCCTGCTCTCTCTCTCTCTCTCTCTCTCTCTCACACACACACACACACAGTCAATAGTCACACAATAATCTATGGGTGTAGCTAAGTTCTGTATGTTTTTTTTTTTTTTTTGCAATGGTCATCATAGAAGAGTCTGGTTCAACAACAGGTACGAAAGTGAAGAAGAAGGCCAAATCTAATGATCCTGGGTGGAAGTACGCATATTGGCCAGATGAGCATGATAAAAATAGAATAAAATGTGAGTTGTGTGGTTTGATAACAAATGGAGGAATCAAAAGGCAAAAGGAGCATTTAATAGGAGGGTTTAGTGATGTGAAGAAATGTCCAAAAATTACAAAGGAGGTTGTTGATGAGATGCTGAGTTGGCTAAACAAAAATAAGAAAAGAAAGATGCCATGTTGTGAGAGTACAACTGTAGATGATGATTCTTATGAGGGTGAGACAGTTGAAAGATCAAAGGACTCCACTGTGTCAGTGCCACTGTCAAGTTCAAGTAAAAAGGATGTCAAAGGTTCAATGGATGTTTTTGCAAGAATAAGTGTTGAAGATTTTGTAGATGCAAGGAGGAGTGGGAAAAGAGTGCAAAGTACATTGGAGTCTAGAATGAAAAAAAAGAAGAAAAAAAGATTGTTGAGAAAGCTATAGTTACATGGTTTTATGAAGGTGGAGTGCCTTTCAATGCAGCCAAATTAAGAAGTTTTGAGATAATGTTTAAACTTGCAGGGCGATTTGGACCAGGATTTAAGCCACCTAGTTACCATAAGTTGAGAGTGCCTCTCCTCAAAGAAATAGTAGAGGATACAAAAAGTTTGCATGTTGAATATATGCAACATTAGAAGACTTATGGGTGCACTATCATGTCGATGGGTGGACAGACAAAAGACAAAGAAAGTTAATCAATTTCTTGATAAATTGTCCTGAAGGCACTTACTTTATGGAATCATTTAATGTTTCTCATTAGAGAGAAGATGCAGGATTGTTGGATGAATTGTTGGATATGATGGTTGAAAGGGTTGGAGAGGGGAATGTTGTGCAAGTTGTGATAGATAATGCATTTTATAACATTGCAGCAGGTAGAATGTTAATGGAGAAAAGGAAAAAACTATTTTGGACGCCTTGTGTTGCCCATTGTCTTGATCTCATGCTAGAAGACATTGGCAAATTGAAAGCTTATGCAGGTGCCATCACAAAAGCTAAAAAGTTGACAACATATATATACACCCACACTCGTTTGCTTGACCACATGAGGAAGGAGACAAAAGGAAGAGAACTTGTAAGATTTGGAGTGACAAGATTTGCCACAGTCTTTCTCACGTTGGAAAGGTTGCATGATGATGCCATAAATAGAGGTTTGCGAGGATTGTTCACTTCAGATGCATGGCATAATAGTGTATAGACAAAGACAAATAAGGGAAAAAATGTTTCTTCAATTGTTTTTCAAGTGAAGTTGTGGCATGCCATTGAAGAGATATTGAGAGCATCTCAACCCATTTTGCAGGTTTTGAGGTTGGTTGATGCAGATGAGAAACTTGCAATGGGATACATTTATGCTGCAATGGAACATGCAAAGAAGCAAATAATTGAGAACTTTGGTTCTAAGGAAACTAAGTATCAACCTATGTTGAAAATTGTAGAGCGACGTTGGAAGGATCAAATGAATCGTCCTCTACATGAAGCAGGATTTTTCTTGAACCCTAAATTATATTATGAAGCCCGTACGAGGGATGGTCCAACTGCAGTTATAAAATTCTCAAATTCTTTCTTAGCATGTGTTGAAAGGATAGAGCCAAATACTGATATACAAGACAAGATCAATGATCAGATGGTATTATATATGAATGGAAGAGGTGCATTTGGAACCTCAATGTCAATCAGAGCTCGTGATAGGAGATTGCCGAGTGAGTAATTTCATTAAATTATTATTTTGTGTATTATTATTTCATGAGGAAGTGTGATTTTAATTATATTTTTCTTGTTAAATATTAGTCTAGCTGATTGGTGGATGCAATATGGAGATACACCAGAACTCATGAACATTGCTTTGAGGATTTTAGGATTGACTTGCAGTTCTTCTGGTTGTGAACGTAATTGGAGCATATTTGAATTTGTAAGTAGTCTTTTAAAATAAATTTGTAAGAAATCTATTTGTGTTAAAGTCATTAATCTTATCTCTGTGTTTTTCCAGATTCATACAAAAAAGAGGAATAGATTAGAGCATAAAAGACTTAATGATTTAATCTATGTTCAATACAATCGGCGCCTTCGTGAAAGATTCTTAGAAAGGAAGAAATATCCAGAGAGATATGATTCAATATGCTTAAGAGAGTTAAATTGGGGAAGTGAGTGGATGACTAAAGATGGCGATGATGTAGTTCATGAAGGAGATGACCTTACATGAAATGGTGGATATAGCAATGGGCACATCAGAACAAAGGGCTAGAAGAGACACACTCTCAAGAGGAAGCACTTCACATTCTATGGAAGAGGGTGATGATGAACAAGATGAATGGGAGAATGAGGAGGAAGAGACAGATGATGATGATGCACCATGGGAGTCAGGTGATAAAGATGAAGATGAGGATCATGAAGCTTCAAATGAGAGAGCACTTGAGAATGCAATGTTGGGTTTTAAAATTTAGATGTTTTTATTTTTTTGTTGGATATTGTATGACTTTTATGTCTACTATTGTCTATGGTACTTCCTTAAATCCTCGTTTGTTTGTTTTATTATATGCTTGTCCATGTGATGATAATTGGTGATGTTTGTTTCTTTTGGTATAAGCATTATATTACTTGTGTTGTTTTAAATATGATTTGCAGATTTTTGGAAGAAATTGGCAAATACCAGGTTAGTATTTGACTATTTTCTTCATTCTAAAAGTCCAATTTTAGTTGTTAATTTTATCTCAAAATTCATTTTGATATTTTATTGCAATGTTATTTCTATTAGTTTTTATTTTTGTCCATACTATTGTTGTTATCTATATTTGTAATGATCATGATTAACTTTTATATAGAAAATTACATATATATTAATGATCACATTTGTTTATGAACTTGACGCCTAAGCACCGCTTAGGCGGGCGCCTAAGCGCTTAGGCACTCAAAGGACCCCAAGCTCGTCTTGGTCGCCTTGTCGCCTTGACAACTATGTTTGGATGTTCGTGTATAGGAAGTGGCATCTCCTTATTCTTAATGGAAAGGATGCAGATGTTGCCCACATCCTTTTCAATACCATTAAAAAATGTTTCCTTGTCCCATAATCCTCCAACAAGCTTAAATCCTCCATTCTTCCTTAAGAGTTCCACGGCATTGCTGACATTCCAAAACCTCGCTAATCAGCATCTAGTACCTTTTACTTTGGACACCACTACATTCTCCCTTAAGAGCCACAGTATTGCAGGCATTCCAAAACCTCGTTAATCAGCATCTAGTACCCTTTTACTTTGGTCACCACTTCACCCAGACAAATTGCTTCAAATTTTTCTTTTATGGAAAGTGACCAAATTGTCATAATTGAAAATGTAGAGCACTAAAAGAAGTCACTACTGGAAATACAGCGGAATCACTTCTTACACCAAGGAAAATCCTACCAAAGCAGTAAAAACATTACTTGAAGTTTCCAAAAAAAGTGTTCATATTTATCACTTGGTCATACATTGTAATCCTTTCCAAGCCAGCCAGTCATACATTGGTTTGTAGGCACTTTTTCCTTTCACTCCATGGGAACCCTTATAGTTGCTCTAAGTTTCTAACTCAAGATCTTCCTCCAGGTGGAAACCTCCACCCTCTCATGAACCCAACAATTACTTTGAAAAACCTAAATTTAAACCCAAAACAGAACAAAATTAAAACCTAGGCCTCTACCTTAATAAAAATGTAACTTTTTTTTGAAGGTGGAATGGTGAATGGTACCATGTATTATAAAAGGAATGATAAAATTGTAACTTAAGTCACAGACTTAATAAAAGCTACAGTCTCAAACCTGAAGAACCATAAACTTGTTAAAATTTGCAATCTAAACCTAGAATTCATAGAAATTATCGCCAAATCCAGATGCTTAATAAAATTGGCAATTTTAGCACCAAAAACCATGAAACTGCATATCCACTCGGGAAGCCCTAAAAATTCTAATCCATTTTGTTGAGGTTTAGTCCCTCATCGGATTCCTCTGGGCACCTTCCCTCTATATATGTTCAGGATTCCCTCAACTCAACACCTAAGTTTTGGGTTCGAGTTCGGGCCTTTAACATGGTATCAAAGCTGGGCTTTCTCATAACCCCACCCATTCAATTACACCACTCATACCATAACCACCCAAGTCTATACCGTAGCCATTCGGGTTCGGTGCCGGGGAGGGTGTTGAGGTTTAGTCCCACATAGGATTCTTATGGGGTCTTCCCTCAATATATGTTGAGGGTTCCCTCAACTCAACGCCTAGGTTTTGGGTTCGAGCTCGGGCCTTTAAGACATTTCATGGATCTATCCAATAGACTACTAAACATGCTAAATACAGTTTGAAATATCTAAAAATTACAAATTAATCCCTGAAACCCTAAATTTGCCTAACAGTCCTCCAAACCTTAAATTTGAAATTAAAAGTTGTCACCTATAGTTCCACCAATTCTATAACACAAACATCTGCTGGGCCCTCCTCCCCATCCACTGGAATCAATGATACGCATTCAATCCATTCTTAAATGGCATCAGTAATATGGGGAACAATCAGGCTTTTCCAGATAGTCTCCTCTTCTCTCGTTGTCAATAACGGACTGGTAGATCTTCCCCAAAAAAATTTAAACTTTCAAAAAAAAATCCTAAATTTGCAAGAAAGCCTTCAAAACTGTATAATTGCAGATAAATCGCAAACCTTGTAAATTTTCAGACAACCAAAATACCTTAAACCCCTAAAATGCCCTCTAGACCTAGGCCAGTCCTTAAGATGAAGCCCAGTTAAGTTATTTTCTTCTTCACTACATAACAAGCTTGCATGAGTACAATTTC